>SKCR01023484.1:0-352727 GCA_019454045.1 Zanthoxylum bungeanum | reverse complement strand
AAACCCCTCCCAGGGGAGACACTGTATCTATACCTGGCCGTCTCAAAGCACGCAGTAAGCTCGGCACTGGTACAAGAGACCGACCATGTCCAGAAACCGGTTTACTACGTCAGTAAAGCCCTGCTAGACGCAGAAACTCGATACCCCATGCACGAACTCATTGCCCTATCCCTAGTCACTGCAGCACGGAAGTTACGACCCTACTTTCAAGCCCATCCTATCAAGGTATACACGGATTATCCCCTGAGACAAATCTTGCAGAAACCAGAGGCCTCAGGGAGACTGATGAAGTGGTCAGTAGAAATAAGCGAGCACGACATCTCCTACCTCCCAAGAACAGCAATAAAAGGGCAGGCCTTAGCGGACTTCATAGCAGAACTCACGGAACCGAAGGTCTTGGCCGTGGAAGAAGACAGGTGGGAAATGTCTGTAGACGGATCCGCAAGTTCGCACGGCTACGGAGCAGGGGTAGCACTAAAAAGTGAAAAGGGAGAAGAAATACTGCTCGCCCTCAAATTCGCCTTCAAAACTACAAACAATGAAGCAGAGTACGAAGCAATACTGGCCGGACTAAGGCTATGTACGGTAGTAGGGGTCCACAACGTAGTGATCAGGAGTGATTCTCAGCTAGCAATACAACAGCTGAAAGGGGACTTTCAAGCCAGAGAACCAGCCATGGTAGCTTACCTGGCCGAAGTGAAGAAATGGGCGGAGAAAGTGGGAAACGTACTCTTCGAACAGGTCGGACGAGAAGACAACTGCGAAGCAGATTCCCTAGCCCGACTCGCCTCTTCAATGAGGACAGAAAACCCCAGGGTAATCCCTCTTATATACCTCCGAGAAAGAAGCATAGGGGAGGCAGAGGTGGATGTACTAGAAGAAGAAGACAAAGATTCATGGATGCAGCCGATCAGGAGATATCTGGAAACAGGAGAAACCCCTAAAGATAAAAAGGAGGCCAGGAAGCTGAAGTTCAAGAGCACCAAGTTTTCCCTGATTGAAGGAGTACTCTACCGGAGAGGATACACCGTACCCCTCCTAAGATGCTTAGCACCAGAAGAAGCAGACTACGTGCTCAGGGAGATTCACGCAGGCATCTGCGGAAGCCACGCCGGGGGAAGATCAATCGCCTTCAAAGCCTTGAGGCAAGGGTTTTACTGGCCAACCATGCACGAGGATGGCGTGAGGATAGCACGGAAATGCGAGGGATGCCAAAAGAATGCCAACCTCTACCATCAGCCGGCGGAACAGCTGACCACCATATCCAGCCCCTGGCCCTTCGCACAGTGGGGGCTAGACATTATAGGGCCGATGCCGAAAGGACGAGGTCAGGCGAAATATGCAATCGTGGCCATAGACTACTTTACCAAATGGGTAGAGGCAGAACCATTGTCCACCATCTCGGAGAAGAAAGCCACAGAGTTCCTGAAGAAAAATATAATCTGCCGGTTCGGGATCCCCCAAGCAATCATCACCGACAACGGAAAGAAATTCGACAGCAGGGGATTCAGAAAACTTTGTGAAGACCTCCAGATAACCTTGAAATTCGCCTCGCCGGCCCATCCCAAGTCGAACGGGCAGGTTGAAGCCACCAATAAAACCATCAAGTCAAACCTGAAAGCTCGACTCGGATCAAGCAAAAGCCTATGGGTCGAGGAGCTACCAGAGGTACTGTGGGCACACCGAACGACCTTCAAGGATTTAACAGGAGAGACACCCTTCTCCCTATCATACAGATGTGAGGCCGTCATCCCGGCAGAGATCGGGATATCGACCCACAGGATCCGCCACTTTGAGCACGAACGGAACGAAGAACTTATCAAAAATCACCTCGACCTGATCGAAGAAAGAAGAGAGCAGTCAGCGGTAAGAGCAGCCATCTACCAACAGAGAATGGCCCGATTCTACAATAGGAGAGTTCGGACCCGCTCCTTCCTACCAGGCGATCTAGTGCTAAGAAAAGTGACTCTGAACACCCGACGACCTGAAGAAGGTTCGTTAGGTGCCAAGTGGGAATGACCTTACAAAATCACCGAGGTAGTAAGACCAGGGGCCTACATCCTAGAGCTCCTGGACGGCACGAGGTTGAAGAAACCATGGAACGCCGAAATGTTAAGAAAGTACTTCCCATAAAAATCAACTTTCCTTTCTTCTATTTTCTTTTTTGCAGAAACCGGACAAAAACACCGAATCGGAACAACTGTTGTAAAGAGGACGGCCCGCCCCCAAACATGAATAAAAATTCATTTTCTGACAAAACCCTTTAAAAAGTAAAAACAACCACCACCGGGACTATTCAAAAAACGTCGGCACGGGGCTGGATTTCATTCCGCCAAGGCCACTGAAACAAACAGCTCGGGGTCGGGCGATGTCCCACCGAGTCTGCCCTATGGACTGGGGACGTAACATTCCCCCAGGACCAAGTGATTCTTACAGCTCGGGGTCGGGCGATGTCCCACCGAGTCTGCCCTATGGACTGGGGACGTAACATTCCCCCAGGACCAAGTGATTCTTACAGCTCGGGGTCGGGCTATGTCCCACCGAGTCTGCCCTTTGGACTGGGGACGTAACATTCCCCCAGGACCGAGTGATTCTTACAGCTCAGGGTCGGGCGATGTCCCACCGAGTCTGCCCTTTGGACTGGGGACGTAACATTCCCCCAGGACCAAGTGATTCTTACAGCTCGGGGTCAGGCGATGTCCCACCGAGTCTGCCCTTTGGACTGGGGACGTAACATTCCCCCAGGACCAAGTGATTCTCACAGCTCGGGGTCGGGCGATGTCCCACCGAGTCTGCCCTTTGGACTGGGGACGTAACATTCCCCCAGGACCAAGTGATTCTTACAGCTCGGGGTCGGGCGATGTCCCACCGAGTCTGCCCTTTGGACTGGGGACGTAACATTCCCCCAGGACCGAGTGATTCTTACAGCTCGGGGTCGGGCGATGTCCCACCGAGTCTGCCCTTTGGACTGGGGACGTAACATTCCCCCAGGACCAAGTGATTCTTACAGCTCGGGGTCGGGCAGTGTCCCACCGAGTCTGCCCTTTGGACTGGGGACGTAACATTCCCCCAGGACCAAGTGATTCTTACAGCTCGGGGTCGGGCGATGTCCCACCGAGTCTGCCCTTTGGACTGGGGACGTAACATTCCCCCAGGACCGAGTGATTCTTACAGATCGGGGTCGGGCGATGTCCCACCGAGTCTGCCCTTTGGACTGGGGACGTAACATTCCCCCAGGACCAAGTGATTCTTACAGCTCGGGGTCGGGCAGTGTCCCACCGAGTCTGCCCTTTGGACTGGGGACGTAACATTCCCCCAGGACCAAGTGATTCGTATAGCTCGGGGTCGGGTTACGTCCCACCGAATCAAGCTCCTTTGGTTTCGGGAGGTAAACATTCCCCCAGAGCCAAAGTACCTCACTCAACTCGGGTCGGGACACGAGTCAACCCTTTGGACTGGGGACATAACATTCCCCCAGGTCCAAAATTCCTTTGACAGCACGGGGCCCGGTTATACCCCCTCCGCCTCATGTTAAAACCCGAAAAGATTCAGGCGAGCAAAAAGGCATAAAAAAAAAAGATATGTATACATATATATGCCTAAATATACATGAGTCAAGACAAATTGCGATATTGTAATATCATTACAAATTGCGATATATATGCCTAAAGTGTACATAGGGCCCCAGAAGGGTTACCCTTTTCATTCAGCCCGCACAGGGGCAGGAATTTCTTCCTCAACTGGTTCAGGTGGCGGGAGGAGCGGCTCGGCATCAGGAGGAGGAGCTGCGACTTCAACCTCGGCAGCAGGGAAGACCTCTGCTTCAGAGATAGGAGGAGGGATCTCAAGGCAGTCCTCGCCCGCGGAAGGAACCTCCGGTCTTTCTTCGTGAGGAGCCCCGGAAGCCGGAATAACCGAAATGGGGACGGGATCCATCACTTCCTCAGGTAGGGAAAGGAGCCACTTCCGAAACTCCTCGGAAATATCCCCCTTGCAATAACTGATGGCCGCACGAATGGGGTCCATGTTCAGACTTGGCAGCACCATCGGAATTAAATCAGCACAATCACCAACGCCCTCAAGGCGGATAGCCTCCTTCTCGGCCTCAAGCTCACTCTCCCTCTTCTCAAGCTCGATCTCTCTCTCCTCGAGATCAACCTCTCTCTCCTCAAGCTCGGTCTTCTTCCTCTCAAGGCTATCTCGGGCCCGTGCAACCTCCTCGTCTTTGTTCTTCAACTTGGCCTCAGCACTTGCTACCTTCCCCTTCAGAACGACAATCTCAGATTGGGCAACCTTCAGGTCCTCCCTGGCATTATCAGCAAGCTTTCTTTCCAGCACAACAGCAGCTTTGAGAGCCTTGTTCGCTTTGAAATTCTCAACAGCGGTCGCCTCATGATTTTTAATCACCTCCTCCCGGTCAGCCAGTTTTGCCTCCACTTCGGAGAGACGATTTTGAAGCCTCTGGGCCTGACCACCCTCGGACAACAAAGTCAGAAGAAGACCCTTATTCTTGGCCATGAGGTAGTTGGCCTGCACGCAAAGAAGGAGAAAGGAGTCAATACATAAAATGAAAAGAACCAAGACCCAAAAACCGAGAAGGGAAGTGGAAATACCTTCGCCATCTGAGAACTCATCTCAGTCACAACACCTTCGGGAGATACATCCTCATACCTCGAAACCTCCCCCGGGGGAATCACCTCGGCCAATTCATTGAAAGCTGGCACTAAGTGTGAGGTAGCCTCCCGGATGCTTTCTCCCAAGTCATCCACCCCGAGGACCACAGGGCCCTTCCGTTTTCTGGAGGAGCCTTCAGAGGACTTCTTCCCCCTACGAACGTCCTTCCTCTTAACCGGAGCAGCTCCCTCATCTTATTCCTCTTGGGCCAACTCGGTCTCCTCGGTCCCGAACTGACACCTCCTCTTCCTAAGAGGTTTCAGCGGACTGGCAAGACGAGCAGATCCTGATGATTGCCCGCCAGAAGGTGAAGATAGTCCCCGAGCACTCGTTTGGACTTGTCCTGAAGATGTCTTCTCGGCAGGATCAGGCCGTGCCCGGGAAGTTTCAGCATCGGTGTGGCCGGCCTTCTTCATGGTACCGGCCAACTTCTCAAGAAACTTTGGCCTCTTCGACATGCCTACAAAAAAAAAGGAAGAAAGAGAAATCAGGATCCGAGAACATAACAAAGACATCAAACACATAAACAAACAGGCAGCCAGCAGACCTCCACCAATCCGACCCGAGACCTCCGGAGGGACGGCCCGAGTAAGGCCCGAATCAACAAAGGCCGCATCATTAACCAACTTCCTCCAGTGAGCAGCATACCCCCGAGCCCAATGTACCCGCCTCCGAACCTGACGAGAAACCTTGGGAGCATCTCGCCAACAAGCTGGGAGGAACCAGAGAAATTAGAAAACCTAAAGAAACTAGAGAACGGGAACAAAGAAAGAGTGAAGGGGCATTAGACTCCTAACCTCCAGCCCTGAAGATATCCGGAACCGAGACATCCTCCTCAAACGATCTCAGAACCCGACCCCAGTCCCCAGTAGCCCAGAACCAGAGGTCCTTAAAATTCTTGTTAGAATCAGGGAGTTTCTGGACAAGGTTAGACGAGCTGTCATAAGCAGAGAGGTAATACCAACCGTAGTGAGTTTTCGGGTTGGATTTCAAACGATATAACCTCTTCACTTCTTCCAAGCAAGGTACACCCAAACCTGCCCGATGCCAAACCACATATATGCCGGCCAGAATCCTCCAACTATTTAAACTTAATTGGCAAGGGGCAATCCCCATCTCAGCAAGCATCCAAGCAAAATATCGTTGCATCGGCAGCCGCAGCCCACACTCAAAGAAGACAGGAAGGAGTGCCACCGAGCCCTCATCAGGTTGGCTGGCACGATCCATAGGGCCGGGAACGTCAAGGGCAATGTCTATCGGAATATTATACCGCTGACGGAGAAGGGCTAGATCATCCTCTGTTATCTTAGAGGGACGGTTCATATCCAGAGCCGACGACCCAAGTTCACCAGGCTCTGGATCTTTCCGAGGAACTCTCTGATGGTAGGAGTCGTTTTCGATCTCAGAAGTAGTAGGGGTAGTGTCAAGGTCTTCTAGACTAGGTGCCCCTGAGCCCGAGGAGAGCTCTTTAGCAGGGGGAGTTGAAATCTTGGCAGGCCTTTCGGAGGAAGAACTATTGTCGGACATCCCTGACACCCAGAAAAACAGAGAAGGGAGGAGAATCAGTCTATGAGGAACTACCCACGGCGTCCGTGCTAAACTAGATAGGGAGTCTCTAAAAAGTGCCCTAAAGCAAGACCCAACAAAACCACAAGTCTCTCCCTAAGCAAAATAAACAAACAGAATCACAGCATACAAAAGAGGAGAGGTCGCTCAGAAGACTTACTTTTTCTTCTCAAAAACAGGAGGTTGTACGGCGCGGTGATGCCCGTTCCTTAGGTGCTCAGCGACGGACAAGAAGAAGACCACGGTTAAGCTTCAAGAACACGGAGTTGAACGAATCGCAGAAAAATTCTCAGAAGAGAAGGAGAAATTGCCGAAAAAAAGTGGAACAGTGAAAGCCTCGCTTTCTTATAGTCATGACTGGGACGCACATCGCCGTTGGTTTTGGCGGGAACCCAGCGGATGTTTGACAAGTGTCAAAAATTAGAAGAAACCCTAAAGTTGATTTGATAGGCATTTAAGAAGACATGACGGTTGTGCGTCTCGAGGAAAGATGATTGAAACGGCAAGAAAATTCTTTTTTGCATTCTGGGACGAGTACCAGCAAAGACAATCAGCACACCCCCTTCATGTAATTCCCGGTACCAACTCACATACTCGTTGGAACCGAGAACTAGGGGACAGATGTTGATGGTGTTTTCAGGCGCCACAACATTTAAGACAGCACGACAAGGACAAAATGGTAAATTCTCTATCAGGTTGAGATCATGTAGCCGACCCGACCACAACATGTGAAGACCAACCACTTTAGTTCAGATGACCGAGCACTATAGAGGTCGGCAGGAACACTCTCAGCATAAAAGATTGTCATGGCCGACCTCATTAAGACCGACCAGACAACGGGCCGTGTTCAAAGACAACAGCACCCCATTCTTATGGATAAGATAAGAAAGATATCCTACTCTCGCAAGGAGAAGGAGTCAGAATCCAAAAGGGAGAACGGAAGAAGAAGGCAGTACCGGATGAGGAAACCCTACAAGAAGAGAAGATTGAATCCAAATAGGATTTCTTATGCAAATAGGAGTCTGATTTCTGTATTATTATAAATAGGAGGGTAGAGCATGTGTAAAAGGACATCTGAAAATCATCACAAGAGTGAAGGATTAGAATCATAAAGCTCCGATTTGTAAAAGAAAAGAAGAGACCCGAGGAGTGTATTTGAGTAATAAAAGAGTACCACCCTGTTCTTGTCCGTGGACGTAGGTCGGATCTCAAAATCCACCGAACCACGTTAAATCACCTTGTCTGATTGGCGTATTTTCTTGTTTTCCGCTAAGTTTGCTTTTGGTTTCCCGCATAACCAAACAAATTCACAGTTGGAGGAGGATTCCCTCGGAGGTGATATTCCTGTATTACCCTGAGACCAAAATCCACCGTCAACATGTATGAAGTGATACTTCCGTCTTGACATCACATCCAATATACTACGACTCTCAATAAACCCACTAGAGGCGTACACATAACCTGTTAAAGCCCTGGACGACCAAAACCAAAGTTTACCGATTGTCGCAAGTACTAGCAATGCAAGTCTCAGGTTAAGACCAAATACACCTACCCTGAAGCGGACTCCCATAGACACATAGATATACTACTAATGGGATTCTGCGGGGTTTATCCAGAGCAAAGCTGTTTTCCGTACCATCGGTAAAACCCAACCTCCTATCGCACTTGTATAAGTATCCAATACTTAAATATATGAGAATTATGTCGTTATGCCCTCACAACGCGCACAAGTGCAATACTAGTCTATTCCGTATTATCGATGTCCAGTCTCGATAATACTACGACTAGGGATATTTAATGATTAAACCTTTATGGATTAATACTGTCTCATATCATCTCAATCCGAAACTAATCATAAGGACTTCTACCATTTCTATATCAAAGTAAATAAATTATGAAACGGTAAAAGACAATTTCATTACTACATAGTTAATTTTGTACAAAAACACAATGTCTTTTACAAACAGTGACGCTATAGGTCATAATTGTCTAACAATCTCCCACTTGGCCTATAGCCAGTCACTCAAGCATCTAACACGTGAACTATGTATATATCTCTCAAACTTTTGCTGTGAAATAGCTTTCGTCAGCGGATCTGCAATGTTGTCATCTGATGCGACCTTCTCGATCTTCACATCGCCACGATGTATGATCTCACGAATCCGATGGAAATGTCGAAGAACATGCTTGGATCGTTGATGAGACCACAGTTCCTTAGCCTACGCTATAGCCCCGTTATTGTCCCAATACAATGGAACGGGCTCATCCGCTAATGGGACTACTTCTAATCCAATTAGTAATTTACGGATCCAAACTGCCTCTTTTGCTGCTTTAGCTGCAGCAATATACTCCGCTTCTGTTGTTGAATCGGCAACAATCTCTTGCTTGGAATATTTTCAGCTTATTGCTCCATTGTTCAAACAAAATATGTACCCGGATTGCAACTTAGAGTCGTCTATCGGTTTGGAAACTTGCATCGGTATACCCAGTTACCTCAAGTTCTCCATCTCCATAAACTAAGAAAGCATCCTTAGTTCGTCTAAAATATTTAAGGATGTTCTTAACCGCCATCCAGTGACCATCACCTGGATGGGCCTGATAGCGACTACATATGCTCAAAGCATACGAGACATCAGGTCGTGTACATATCATGGCATACATGATCGATCCGACTGCCGAGGCGAACGGTATCCGACTCATGCTGTTTCTCTCATCTTGAGTTTTAGGACACATGTCCTTAGATAGAGTGATGCCATGTGACACTGGTAACAGTCCCCTCTTGGCCTGATGCATGTTGAATCTTTTCAACACTTGGTCAATGTACGTGCTCTGGGAGAGTCCAAGCAGCTTTCTAGATCTATCCCGGTAGATCTTTGTTCCTAGAATATAGGCTGCCTCTCCCAGATCTTCCGTGGAGAATTTTAATGAAAGCCAAGCATTCACCGATGTTAACATGGGAATGTCATTGCCCATAAGCAATACATCATCAACATAAAGGATAATAAAAGTCAGTGCTCTCCCACTAACCTTCTTATATACACAAGGATCATCTTCGTTTTGAATGAAATCATATTCTTTTATGATCTCATTAAAACGTTGGTTCCATGACCGTGATGCTTGCTTCAGTCCATAAATGGACCGATTTAACTTACAAACCTTGTTTGCAAGTCTAGGCACGATAAAACCGTCAGACTGTTGCATATAAACATCCTCCAAAAGGTTTCTGTTAAGGAAAGCAGTTTTAACGTCCATATGCCATATCCCGTAATCGAAATATGCAGCAATAGCAAGCATTATCCGAATGGATTTAATCATGGCAATGGGTGAGAAAGTTTTGTCATAATCGACACCATGTCGTTGACGATACCCCTTCGCTACAAGCCTAGCTTTGTACGTTTGTACGTTGCCATCCATGTCGGTCTTCTTCTTGAAGACCCATTTACATCCAATAGGCTTTACGCCTTCTGGTGCATCAACCAGTGTCCAAACTTGATTGGTGTACGTGGAATCCATTTCGTACTTCATGGCCTATTGTCATAAAAAGAAATCGATATCTTGTATCGCTTCCTCATACGTAGCCGGTTCGTTATCCTCAATGAGATTAATATCTACATGAGGTGAGATCAGAAACCCATACCTCTCAGGTTGTTTCCTGACTCTCTCCGACCTACGCGGTCCTTGTGTAATAGAAGATTGTGGTACAGTCTCATCCCGGATGGACTGTTCTTGTTCCATTGGGGATTCTATGCCAGGAATAGTATCACTCTGATTTTCATCGAGTTCTACTTTCCTCCCACTAACCACTGCATTTAGGAATTCCTTCTCAAGGAAAATCGCATGTAGAGCAACAAATACTTTGTTGTCTCGTGGGTGATAGAAGTAATATTATTTGGTTTCCCTAGGATATCCTATGAATAGGCATTTATCCGATTTGGGCTCAAGTTTGGTACCTTCCAAATGTTTGACGTATGCCCAGCATCCCCAAATCTTCAGGAATGAGAAACCCAGTTTCTTTCCTGTCCATATCTCATACGGAGTCTGTTGTACAGACTTTGACAGTTCAAAATAAGAATTGCACTGTTTAATGCATATCCCCAGAAGGAAATAGGTAGCTCAGTGTGACTCATCATAAACCTTACCATGTCGAACAAAGTTTGGTTTCTCCGTTCGGACACACCGTTTAATTGCGGTGTTCCAGGAGGAGTCCACTGTGAAAGAATACCATATTCTTTCAAGTAATCTAGAAACTCATTGCTCAAGTATTTTCCATCACGGTCCGACCGTAATGTCTTTATACTATTTTCGGTCTGTTTTTCTACTTCGTGTCGAAACTCTTTGAATTTCTCAAAGGTTTCCGACTTGTGTCTCATAAGATACACATAACCATAACGCGATGCATCATCCGTAAAGGTTACGAAGTATTCATATCCACCTCTAGCCTGGCTAGACATGAGCCCACATACGTCACTATGAACGAGGGCTAATAGTTCGGTGGTGCGTTCACCCTTACCGCTAAAAGGTGATTTAGGCATTTTGCCTAATAAGCAAGATTCGCAGACGTCATATGAATTTGGATCAAATCCGTCCAAGTACCCACTCTTCGAAAGTGTGGATATGCGAGTCTTGTTAATATGTCCCAGACGACAATGCCACATATAAGTTTCATCTTTGTTACTTAGTTTAAGCCTTTTGTTTGTTACATTATATGTTTGAGATTGATTTATATTCAAAATATAAAGAGCATTATTAGCATCAGCAGAACATATCTCAAAATCATCTTTATAAACAAAACACCCAGTGTTTCCGAATACAAAAGTGTACCCGCATTGAGTCAAACAAGATACAGAGATAATATTCATAGTCAAACTAGGTACATAATAACAATCTGAAAGTTTAAGTACATACCCCGAATGCAATTCTAAAACAAAAGTGCCAACGGCCAAAACGGCGACTGGTGCCCCATTTCCGATGCGTAGATCAATCTCCCCTGAGGTCAGTCTCCTGCTAATCCGCAGATCCTGCACATCAGTACATATGTGAGTACCACAACCAGAATAAAAAATCTAATTTTTAAAACTAGAAGTAGTCATGTTTATTTCAATAACAAACATACCTGAAGCCGGTGCCTTGCCCACTTTAATCTCCTTCTGGAGCGCTTTGTACTCGCGGCAGTCACGCTTTCAGTGACCCCGCTTGCTGTACTGGAGGCAAACATCCTGAGATTTGTCCTTAGGCTTCCCAGAAGCCTTTGACGATTTGGCCTTGCCCTTTCTTTTATGCTTCTTCTTCTTCACACCTCCAGTCACCTTGGGCCCAGCCCTCGGTGTCTGAGATGTCGAAGCAAAGTGCACCTAGCGCTTATTGCCCTTAAGCAGCTCTTTCTCGGCTCCTTTGAGAATTGACAATAAGTCTCCAAGAGTATCATCAGTGTTCATCAAATTATAGTTTATGATGAACTGTCTCCAAGTGTCGGGGAGAGATTGCAAGATCATATCTACGGTAATCTCAGCCTCTAAGACTATCCCCATCTCAGCCAGCTCATCTATGTCAGCAATCATCTGTGCCACATGGGACTCAACAGACATGCCTTCTGACATACGTGAACGGAAGAGCTTCTTTACTAACTCATATCTCTGCGACCTCTTGTTAGATCGGTGAAGATCTTACAACCTCGCCAACATGTTATAGGGATCCAAGTCACTGTTCTGTCGACGGAAATGCTGAGTCATGGAAGCAAGCATAATGGATTGAGCAGTATCGCAATTATCGCTGTGAGTCTTCCAAAGCTCCAGCTCAAGTAACTGATCAGGTTTGGGCTTAGGCCCAAGAGGTGTTTGTATAGTGTATAGCAGCCTCTCAGCTCCAAGGACTATCCATAGATTCATTTCCCAATCGGCAAAGTTCGTGCCCTTAAAGACATTTTCGCCCATGATAATGTCTCGAACGTTTCCCTTTCCAGTCATCTTGACTACAGTAGTCCAACTATCTAGTCAATGATATTTGGGTACAGTCTAACTGTTACACGAAAAATAACATTGTATTAGTCCAACTAATAAAGTAATTTTGACGAAATATTTTGAAAGTGCGTAAAGCTAAGTATCTGAATGAAATTGCAAATTCAATACTAGCCTCCCACTATTTTTCTGCGAGTCTCTAACCTTCTGTCGAGTACTTGAGAAACCCGGTTTCCTAGTGGGCTAGGATCCCGTAAAATAACACACAACTTTGACTTTGGCCAACAAGCTGTATGATATTTAACTAGGTAGATCTCGAAGATCAATTGGATCTCATCCAATTCCTAGATCCGGTAGGTGGACATCCAAGTCCGAAACATATATACAATATATATGCCAATATATCCAATATATTTTCCTAACATTTTTCCTCTGAATCTGTTGGACAATTATGACCCATAACGTCACAATTTGTACAGATCATGGTGTTGTTGTACAAATTAACTATGTGACAAATGAGATTGCTCTCTTATCATTTGTGATTAGATCACCTAGATGTATTAAATGATAGGAGGTCCCTATGATTAGTTCTTGGATTGAGATGATATGAGATAGTAGCAGTCCATGAAAGATTAATCATTAAATAATCCCTAGTCGTAGTATTATCGAGATTGGACATCGATAATGCGGAATAGACTAGTATTACACTTGTGCTCGTTGTGGGAGCACAACGCCATAGTTCTCATATATTTAAGTATTGGATACGTATGCAAGTGTGATAGGAGGTTGTGTTTACCAATGGTACAGAAACAGCTTCGCTCTGGATATACCCCTCGGAATTCCATTGGTAGCATGACTATGTGTCTATGGAAGTCTGAAATCAAGGTAGGTGTATTTGGTCTTAACCTGAGAATTGCATCGCTAATACTTGCGACAATCAATATGCTTTAGTTTTGGTCGTCCAGGGCTTTAACAGATTCTATGTACGCCTTTGCTGGGTATATTGAGAATCGTAGTGTATTGGGTGTGATGTCAAGACGAAAGTATCACTCCAGTCATAGTGGAGATGAGTCACGTAGGATACAGAACTAGTACTCTTAAGTACTGCAGTCATCGGGATGATATAACTAGGTCACGTTCATCCGATTATAGAGACTAGTTACCAGACATCCGACATGTGTGCGCGTTGTGGGAGCACAACGACATAGTTCTCATATATTTAAGTATTGGATACTTATGCAAGTGTGATAGGAGGTTGTGTTTACCGATGGTAGGGAAACAGCTTCGCTCTGGATAGACCCCTCAGAATTCCATTGGTAGTATGACTATGTGTCTATGGAAGTCCGAAATCAGGGTAGGTGTATTTGGTCTTAACCTGAGACTTGCATCGCCAATACTTGCGACAATCGGTATGCTTTAGTTTTGGTCATCCAGGGATTTAACAGGTTCTGTGTACGCCTTTGCTGGGTATATTGAGAATCGTAGTGTATTGTGTGTGATGTCAAGACGGAAGTATCACTCCAGTCATAGTGGAGATGATGTCACGTAGGATACAGAACTAGTACTCTTAAGTACTGCAGTCATCGGGATGATATGACTAGGTCACGTTCATACGATTATAGAGACTAGTTACCAGACATCCGACATGTACTTCGTACAGGGCAGACACAATTCCAGCCCCAGGCCTAGCACGTGACATCCGATACTGGATCGCAATACGCAATACTACGTATACTACGCCTGACATAGATTATATATATTCTAGTAAGAATATTTCTGGAGAATTGGGTAGGCACGGTGCTTTGCTAGAAGCCAACCATGTCTTGTAAATCGGTAAGCACATGGTACGAGGTACACACGTATTCGGATAATCCGATGACCGTATTTACTGCCAACATATCCAGGGATCTCTTGGGTCGCTTCCCAAAGATTCACCGATGACAGTTGATTTAAATTAGAATTAATCTGGGATTAATTAAGAGTGAGAAAATTAATCTGGTATTAATTGAGGCTTTATTTAATCTGGGATTAAATGTGTTCGGAAGAGAGAGAACGTGATTAATTTGGAATTAATCGATAAAATAAATTTAATAGTTAAATTCGATTTTTCTATTTAATTTATTCGTATGGGCTAAAATTAATATATTGGATATATTAATATGAATTGGATTTCATAACAAAATTAAAGTCGGACTTTAATATGAACGAACGAATTAATTTAGAATTAATTCGAAGACGACGTTCATAATATATTTGCGAGGCATTGTTATTTAATTAAATTAGATTTAATTTTTTAGCGACGAGAGTTCATTTAATCGGATTAAACGGATCCGGACCGCGGCAAATGTTCGTAGAGATATTTGAATTTTGAATTCAAATGTGGGGCCCACTTTAAATGTGGTAGTTGGGAGAGTGGTTGGCATTTATGCCATACCATCCACTTTCCAACCACCTTGGAATGGTTTTGGCAAAAACATTTACCCAACCACCTTGTTTAGGTGAAAAGGGTAAATTGGCTTTTACCAAAACCCTTCTCTCTCTCTTATGAACACAAAAACAATAATACACTCTTTAGAATAGGCGTGAACCCCTCTCTTTCTCCATTTTGATTTTGTTGCAAAATCAACAAAGCTAGCACTTCTTGGAATCAACTAAGGTGATAGGGAAACAACTTCAACAGTTGGAATCAACACTCAAAGCTTGGAATCAACAAAGGAAGGATCTTGGAGATCTTCTTCTCAAAAATTTTAAAAGCTCAAATCCATTCAATGTAAGTAATTCCGCAACTTATAATGAATTTATGAACACCTTTTCTTGCTTATTAGATCATTGGCATGTTCTAGGAACACTAACAGAATCAACTAAGCCTTGGCTTTGGCACAACAAGCTTAATGATTCCAGTTAAGCGGGACCCATTGACATGGAAAGCTTCGTAATCAATGTCGATGGACAAGAAATGATCTTGACTTTGGTTAACAAATCACGACTTATACAAGACACCGATATGGAACAAAACTCTCATGATTCAAACACATCCGCAATTGACAAAGGTCTTGACTTTGGCCAACAAACCAATGTCAACTTTGGATCTTGAGTAAGAATCACTCAACGGAAGGAAAAACGCTTAATATGTTTTGAAGGTTTTTCGCGTAAATTGGCAACCAATTTATTATCTTTGATTAGGTCTCATCATACACCCTTAAGCATGCATTCTAAAAGCATAATAAGGCGTGATAAATAAATTAATAATGATATGCCGATGGATATGTCACAAATTATTCCTAGAACAAATCACTCCCTTTCCTCTCCCCGGCTAGAACTATTCTAACTTCCCAATTACATAATACAATAAAGAAACCTCATTTACATTGAGGGGAATAGGTGAGAAGAGAATTACAAGGAGTAAAGAGATAAAAGGATGGACATGCAGGCCCAATTTAATAAATTCTAAATTTATTACAATTTCCAAAATTGCCCTCACCCTTCTAATATCCATCCGATATACATTATTCATACAACACATTCATGTATTCATACAAAGCATGTTATTCAATCAATCTAATCCAATTAATTAATCTTTGAATTAATGACCATCCAATGTTCAAACAACGATTTGATTTGCGCGAGTCCAACTCGTTTAAGAATAATACTTAAAGTACGTATTCTTGAATTATATCGAACTACAACTTTAAATCCAATTTATTTGTATTCAATACTAATTCCAATTTAATTCCAAATTATATATTTACACTTATTTATTTGCCTTAAAGACTTGGATTCCAAATCCAATCTTAATGGGTCTCAAATTCCCAGTAACATCCAATGTCATTTTAATTAAAGTCTAATGCGCTTTTAATTGATTCTTAAGGCATGGGCTTTGGCCATAATGGATCAAATCCAAAATGCCAAGGCCCAATAGGAATCACCCTATTGCCAACAAATCAAAAGTCAAGATGAATCCGATTTATAATAAATAGCCAACCAACCAATATAGTGGTATCCTCGTTAAGTCCAATTTTAAAATAGTGAATATGTTGTGTCTAATGGAGATTAATCTAAGATAGTAACAGTAAAAGAATTACCTTTCACCTCGGCAGGGGGAAGTTACCTCCTCATGGTTGAATAGTAAAACTGTAAAAAGTAAATTGTAAACATAAATTACTATTACTATTGAAATAGTAAAAGTACTATTATTACAAAAAGGAACTACTATTACTATTACAAAACTGTAAATAAAAGAAACTAGATAGAAAACTCCCTATTTACATCAGAGAATTCAGAGAGGAAGGTACATTTAAAACTAAAATTTTGAGCTGAATTTATAGGCGTGGATAAGTTGCCAGCGTCGCGACGCTAGAAGGGTTCAGCGTCGCGACGCTGGAATAGTGAGACGTGTCACGCATTGATTCGCCGGCGTCGTTTCTTATCCGATGACGTGGCACTATTCATGACGTCATAGCTGACGTCACGCTGACGTGTGGAGGGTGAGTGTCGGCAATGTCTGATCGCGACATGTGACATCGGAGCATTTTAGCATCTCCGTTGTGATGGCGACACGTGGCACGGCGCACGTTAGCATGATCGGCGCACATTAGCAAGTCAAACCAATCAGATTCGGACACGTGGCGTCAGGCGCACGTTAGCAGCTTCGGCGCATGTTGGGCGTCGCGACGCAAAAGGCTTTAGCATCGCGACGCTGAAATGACCATTTTGCCTTTTTTGTCCAATTTTGTCCATTTTCACTGTTTTGGCCCAAAATCACCTCCAGAATGTCCTGAAACTTTATTTATCTATAAAATAACACAAAACACATCAAAATATTCACAAAACTCAAGAAACTATACAAAATATTAGGTTAAATGAGTGGGAAATAGTGATGGATTTACAACTCATCAATAATATACGTAGTATTGCGTATTATGATTCAGTATCGGATGTCACATGCTAGGCCTGGGGCTGGAATTGTCTCTGCCCCGTACGAAGCACATATCGGATATCTGGTAACTAGTCTCTATAATCAGATAACTATGACCTTGTCATTTTATCCCGATATCTGTAGCATATAAGAGCACCAGTTCCGTATCCTACGTGATCATCATCTCCACTATGATTGGAGTGATACTTCCATCTTGACATCACAACCACTACACAATATACCCAGAAGAGGCGTACACAGAACCGGTTAAAGCCCTGGACGACCAAAACCAAAGTATATTGATAGTCGCAAGTATTAGCGGTGCAAGTCTCAGATTAAGACCAAATACACCTACCCTGATTCAGACACCCATAGACACACAATCATACTACCAATGGGATTCCGAGGGGTCTATCCAGAGCGAAGTTGTTTTCGGTACCATCTGTAAAACACAACCTCCTATTACACTTGCATGAGTATCCAATAACCAAATATATGAGAACTATGCCGTTATGCTCCTACAACGCGCACAAGTGCAATACTAGTCTATTCCGCATTATCAATGTCAAATCTCGATAATACTCTGACTAGGGATTATTTAATGATTAAAACTTCGTGGATTGATGTTGTCTCATATCATCTCAATCCGGAACTAATCATAAGGACTTTTATCATTTATTAATCCCGGTAATCCAATTACAAATAATAAAAGAGCAATTTCCTTTGTCATATAGTTAATTTGTACAATAACACCATGTTCTATACAGATAGTGATGCTATGGGTCATAATTGTCCAACAATCTCCCACTTAGCCTATAGCTAATCACTCAGGTGCCCTACACCTGAACTATGAACGGGTCGCTCAAACTTCTCCTGAGAAAACAGCTTTCGTCTGCGGATTTCAAAGGTTATTATCTGGCGTGATTTATTCGATCATCACATCGCCACGATGTATGATCTGACGAATCAGATGAAAACAGTTTAAAATACATATCGGATTGTTGATGAGACCACTAATTCTTTAGTCTGTGCTGTGGCCTAGCTCAGCTGCTAACAGAACTATTTCTAATCTAATTAGAATTATTTAGATCCAAGATACTACTTTTACTGCGTCAGCTGCAGCAAAGTTACGCTTTTGTTATTTATACGGTAACTGTCGGGTTTCTATTATGTCCCAATGATCATTTTCAAGTCATGAAACACATGTGAATACACAAAAGAGAATGGCATGATCATACTTACAATGTACGGATTGGCTGCTACGAAGAACAAAACTTTTTCATCCTTGTTGTGGTGTTCTCGGCCAAGGTGGATTTGGACTCCATCTTCATCTTCAAGCTCCAAGCTTTATCAATGGTGATTCCAAGCTCACAAGTAGGTTCCCCTATCACCTTGTATAACCCTTGTGTGTGCTAGCACTATGTATCTCTTTGCATCTCTCGGCCAGGCCAAGAAAATGAGAAGGAAAATGGCTTCAAAAGCCAAAATTTGAGAGAGATAGAAGAAGGCCTCCATGGCTGAATCTCAAAGGAAAGAGAGAGAGAAAAATGCTTTGGTGGTTGGTGTATCTAATACACAAAAATTGAATTCAAAATTCATTTACCAAAAATCAAAAAATCAATTAAAAAAATTGATAAATATCTTTCAAGCTTTCAAAAAGCTTTCAAATCACTTCCATCAAGTCACATCACTCATGAATAGTGACTGGTGTTAATCACTCAAAGTGAAAGACATCTATCACTTGATTGATGAATGATGTGACGCTAGATGTGACTTACGATTTGATGCTTGATGCGATTTGCGTGCCGCACTCGAATTTCAAATGCGAATGCGCTCCTAAACACTCCCGGGCTCAGGTTTGTTAATTCTGAATTAACAAATTTTCTGTTGCGTCGTAATTAAATCTAATTTAATTAAATAATCATGCCTATCATAATTACTATTCACGTCACTAACGAATTAATTCTAAATTAATTCGTTCGTCCGAATTAAAATCTAATTTCAATTCCGCGTCGAATCCAATTTCGTTTAATATATCGAATATATTAATTATCGAATAATTCCAAATTAATCGTTCTCTCTCTTTAAATAATATTTTATCCCAGATAAAATATCTCCGTAATTAATCCCAGATTAATTTTCTCTCTCATGTAATTAATCCCAGATTAAAAAAGTGCGAGTCATATGTCATCGGTGAATCTTCGGGAAGCGACCCATGAGATCCCGGGATATGTTGGCAGTAAATACGGTTATCGGACAATCCGAATACGTACGTACCTAGTACTATGTTTGTACCGATTTACAAGACAAGGTTGGCTTCTAGCAAAGCGCCATGCCTACCCAATTCTCCAGAAATATGCTTACAGGAATAAGCGATCTATATCAGGCGTAGTATACGTAGTATCGTGTATGTCGATCCAATATCGGATGGTCACGTGCAAGGCCTGGGGCTGGAATTATGTCTGCTCTGTACGAAGAACATATCGGATGTCTCTATAATCGGATATACATGACCTAGTCATAATATCCCGATAGCTGCAGCATATAAGAGAACAAGTTCCGTATCTTACGTGATCATCATCTCCACTATAACTGAAGTGATACTTCCATCATGACATCACACCCAATACACTACAATTCTCAATATACTCAGAAGAGGCGTACACAGAACTGATTAAAGCCCTGGACGACCAAGACCAAATTATATTGATTGTCGCAAGTATTAGCGGTGCAAGTCTCAGATTAAGGACAAATACACCTACCCTGAATTTGGACTTCCATAGACACATAGTTATACTACCAATGGAACTCCGAAGGGGTCTATCCAGAGCGAAGTTTCCGTACCATCAGCAAAACACAACCTCCTATTACACTTGCATGAGTATCCAATACCCAAATAGATGGGAACTATACCGTTATACTCCCATAACATGCACCAGCGTATACTAGTCTATTCCGTATTATCGATGTCCAATTTTGATAATACTACAACTAGGGATATTTAATGATTAAACCTTCGTGGATTGATACTGTCTCATATCATCTCAATCCGGAACTAATCATATGGACCTTCTATCATTTATACATCTTGGTGATCTAATCACAAATGATAAAAGAGCAATTTCCTTTGTATCATAGTTAATTTGTACAACAACCCCATGATCTGTACAAATAGTGACGTTATGGGTCATAATTGTCCAACAATCTCCCACTTGGCCTATAGGCAGTCACTCAGGTGCTTTACACCTGAACTATGTACGGGTCGCTCAAACTTCTGCTGAGAAACCAGCTTTCGTCTGCGGATTTAAAAGGTTATTATCTGATGCGATTTATGTAATCATCACATTGCCACGATGTATGATCCAAACGAATTAGATGAAAACAGTTTAAAGTATATATCTGTATCGTTGATGAGACTGTTAATTCTTTAGCCTGTGCTGTAGCCTAGCTCAGCTGCTAACTGAACTATTTCTAATCTAATTAAAATTATTTAGATCCAAGATACTATTATTGCTGCGTCAGCTGCAGCAAAGTTCCGTTTTTGTTATTTTTACGATAACAGTGCCTTGTATGGAGGATTTCCATCTCACTATTCCATTATTCAAACTTTATAGTACCATTTGCGACTTACAGTCGTTATTATCGATTTGGAAACTTGCAGTAGTTAACCCAGTCACTTCAAGTTCTCCTTCTCCACAATCTAAGATACTAAAGGACGCTCTTAACGTCAATCCAGTGACTATCACTTGGATTGGCCTGATTGTGACTCCATATGGTCAAAGCGTATGAGACACCAGGTCACGTACATCTTTCAATGTACAAGTTCTCGGAGAGTGCCAACAACTTTTAGATCTATCCCAGTAGATCTTTATTCCTAGAATAAAAGTTGTTTCGCGCAAGTATTCTATGGAGAATTTTTCATGAAAGCCAAGCTTTCACCGATTGTAATATGGGAATATCATTTACAAGAAATGACATATCATCATTTTTAGGACATTCATTGTCAGTGCGCTCCCACTAACCCTCTTATATACACAAGAATCTTTTCATTTTGAATTAAATCATACACTATTATGGTTACATCAAAATGAAGGGGTATTTTAGGGGTTAATCTGGTAACGCAGCGGAAGCGGGAAAATCGATATTTTCCGATTTCAAAACTTTTTCTCGGATTAATTAAATAAGCATGTTTATTTAATATTCCAATAATCAAATTATGAAATAAAATTTCAAATGAATCATATTCAAGTGAAATTACCAAATTACCCTTATATGGTATTTTGTCCATTTTAGTCCGAAATTGATCCAATCAATTTTGAATGATTCTAAATCATTTCTAAGATGAACTTAGCATGTTCAAAACATCAAAACACCAAAAGCCACAAAATCCCCAAAATTCTATGCCAATGCCCTGAGCACCATTTGGTGCCCAAATTGACCATTTGGTCATTTCATGCTTCAAAACTCATCCAAATGAAATCCAATCAACATGAAACTTTGCATGCATCATATACACACCCAAATGCTCAACATATCTCAAAAGCCCCAAATTTAGAATTAGACATGAACCCTAATTTTTAAATTTCAACAAATTGGGCAAATTAGGCCATTTACATTAAATCAATTATTTCAATCATCAATCTTTCATCCAATTCAAGTCTCAACACAATGAAACAACTCAAGATCAAATCTAGGTCATTTAAGAGTGGGTCAACAACTCTAGAATAGCAACATGGTTTCAAAAACCTTAAAAGAATACTTATAACTACAATAGTTACATGCTTTCTTCATCACACATGCTCAACACTTTCAAACAAATTTCCATCATCAAAAACACAAGAAATAAAGAAAAGAATAACTTAAGAAACTCACAAGATGTAGCCTAGATCCTAAGGAACAAATTCCTTTCTAATAGTAAGTTTAGAAAACTTACAAAATCCAAGCTTTTCTTTGAGTTTTGCCTTTTCTTTCTCACTTGCTTTCTTTGTTTTCTTTAATGGTGTTTGTTGTAAAGTGTATTAGGTTAAACCAAATGAAAAGCAAATGAAAACAATATATACTTGTGAAAGAATGCCTTGGCCGAAATTTACAACAAGCATATACACCAAATTTTCATTTCAATTTCATTTCAAATGCATTTAGTCAACTCTATAAATATCTAAAACACTTTATGGATATTTATTTAAGTCAACAATTGCAACTAACATCATTAACTTTAAATATCCTAATGTGAGATATTTATATTTTAATTAATTTAATCATTTAACAATTAAATAATCAATTAATTAATCAAATACAAATATATTAAATATATGTATAATATTTACATTAAATATTAAAACATATATTCTTTTAGGATAAAAGTCAAATAACTCATTTTGACTATTAATTAATGTGTATTTAAATTAATCAAGTATTAAATGTAAATACACAATAATTAAGCAAATGACTATCTAGTCTCATTAGCATGTATCTTGCGTTTAACCATTAAACGACTTATAAATAATCAATATTATTTATAATGTTGCTCTAGTGCTCTACGAGTTTGTTTCATTATTGAGACTCTCTAGGTTTAGGTATATCCGTCACGAAATCAAATTTCGTGTCCATAATCTATCCACCCGTACATTATGACGATCACGAATAATCTCGCTGAACCATACAGGTCGAGGTCATGGCAGATGTATAATTCCTCTGTCACAGGTATCCGGATAAATCCCAGATATACAGATGTAAACGTCAAATCTCTATGGGGATTATCCAGTCGACTATTCCATTAGCAATCTTAAAAGAATGTTTAGAACTGGCTTCTAAACTATACCACGGCCCATGGTTTTTATCTGATTGCTAATCATATGGACTACCTATGCTCTGGTACACAGAACTGACGGATCCGTTCTTGATACACATAGGACACCCTGAGGATCTATCTACACCCAACGAACATGCGGAGGTCTGATCTTAATAGATCGGTGACGTGACTGCCATCTAAGTGTAGAAGATGTCTCATGTGCCCACAATGGCATCTCAAGTCTAAGAATCACAAGTGCTACTCAACCCGAGAAGATTCTTATTGACGCTGGTGTACCATCCATTAAGAATCTTCGGTGAGTCGTTCAGTGTTTATCCGCTATAAACACCTACACGTCTATACTAGTCTCCAAGACTTATGGTTCATTGAGAACCCATTGGAATCATATATTCCAGTATACGACATGTACCGGTCTCAACGGGTTTACTATACTGACCAAGTAGTGTAAACCTTGACCAGGAACAGTCTGAGAATGACAACGTCATGATACGACTCAATGTCCGTTGCGACGCTTTTGCAACTGTACCATGACTAATCATTCTAAGGTCATTACATCTTTACCATATAAAAGAATAGATTATATTATAGAAACAGCATATATTATTACTGATAATAACGTTTTACAGAAGTATTTAACAAAAATACAACCGGGAATTGGCGCTCTGAGCACCAACCCCAACAAAATCTCCCACTTGCTCTAGTGCCAATATCGATTGTATCTAATACCCATCGACTCCACGTGTTTATCAAATAACTTCGGAGGTATGGCCTTCGTCAGCGGGTCTGCTACGTTATCTTCACTCGGTACCTTGCACACGACAATGTCCCCTCGCGACACAATCTCTCGAATGATGTGGTACTTGCGTTCCACATGCTTCGACTTCTGATGCGCCCTCGGTTCCTTTGCTTGCGCAATGGCTCCAGTATTATCGTAGTATAACGGAATCGCATTCTCGATACTTGGGACAACTCCCAATTCTGTGATAAAGTTCTTTATCCACACAGCCTCTTTTGCGGCTTCAGAAGCTGCAATATATTCCGCCTCAGTGGTGGAATCAGCTGTAGATCCCTGTTTGGAACTCTTCCAACAAATTGCACCTCCGTTAAGGGTAAAGACCAATCCAGATGTAGACTTTCTATCATCGGGATCCGATTGAAAATCGGAGTCTGTATACCCGTTAACCTGCAGTTCATTTCCTCCATAAATTATCAACTTATCCTTAGTACCTTTAAGATACTTTAGGATATGTTTAATGGCCATCCAATGGTCATTACCTGGATTGGACTGATATCGACTAGTTACGCTAACAGCGAAACTAATATCAGGCCTCGTACATAACATGGCATACATTATGCTACCCAAACACGAAGCATAAGGTTGGTTAGACAATCTAACCTTCTCCTCTTCTGTTTGTGGACACATCTTCTTAGAAAGATGAATCCCATGTCTGAACGGTATGTTTGCTGTCTTACAGTTACCAAAACTATACCGTTCCAAGATCTTATCTATGTACGTTGATTGGGATAACCCAATCAGCCTCCTTTGTCTATCTCGATAGAGTTTTATCCCTAAAACATAGGAAGCTTCTCCCAGGTCCTTCATGGAGAAATTCTTACAGAGATACACTTTGACACTTTGCAACATACCTAAATCATTCCCAATGATTAGGATGTCATCAACATACAGGACTAAAAATACGACCATGCTCTCACTGGCCTTCTGATACACACAGGATTCTTCCGAATTCTTGAGAAAACCAGACGATCTGATAATCTCGTCAAATCGAAGATTCCAACTTCGTGAAGCTTGTTTAAGTCCATAAATGGACTTCTTAAGCTTACATACCATGCCCGAGTTTTCGCTGGATGAAAAACCTTCCGGCTGTTCCATATAGATTTCTTCATCAAGTAATCCATTTAGAAAAGCCGTTTTGACATCCATTTGCCAAATCTCGTAATCATGATACGCAGCTATAGAAAGCAAAATCTGGATAGCCTTAAGCATTGCAACTGGTGAAAAAGTTTCATCGTAGTCGACGCCAGGTCGCTGCGTGTAACCTTTTGCTACCAGTCGGGCCTTGTAAGTTTCAACCTTACCGTCAGGCCCCCGCTTCCTCTTGTAAACCCATTTACAACCGATAAGAACAATTCCTTCGGGAAGCGGAACCAAGTCCCAAACTTGATTCTCATGCATTGAATCTATCTCGGATTTCATGGCACTTTTCCATTTCACGGAGTCGATGTCCAACATCGATTTTCTATAGGTGAAAGGATCAGTCTCTTCTACTAAGAGAACATCTAGACTCTTTTCTTGTATCAAATACAAGCGTTTAGGAGGTCTAGATACCCTTTCCGACCTACGGAGTGTGTGTGTTGAAGGTCCTTCATCTACTTGAACTTCAGGTTCCTCCGTTGGTTCGTTGTTTTCAGGTTGGACTTCATCAAGCTCAACCTGTCTATGATCACCACCTTCAGACAAAAATTCTACTTCTAGAAATTTTGCGAAGCGAGCTACGAATACATTTCGATGCTCGGTATCATAGAACAGATATCCCCTCGTGTTCGAGGGATATCCAACAAACCTAAACTTTTGCCCTCGAGGCGAAAGCTTACTTTGCTGAGTCACCCTGACATAGGCAGGACAACCCCAAACCTTAATATAATTAAGATTCGGTCTCCTACCGAACCATATCTCATACGGTGTCGTAGGAACAACCTTTGAAGGAATCTTATTCAAAAGATGTGCGGCTGTTAAGAGACAGTAACCCCATAAATAATAGGGCAAATCTGTGAAACTCAACATTGATCGGACCATATCCAATAAAGTCCGATTCCTCCTCTCAGATACCCCATTGTGCTATGGCGTACCTGGAGGAGTATATTGAGCGAGAATCCCATTCTCCTTCATATAATCCATGAACTCACCACTCATATATTCACCGCCTCGATCTGATCGAAGGCATTTAATATATTTACCAGTCTGTTTTTCTACTTCATTTCGGAACTCTTTGAACTTTTCAAAGGTTTCCGATTTATGTCGCATCAAATAGACATAACCGTACCGTGACAGATCATCGGTAAAGGTAACGAAGTATGAATAACCAATGTGAGCAGTTTGACTTAGTTGACCACATACATCAGAATGTACGAGTTCCAGTAAATTAATGGCACGGTGTCCAACACCAGAAAATGGGGCCTTGGTCATTTTACCCTGAATACAGGATTCACAAGTCGGATAGGATTCAATGGTAAGATCTGGTATCAAACCATTCCTAACCAACTGGGTAAGGCGTTTAACGCCAATGTGACCAAGTCTCATATGCCAAAGTTCAGTATTATTAATTACAGGTAATCTACGTTTATTAACTCCAGTATTTAATATATCTTTTGAAGTTTGCAATGTATAATGACCATGCTGGTTTGGACAACAAAGGATCTGAATATTATTACTATCATATAAATACAAAGAACTATTCTTAATATTCATACAAAAGCCTTCTGTATCCAATACAAAAAGTGATATAATATTAGCTACACATCCAGGTACAAAATGGCATTCATTAACAAAAGTGTCCCATTCGGCAATGAGATCTCGCATACTCCAACTGCAACTGCATCCAAAGAGTCTCCACTCCCGAATCGCAACTGCATCTCCCCTGGCTTCAGCCTCATACTTTCCTTCAGCACCTGCAACGAATTGCAAATGTGAATAGGACAAGCAGAATCTAAAATCCAGCTGGATGTAATGGCTTCACAAGCCAAAGATAAATCAATAACTGGAAAAATAAAAGTACCTGATGTAGATGCTCTGTCTCTCCTTAGCTGGGCAATGTAATCAGGACAGTTCCTCTTCCAGTGCCCGACTTTGCCGCCAGAGTGGTGGCATTTGTCTTCAGAAGCCCTTTTGGGCTTAGCTATCTTTGCCTGCTGTTGAGGACCAAAAGCCTTCTTCTTCTTCCTTTTCTTGTTCTTTCCCTTGGACCATCCTTGGGAAGAAGCAGAGAGAGAAGTAGATCTAGGAGGGCGAGTCGGTAACCCCTTCTTGAGGTCCTCTCCGCCGTGAGCAACATCCTATGCAGCTCATGGTAGGTACAGACAGTCCCGTGCATGTTGAAGTACATCACAAACTGGCGAAACGAAGCTGGCAGTGAACCAAGAATGACACTCCTACCGAGAATGTCATTCAAGATGAGATTGTGTTGCCTCAATTGATCGATCAAATCGATCATCTGAAGAACATGTGGGCTAACACTTTGCCCCTCATCTAGACGCGCATGGAACAGTTCCATGGTGACCTTGTGAACAATAACCTGTTCTTGGTTCTCGAACGATTGTCTTAGTCGTGTCATCATACTATAGGAATCTGACGTTCCATAGTATTGTTGCTTGAGTTTCGGAGAGAGCGAACTAAGGATGTATGATTTAACCCTTAAATCATCATCCTTCCAAGCTTCAAAAACTCGGCGTTCCTCCTCCGAAGCATCCTCACCCACTGCAAGGGGTAAAGGACCCTCAAGAACATAACCCAACTTTCGGAGTCGAGGACAATCCTCAAATCCAATTCCCAGTCCGTAAAGTTCTCAGCGCCTTTTAGTTTGTTCGCATCTAACATACGCGCAAACTGATTTGTGGATTGACCCGCCATCACAAATCTATCATATAGATCACGAAAAACGGTTAGCAGAAATTAAGCAGTTTCATATAATATCAAAGCATAAACTAGATCATGGATTTTTAATCTAATATGCCCTCCCACTAAATCATGCAATACTGTAATCCCAAAACAGAATACAAATATTTAATAATTAAATTAAATATAAATAGTGAAAGGTGGACCCCGTGAATATATTTCAGCTCACAGCAGAGGCACGGTCTCGCCTACGTATATTCATCAGGTAGACAACTCATTTGTCAATCACTCAATAGTGACTCCTAAGTATCCGGTCCTGGCCGTTTCTCGTTGTCGCTGCGAAGGCAGGCCCACAAGGAGACGTACCAAGGTAAAACTTGTCAATGATAAACTCAAGTTACTTACGTAATCCTGACAGCTAGGGCACGTTCAGAATTCCGCTTTTACTTGAATTTATCTAGTATCAGATATACATCCGGTATAAATAAATCTTTATCGGCTACACCCTCACAGCAGAGGCACGGTCTCAGATGTAGTCACAAAGAGATATTCATAAACCGTATTGACAAGACAGACCATATAACATGCATCAAATACATAATTACATTATAACCTTATTATTAGGGATTTTCCGCTAAGTGTCATACACCCTAAATCTAATCAAATTAGTTCCTAATAAGCATGCATAAAGTCAAGAAAACATGATTAAACATTGATTCAATGTAGGCTAATCATTTTTAGTGGCCTAGAATCAGACTCGCTCTGATACCATTTTGAAGGGGTATTTTAGGGGTTAATCCGGTAACGCAGCGGAAGCGGGAAAATCGATATTTTCCGATTTCAAAAATTTTTCTCGGATTAATTAAATAAACATGTTTATTTAATATTCCAATAATCAAATTATGAAATAAAATTTCAAATGAATCATATTCAAGTGAAATTACCAAATTACCCTTATATGGTATTTTGTCCATTTTAGTCCGAAATTGATCCAATCAATTTTGAATGATTCTAAATCATTTCTAAGATGAACTTAGCATGTTCAAAACATCAAAACACCAAAAGCCACAAAATCCCCAAAATTCTATGCCAATGCCGTGAGCACCATTTGGTGCCCAAATTGACCATTTGGTCATTTCATGCTTCAAAACTCATCCAAATGAAATCCAATCAACATGAAACTTTGCATGCATCATATATACACCCAAATTCTCAACATATATCAAAAGCCCCAAATTTAGAATTAGTCATGAACCCTAATTTTTCAATTTCAACAAATTGGGCAAATTAGGCCATTTACATTAAATCAATTATTTCAATCATCAATCTTTCATCCAATTCAAGTCTCAACACAATGAAACAACTCAAGATCAAATCTAGGTCATTTAAGAGTGGGTCAACAACTCTAGAATAGCAACATGGTTTCAAAAACCTTAAAGAATACTTATAACTACAATAGTTACATGCTTTCTTCATCACACATGCTCAACACTTTCAAACAAATTTCCATCATCAAAAAACACAAGAAATAAAGAAAAGAATAACTTAAGAAACTCACAAGATGTAGCCTAGATCCTAAGGAACAAATTCCTTTCTAATAGTAAGTTAGAAAACTTACAAAATCCAAGCTTTTCTTTGAGTTTTGCCTTTCTTCTCACTTGCTTTCTTTGTTTTCTTTAATGGTGTTTGTTGTAACGTGTATTAGGTTAAACCAAATGAAAAGCAAATGAAAACAATATATACTTGTGAAAGAATGCCTTGGCCGAAATTTACAACAAACATATACACCAAATTTTCATTTCAATTTCATTTCAAATGCATTTAGTCAACTCTATAAATATCTAAAACACTTTATGGATATTTATTTAAATCAACAATTGCAACTAACATCATTAACTTTAAAATATCCTAATGTAAGATATTTATATTTTAATTAATTTAATCATTAACAATTAAATAATCAATTAATTAATCAATACAAATATATTAAATATATGTATAATATTTACATTAAATATTAAAAACATATATTCTTTTAGGATAAAAGTCAAATAACTCATTTTGACTATTAATTAATGTGTATTTAAATTAATCAAGTAATAAATGTAAATACACAATAATTAAGCAAATGACTATCTAGTCTCATTAGCATGTATCTTGCGTTTAACCATTAAACGACTTTATAAATAATCAATATTATTTATTAATGTTGCTCTAGTGCTCTACGAGTTTGTTTCATTATTGAGACTCTCTAGGTTCAGGTATATCCGTCAAGAAATCAAATTTCGTGTCCATAATCTATCCACCCGTAGATTATGACGATCACGAATAATCTCGCTGAACCATACAGGTCGAGGTCATGGCAGATGTATAATTCCTCTGTCACAGGTATCCGGATAAATCCCAGAGATACAGATGTAAACGTCAAATCTCTATGGGGATTATCCAGTCGACTATTCCATTAGCAATCTTTAAAAGAATGTTTAGAACTGGCTTCTAAACTATACCACGGCCCATGGATTTTATCTGATTGCTAATCATATGGACTACCTATGCTCTGGTACACAGAACTGACGGATCCTTTCTTGATACACATAGGACACCCTGAGGATCTATCTACACCCAACGAACAGGCGGAGGTCTGATCTTAATAGATCGGTGACGTGACTGCCATCTAAGTGTAGAAGATGTCTCATGTGCCCACAATGGCATCTCAAGTCTAAGAATCACAAGTGCTACTCAACCCGAGAAGATTCTTATTGACGCTGGTGTACCATCCATTAAGAATCTTCGGTGAGTCGTTCAGTGTTTATCCGCTATAAACACCTACACGTCTATACTAGTCTCCAAGACTTATGGTTCATTGAGAAACCATTGGAATCATATATTCCAGTATACGACATGTACCGGTCTCAACGGGTTTACTATACTGACCAAGTAATGTAAACCTTGACCAGGAACAGTCTGAGAATGACAACATCATGATACGACTCAATGTCCGTTGCGATGCTTTTGCAACTGTACCATGACTAATCATTCTAAGGTCATTACGTCTTTACCATATAAAGAATAGATTATATTATAGAAATTGTATATATTATTACTGATAATAACGTTTTACAGAAGTATTTAACAAAAATACAACCGGGAATTGGCGCTCTGAGCACCAACCCCAACACAAAACAATTGTTCCAAGAACATAATGCTTACTTCAATCCATACATGGATAGAATAACCTGCAATTCTTGTTTGCTAGTCATGGTACGAAAAAAACCGTCAGGATGTTGTAAACATCCGCCAAAAGGTTTCCTTTTAAGGAAAGCGATTTTGACGTTCAGTTGCCTTATTTCATAAATGAAACATGCAGCAGCAAGTATTATTCGAATGGATTTACCGTGGCAACAAGTAAAGGGTTTCGTCATAATCGACATTATGTTGATAACGATACTTTTTCGCTACAAGCCTAGCTTAGTACGTGGTATGTTGTCATCCATGTATGTCTTCCTAGAAGACTTATATAGTACCAATAGGCACAATGCCTTTCGGTACAACAACTAGTATCTAAACATAGTTGTTATACATGGAATCCATTTCAGACATCATGGCACTTTGCCATAATAGGGAGTCGATACCTTGTATCACTTCCTCATACGTAGTCAGTTCGTATTCCTCAATAAGATTGACACCTTTATGAGGTGAGATTAGGAACCCATACCTCAGGTTGTTTTCTGACTCTCTCCAACTACGCAGTTCTTGTGTATTTGAAGATTATGGTACAGTTTCATCCTTGATGAACTGTTTGTGTTCCATTAAGGATTCGGTGCCTTGAACAGTATTACTCCAATTTTCATCCAGTTTTACTATCCTCCCATTTACCACTGCATATCGGTATTCCTCTTAGGAAAACCGCATGGCGAGCAACAATTACATTGTTCTCTTGTGAGATGTATGAGTACTATATTTTGGTTACCCTAGGATAACCAACAATTAGGCACTTATCCAATTTGGGTTCTAGTTTGGTATCATCCCAAAATTATGCCTAGAACTCCCAAATGTTCAGGAATGAGAAATCCCAGTTTCTTTCTTGTTTATATCTAATATGAATTCTGTCAAACAGTTTTTCATGGAACCTTATTCAAAATAAGTATTGCACTGTTAATGCTTATCCCTTTGAAGGAAGATGGTAGCTCAGAGCGACTCATTATTAACCTTATCATGTCTAACAAAATTCGATTTCTCTGTTCGGACACACCGTCAATTTGACGTGTTCCGGGAGGAGTCCTCATTGAAAGAATACTATACTCTTTAAAATATTTGAGAAACTTACTACTTAAGTATTTTCATCATGGTCTAACCGTGATGGTTTCAATACTTTATCCGATCTATTTTTCTACTTCGTGTCGAAACTGTAAAAATTTCCGATTTGTGTTTCAAAAGGAACTCATAACCATAACGCGATGCCACATCCGTAAAGGTCACAAAACATTCATATCCATCTCTAGCCTAGCTAGACATGGGCCCAATACTGTCACTATGAACGAGGGCTAACAGATCGATGGCACTTACACTTTTATTAAGTAAAAGGTATTTTAGGCACTTTACCTAATAAACTAGATTCATACACATCATTTGAATGGAATCAAATCTTTCCTAGTATCCACTCTTTAGAAGTGTGGATATACGAGTCTTGTTTAATGTGTCCGAGACAACACTGCCACAAATAAGTCTCATCTGATCAAATCAGTTTGAGATACTTGTTTCTCATGTCATACATTTGAGATTTATTCATATTCAAAATATAAATACTATTATTCACATCTAATGCATTTATCTCAATATCGTCTTTATAAAATAAAACACTTTAGTGTTCTAGATTATAAAGTTACATTCGCAACGAGTTGTACTCGATATAGAGATAATGTTTCTAGTCGAACTAGTTACATTATAACAGTTTCCTACTTTAAGTACACACCCGAAGGGTAGTTCCTGAACTTAGGTATCTACGGTTAAAACAACGACTGTAGTCCCGTTTTCTATTCGCAGATTAATCTCATATGATGTCAGTATCCTGCTTATAAGCAGATTCTGCCCATCAGTATATATTTATGTACCACACTTAGTATCTAAAATCTAATTTTAATATTAATATTGAACATGTTTATGACAAACATCTTTGAAGCCGGAGCCTTGCACCATCTTCATTTCCTTCATATCTACCTTGTCCATATGACAGTCACGCTTGCTACAGTTTAGGCAGCATCTTCGTATGTGTCCTTTGTCTTCCTATAAGACTGAGATGATTTTGGCTTAGCCCTTTTCTACAATTCAGAAGCCTTTGGCCAAGCCTTGGCCTTCTTCAATATCGAAGTAAGATGCGCCTTGCGCTTCTTGCCTTATTCGAAACTTTGGCTTTGGCTCCTTGAGCATAGCCATCAACTCTCCAAGAGTTTTCTATCGCAATTAATGCTTCTAAGATCTAAGTATAGATCTATGAAGATCCTTCAATTTCAATATCATACTATAAGGATCTAATCCTTAGTTCTGATTAAGAAATTAAGGAGTCTATTCTGCAAGCTTATTGGATTAAGCATTAAAGTTATCATCACATGAATATTCCAAATATCATGTTCTACTATTTTCTTAACTCCGGGCTTAGGCCTTAGATGTTATTTTATCAAATAAAGTAACTTCTCAGTTTTCAGGACCATCCTGATTCATTATTCCCAATTTGAAAATTAAAGTCGTTTAAACACATTTTCCCTAGGATTATGTTTTAAACCTTAATCTTTCAATTATCTTGATTTTAATAGTCTAACTATTTAATCAACTATTTCAGGTACTATTGAATATAATGATTATTATAGTCCAACAATATAATCAACTATACTTTTTAATTAGTTAAATTCAATTATATTGATTACTATAATCCAATTATAAAATCAACTATTTATTGAATTAGTTTGAATACAGTCCAACTGTTTAATTAAAACAACATTAAATATTAGTCCAACTAATATATTAATATATTTGACGAAAAATGAAATGTGCGCATATGGCAAGTATCTAAATGAAATTGCAAATCTAATACTTGCCTCCCACTATTTTTCGGCGAGCCTCTAACCCTCTGTTGAGTACTCGGGAAACATTGTTTCCTAGTGGGCTAGGATCCCGTTAAATAACACACAATCTTGACTTTGGCCAACAAATTGTATGATACTTAACTAGGTAGATCTCTAAGATCAATTGGATCTCATCCAATTCCTAGATCCAGTAGGTGGACATCCAAGTCTGAAACATATATCTTATATATGCCAATATATCCAATATATTCCCTAACCTTTTTCCTCTGAATCAATCAAGCCTTGGCTTTGGGACAACAAACTTAATGATCCCAGTTAAGCGGAACCCATTGACCTTGGAAAGCTTCGTAATCGATGTCGATGGACAAGAAGTGATCTTGACTTTGACCAACAAATCACAACTTGGACAAGACACCAATATGGAACAAAGCCTTCATGATTCAAATACATCCGTGACGGACAAAGGTCTTGACTTTGGCCAACAAACCAATGCCAGTCTTGGATCTTGAGTAAGAATCACTCAATGGAAGGAAAAACGGTTAATATAATTTGAGGATTTTTCGCGTGCAATTTGGCAACCAATTTATTATCTTTGTTAAGGTCTCATCATCATACACCCTTAAACATGCATTCTAAACACATAATAAGGAGCATAAGTAAATAATAATGATATGCGAATGGATACTTAAACACATTGATCTTAGATCAAATCTCTCCCTTTCCTCTCTCCCGCTAGCACAAGTATTACTTGTACCCAATTACATAACACTTCTAAAGAAACCTCATTTACATTGAGGGGAATAGGTGAGAAGAGAAATACAAAGAGTAAGGAGGTAAAAGGCTGGATACGTAGGTCCAATTAATAAATTCTAAATTTATTACAATTTCCAAAATTGCCCCACCCATCTAATATCCATCTGATATACATTATTCATGCATCGCAATCATGTATTCACACAAGCATGTTATCAATCAATCTAATCCAATTAATTAATCTGAATATTAATGACCATCCAATGTTGAAACAACGATTTGATTTTGCGCGAGTCAAACTCGTTTTGCGAATAAGCACTTAAAGTACGAATTCTTGAATTAAATTAAACTATAACATTAAATCCAATTTAATTTGTATTTAATACTAATTCATTTATTTAATTCCAAATTAAATACTACACTTTATAAAAGAACCTTTACGACTTAAATTCCAAATTTAATCGTTACGGGTCTCAAAGCCTTATTAACATCCAATGTCAACTAATTAAAGTCTAATGGGATTTTAATTAATTTCTTAATCTGCAACCAAAGCCCAATAAAGGATCACCCCATAAGCCTAGAAATCAATTTCGGCCTATTAGGCCCAATTAATCTTTAAAGGCCCATTAGTCATAATTGGACTTTATGGATATGTTTTTGGGCCCAATTAGATCCAACTAATTTAGCCTAAACCCATCTTGGTACAACCAAGCCCATAAAGCCCAATTACAACTTTTCAAGCCCAATTCCAAATTTGGCCCAACATAATTAAATTCAAAAAATCCAATTTCACAATTTAATTACTCAAAGTGTATCCTATAATTAATTACCCAAATCAATATTCCCAAAACATAAATTTGTACAATTAATTATGCTCATTTACATCAAAACAAGTCCAACACATTTTAATCAAAAATCAGCATCATTTCATGTTTCATTGTCTCGGCTATTTAGGGTTTTAGTAGTTCGATTCCCATTCCAATCCAATTGAATCTACAATCAACATTACCCAACCGATTTCAACTTATCCAATTATCAAAATCAAAAAATTCCAAGACATTAGGGCTTCAATCACTTTTGGCCAAACTAAGTCAATTGGGAAAATTGGATCCAACTCAATATTCATCAAATTGATCATGCATAACACCATGTTATCATCATTCAAGCATATATATCAACAATCAATTTCAACAAAACATGCTCAAATCAATTTTACCCAAATTTTACCCTAATCAAGTTTCCTGCTCAAAATGGCTCAAGATACCATTGTTGGGTTTCTATTAAGTCCCAAGGATCATTTTCAAGTCTTGAAACACATGTGAATACATAAAGGAGAATGGCAGAATCATACTCACAATGAACGGATTGGATGCTACGAAGAACAAAACTTTTTCATCCTTGTTGTGGTGTTCTCGGCCAAGGTGGATTTGGACTCCATCTTCATCTTCAAGCTCCAAGCTTTATCAATGGTGATTCCAAGCTCACAAGTAGGTTTCCCTATCACCTTGTATAAACCTTGAGTGTGCTAGCACTATGTATCTCTTTTCATCTCTCGGCCAAGCCAAGAAAATGAGAAGGAAAAATGGCTTCAAAAGCCAAAATTTGAGAGAGATGGAAGAAGGCCTCCATGGCCGAAACTCAAAGGAAAGAGAGAGAGAAAAATGCTTTGGTGGTTGGTGTATCTAATACACAAAAATTGAATTCAAAATTCATTTACCAAAAATCAAAAAATCAATTAAAAATTGATAAATGTCTTTCAAGCTTTCAAAAAGCTTTCAAATCACTTCCATCAAGTCACATCACTCATAAATAGTGACTGGTGTCAATCACTCAAAGTAAAAGACATCTATCACTTGATTGACGAATGATGTGATGCTAGATGTGACTTGTGATTTGACGTTTGATGTGATTTATGTGCCGCACTGGAATTCGAAATGCGAATGCGCTCGCAAACACTCCCGGGCTTGGGTACGTTAATTCTGAATTAATAAATTTTCCGTTGTGTCGTAATTAAATCTAATTTAATTAAATAATCATGCCTAGCATAATTACTATTCACGTCGCTAACGAATTAATTCTAAATTAATTCGTTCGCCTGAATTAAAATCTAATTTCAATTTCGCGTCGAAATCCAATTTCGTTCAATATATTGAATATATTATTTTATCGATTAATTCCAAATTAATCGTTCCCTCTCGTTAATTTATATTTTATCCCAGATAAAATATCTCCGTAATTAGTCCCAGATTAATTTTCTCTCTAATCTAATTAATCACAGATTAATAAAGTGTGATGCATATGTCATCGGTGAATCTTCGGGAAGCGACCCATGAGGTCCCCGGATATGTTGGCAGTAAATATGGTTATCAGACTATCCGAATACGTATGTACCTAGTACTACGTTTGTACCGATTTACAAGACAAGGTTGGCTTATAGCAAAACGCCATGCCTACCTAATTCTCCAGAAATATTCTTACAAGAATAAGCGATCTATATCAGACGTAATATACGTAGTATCGTGTATGTCGATCCAGCATCAGATGGTCACGTGCAAGGCCTGGGGCTGGAATTATGTCTGCCCTGTATGAAGCACATATCAGATGTCTGGTAACTAGTCTCTATAATCGGATATACATGACAGTCATAATATCCCGATAGCTGCAGCATATAAGAGAACAAGTTATGTATTCTATGTGATCATCATCTCCACTATAATTGACGTGATACTTCCATCTTGACATCACACCCAATACACTACAATTCTCAATATACCCAGAAGAGGCGTACTCAGAACCGGTTAAAGCCCTGGACGACCAAGACCAAAGTATATTGATTGTCGCAAGTATTAGTGGTGCAAGTCTTAGGTTAAGAACAAATACACCTACCTTGAATTCGGACTTCCATAGACACATAGTTATACTACCAATGGAGCTCCGAAGGGGTCTATCCAGAGCGAAGCTGTTTTCCGTACCATCGGTAAAACACAACCTCCTATTACACTTGCATGAGTATCCAATACCCAAATATATGAGAACTATGCCGTTATGCTCCCATAACATACATAAGTGTAATACTAGTCTATTCCGCATTATTGATGTCCAATCTCGATAATACTATGACTAGGGATATTTAATGATTAAACCTTCTTGGATTGATACTGTCTCATATCATCTCAATCTGGAACTAATCATATAGACCTTCTATCATTTATACATCTTGGTGATCTAATCACAAAGGATAAAAGAGCAATTTCCTTTGTATCATAGTTAATTTGTACAACAACACCATGATCTGTACAAATAGTGACGCTATAGGTCATAATTGTCCAACAGTAACAATATCTTGCTTGGAAGATTTCCAGCTCACTGTTCCATTATTCAAACTTTATAGTACCGTTATTACGACTTATAGTCGTTTTAATCAGTTTAGGAAACTTGCAGTAGTGAACCTAGTCACTTCAAGTTCTCCTTCTCTATAGTATAAGACAACATCCTTAGTTCCTCTGAGATACTTAAGGATGTTCTTAACATCAATCCAATGACTATCACTTGGAATGGCCTGATTGTGAATCCATATGTTCAAAGCATATGAGACACCAGGTCGCGTATATTTATTCAATGTACGAGTTCTCGGAGAGTATCAACAACTTTTAGATCTATCACAACAGATCCTTATTCCTAGAATAAAGGTTTTTTCTCCCAATAATTCTACGGAGAATTTCCATGAAAGCTAAGCTTTAACCGATTGTATTATGGGAATATCATTTCCAAGAAATGATGTATCATTATTATGGGAATATCATTTCCAAGAAATTATGTATCATTAATATGGGAATATCATTTCCAAGAAATGATGTATCATCATTTCCACTAACCTCCTTATATACACAAGAAATATTTCGTTTTGAATTAAATCATACATCATTATGATTATATCAAAATGATAATTCCAAGAACGCAATGTTTGCTTCAATCCATACATGGATCGAATAACCTGCAAACATTGTTTGCTAGTTTTGGTATGACAAAACCGTCAAGATGTTGTAAACACCCTCCAAAAGGTTTCCGTTTAAGGAAAGTGATTTTGATGTCAGCTACCATATTTCATGAATGAAACATGCAGCATAAGCAAGCATTGTCCAAATGGATTCAACCATGGCAATGGGTAAAAGGTTTCGTCGTAATCGACACAATGTTGATAACAATACTTTTTCGCTACAAGCCTAGCATTGTACATTGGTATGTTTTCATCCATGTATGTCTTCCTTGAAGACTTATATAGTACAAATAGGCATAATGCCTTACATTACAACAACCAGTGTCTAATCTGGGTTGGTATACATCGAATCCATTTCGGATATCATGGCACTTTTCCATAATAGGGAGTCGATACCTTGTATCACTTCCTCATACGTAGTCGATTTATCTTCCTCAATAAGATTGACATCTTTATAAGGTGAGATCAGAAACTCATACCTCCCAGGTTGTTTTCTGACTCTCTTCGACTTGCGTGATTCTTGTGTATTAGAAGATTATTGGTATAGTTTCATCCCTAATGAACTATTACTGTTCCATAAAGGAATCGGTGCCTGGAACAGTATTACTCTGATTTTCATCGAGTTTTACTATCCTCCTCCTTACCACTGCATATCGATATTCCTTATAGAAAAACCACATGGCGAGCAACAATTAAATTGTTCTCCTGTGAGATGTATAAGTACTATACTTTGATTACCCTAGGATAACCTAAAATTAGGCACTTATCCAATTTGGGTTCTAGTTTGGTATCATCCAAACATATGCCTAGCATTCCCAAATTTTCAGGAATGAGAAAACCCGGTTTCTTTCCTGTTCATATCTAATATGAAGTCTGTCTAACATATTTTCATGGAACCTTTATTCAAAATAAATATTGCACTGTTATATGCTTATCATTTGAAGAAAATGGTAGCTCAGAGCGACTCATGATTAACCTTATCATGTCTAACAAAATTCGGTTTCTCCGCTCGGACACACCGTCGAATTGACGTATTCCAGGAGGAGTCCTCATTGAAAGAATACTATACTCTTTCATGTATTCGAGAAACTTATTGCTTAAGTATTTTCATCATGGTCTAACCATGACGAAATAATACATTAGCCAATCTGTTTGTCTACTTCGTGTCGAAACTCTAAAAGTTTCCGATTCGTGTTTCAGAAGAAACACATAACCATAACGCGATGCCACATCCGTAAAGGTTATGAAGTATTCATATCCACCTCTAGGCTAGCTAGATATGGGCCCACTTATGTCACTATGAATGATGGCTAACAGATCGGTGGCACTTGTACTTTTACTAAGTAAAAGGTATTTTAAGCACTTTGCCTAATAAACTAGATTCGTAGACATTATTTGAATAGAATCAAATCTATCCTAGAATCCACTCTTCAAAAGTGTGGATATACGAGTCTTGTTTAGAGTGTTCCAGACAACAATGCCACAAATAAGTCTCAACTGATTAAATCAGCTTGAGCTATTTGTTTGTCATGTCATACGTTTGAGATTTATTTATGTACCACATTTAGTATCTAAAATCCAATTTTAATACTAGTAGTGAACATGTTTATGACAAACATGGTTGAAGCTGGAGCCTTGCCCCTCTTCATTTCCTTCATGTCTGCTTTGTCCATACGGCTGTCACGCTTCTAGTGACCCCATTTGCCACAGTTTAGGCAGACATCTTGGGATATGTCCTTTTGTCTTCCTAGAAGATTATAATGACTTTGCCTTTTTTTCACACCCCAGAAGCCTTCGGCCAAGCCTTGGCCTTCTAGAATGTCAAAATAAGATGCACTTGTGCTTCTTGCCTTATTACAAACTTTGGCTTTGTCTCCTTGAGTATAGCTATTAACTCTCCAAGAGTTTACTATTGCAATTTAGTACTTCTAATGATAGATCTATGAAGATCCTTCAATTTCATTATCATACTATAAAGATCTAATCCTTAGTTCTGATTAAGAAATTAAGGAGTCTATTTGGCAAGCATAATGGATTAAGCACTAAAGTTATCATCACATGAATCTTCCAAAGATCATGCTCTACTATTTGCTCAACTTCGGGCTTAGGCCCAAGAGGTTGTTCTATCAAATAGAATAACTTCTCAGTTTTCAGGACTATCATGAGCTTTCATTCCCAATTTGAAAATTAAAGCCGTTTAAAATATTTTCACCCAGGATTATGTTCTAAACGTTAATCTTTCAGTTTATCTTGATTCTAATAGTCCAACAATTTAATCAACGATTTTAGGTACTATTGATTATAATGATTACAATAGTCTAACTATATAAACAACTATAATTTAATTTGGTTAAATTCAATTATATTGATTACTATAATCCAATTATAAAATCAACTACTAATTGAAATAGTTTAAATACAGTCCAACTGTTCAATTTAAAACAATGATTAAATATTAGTCCAACTAATATGTTTATTAATTGACGAAAACTTGAAATGTGCGCGTATTGGCAAGTAACTAAACGAATATTGCAAATTTAATACTTGCCTCCCACTATTTTTCGGCGACCCTCTAACCTTCTGTTGAGTACTTGGGAAACCTTGTTTCCCAGTGGGCTAGGATCCCGTTAAATAACACACAATCTTGACTTTGGCCAACAAATTATATGATACTTAACTAGGTAGATCTCTAAGATCAATTGGATCTCATCCAATTCCTTGATCCAGTAGGTGGACATCCAAGTCCGAAACATATATCTTATATATGCCAATTTATCCAATATATTCCCTAACCTTTTTCCTCTGAATCAATCAAGCCTTGGCTTTGGCACAACAAACTTAATGATCCCAGTTAAGCGGAACCCATTGACCTTGGAAAGCTTCGTAATCGATGTCGATGGACAAGAAGTGATCTTGACTTTGGCCAACAAATCACAACTTGGACAAGACACACGATATGCAACAAAGCCTTCATGATTCAAACACATCCGCGATAGACAAAGGCTTTGACTTTGGCTAACAAGCCAGTGCCAATCTTGGATCTTGAATAAGAATCACTAAATGGAAGGAAAAACGCTTAATATGTGTTGAGGATTTTTTCACGTAATTGGCAACCAATTAATTATCTTTGTTAGGTCTCATCATCATACACCCTTAAACATGCATTCTAAAAATATAATAAGGGGCGTAAATAAATATAATAATGATATGCGGATGGATACTTAACACATTTTGTTCCTAGAACAAATCTCTCCCTTTCATCTCTCCCACTAGCACAAGTATTACTTCTACCCGATTACATAATACTTCTAAAGAAATCTCATTTACATTGAGGGGAATAGGTGAGAAGAGAAATACACAGAGTCAAGAGGTAATAGGCTGGACACGCAGGTCCAATTTAATAAATTCTAAATTTATTACAATAATTTCCAAAATTGCCCTCACCCATCTAATATCCATCCGATATGCATTATTCATACATCGCATCCATGTATTCACACAAAGCATGTTATCAATCAATATAATCCAATTAATTAATCTGAAATTAATGACCATGCAATGTTCAAACAACGATTTGATTTGCGCGAGTCAAACTCGTTTTAAGAATAAGTACTTAAAGTACGAATTCTTGAATTATATCGAACTACAATTTAAATTTAATTTAATTCGTATTCAATATCAATTCTGTATTTAATTCCAAATTAAATAAATACACTTTTAAATGCGCCTTTACGACTTAGATTCCAAATCTAATCTAAACGGGTCTCAAAGCCCAATAAATATCCAATGTCGTTTAATTAAAGTCCAATGGGCTTTTAATTAATTTCTTAAGGCGTGGGCTTCGGCATCCAAAGCCCAATCAAGGAATCACCCCGTAAGCCTAGAAATCAATTTAGGCCCATTAGGCCCAATTAAACTTTAAAGGCCCAATAGTTATATTTGGACTTTATGGATATGGTTTTGGGCCCAATTTGATCCAACCAATTAGCCTAAACCAAACATTTCCCAACCAAGCCCATTAAGCTCAAATACAACTTTACAAGCCCAATTCCAAATTTGGCCGAATTAATTAAATTACCAAAATTCCAAATTTCACAATTTAATTAACCAAAGTGTATAGCCATAATTAATTAACCAAATTAACATTTCCAAAACACCAATTTACTCAATTAATTATGCTTATCATCATCAACTTATGTCCAACATAATTGAATCAAAAAATCAATCATTTCATGCTTCTATATGTCACAACAATTTGGGGATTTATTGTCCGATTCCGTTTTCAATATAATTGATTTACAAATCAATATTTCCCAAATGATTTCAACTCATCCAATGATCAAAATCAAAAATGTAGGGCAGCATCAAATTCGGCCAAGCCAACTTTTTGTGCAAAAATTGATCCAATCAACTTTTCATGAAATTGATCATATACAACTTCAATTAATCATCATTCAAGCATACTCAATCAAATAATTTCATCAAATCATGCTCAAATAGATTTTACCCAAATTTTACCCTAATCCATTTTCATGCTCAATTAGGCTCTAATACCATTGTTGGGTTTCTACTATAGTCCCGGGATCAATTCAAGCAATGAAAATCATGTGAATACATCAAGAAGTACAGCGAAATCATACTTACATTGATCGGATGTGAGAAGATTTGGAGAACAAAAATTTATTCCCTTTGTGTGAAGCTCTCAGCCAAGCAAGGATTTTGTGCTCCATGTTTGTCTTCAAGCTCCAAGCTTTATGTGTTGAGATTCCATGCTCAAGGGTTTGTTTCCTTATCACCTTGGATGACTCTTTATGTGCTAGCATGAGAAAGATTTGCCACAAATCTTCTTAATTTCTTCTTCTTGTTCTTGGTTTTAGAAGAAAAAAATGAGAGACAATTTTGGCACCAAGGCCGAATTTTAGAGGGAGAGAGTAATGAGATTTGTGTTATGTGTTTTGTATATCTAATACCAAAATATGAAAGTCAAATACCAAATAATATAATAATGGTATATGTCTTTCAATCACACTTGAGTGTTTAACACTCTTCCATCAACTTCCATCACTATTCACATCAATGATGACAAGCATCACTTCACTCAAAGTGATGTGACTTCTATCACTTGATTGATTAGTGATTTGACGCTTGATGTGACTTGTGGGCCCCACTTGATTCGAAATACGAGTGGGCCCACAAACACTCCCGGGCTCGGTTTAGTTAATTCCGAATTAACGAATTTTTTGTTGCGACGTAATTAAATCAAATTTAATTAAATATTATGCCTAGCAAAATTACTATTCACGTCGCTAGTGAATTAATTCTAAATTGACTCGTTTGCCCGAAATAAAATCTAATTTTAATTCCGCATCGAAATCCAATTTCGTTTAATATATCGAATATATTAATTTATAGATTAATTCCAAATTAATCGTTCTCTCTTTTTTAAATAATATTTTATCCTAGATAAAATATCTCCGTAATTAATCCCAGATTAATTTTCTCTCTCTTCTAATTAATCCCAGATTAATAAAGTGCGAGTCATACGTCATTGGTGAATCTTCGGGAAGTGACCCATGAGATCCCCGGATATGTTGGCAGTAAATCTAGTCGTCGGACTATCCGAACATGTACGTACCTAGTACTACGTTTTTACCGATTTACAAGACATGGTTGGCTTCTAACAAAGCACCATGCCTACTCAATTCTCCAGAAATATTCTTAAAGGAATATGTGATCTATATCAGGCGTTGTATACATAGTATTGTATATTACGATCCAGTATCGGATGTCACATGCTAGGCCTGGGGTTGGAATTGTGTCTGCCCCGTACGAAGCACATATCAGATCTCTGGTAACCAGTCTCTATAATTGGATAACTATGACCTTGTCATTTTATCCTGATAGCTGCAGCATATAAGAGCACCAGTTCCGTATCCTACGTGATCATCATCTCCACTATGACTAGAGTGATACTTCCATCTTGACATCACACCCAATACACTACGATTCTCAATATACTCAGAAGAGGCGTACACAGAACCAGTTAAAGCCCTGGACGACCAAAACCAGAGTATATTGATAGTATCGGTATTTTTTTATGGATTGCCGTTTCAAGTATTACCCCCATTGGACTTCTTATGTCAGGATATGGATCAAATAATAAGTATTCGAGCAATACAAGCATTGTACTGCTAGGCGAAGCGGTGGAATCGCAAGTATTAGCGGTGCAAGTCTCAGGTTAAGACCAAATACACCTACCCGGATTCGGACTCCCAAAGACACACAGTCATACTACCAATGAGATTCCAAGGGGTCTATCCAGAGCGAAGTTGTTTTCGGTACCATCGGTAAAACACAACCTCCTATTACACTTGCATTAGTATCCAATACCCAAATATATGAGAACTATGCCGTTATGCTCCCACAACGCTCACAAGTGCAATACTAGTCTATTCCGCATTATCGATGTCCAATCTCGATAATACTATGACTAGGGATTCTTAATGATTAAAACATCCTGGATTGATATTGTCTCATACCATCTCAATCCAGAACTAATCATAAGGACTTTTATCATTTATATATCCCGGTAATCCAATTACAAATGATAAAAGAGCAATATCCTTTGTCACATAGTTAATTTGTATAATAACACCATGTTCTGTACAAATAGTGATGTTATGGTGATAATTGTCCAACACATATGTGATATTTTCCCAGCTAGTATAAAGAGCCTCATAGTTATAGGAAATAGCAAAAATAGCAAAGCTTATATTTTCTCCTCACCCGACCCCCACCACCCTCTCTTCGTAAAGCCATTCGCTGGTGAGCTTCTGGCCGGTGTCAGGTCAGCTCACCAGTGTCGGCATGATCGTCCGGTGATGACGTGTGCAATGGTGGCTGGCGGTGGCGTCAACGACGTCGGCATCAACGACGACGTGAGAAGAAAGATGCGTGAAGCGGGTTTCGAGATCTCGGCTCGTCAGTTCATTTCATGGCCCAAGCCACCTACCAAATCGAAGCCCTCGACGAGTACTACGAGATGGTGGTGATGGTTTTCCCGATCCTTGCTCGGTTGCACGTAAAATAAGGAAAGAAGATTCAGATGAATAATGACCTATGGTGAACAGTAACTCCGATTGGAATTCTGACAACACCAGCGTGTTCGTATGGCCGCTGGGAGTCTGAATATGGCCTCGGAATTTTGGTACGACTCTCCATTCAAAATTTTGTATTTTAAAGTGTATCAATTTATATTCGGAAGCTTCCAGTAGTTCCGTAGTTTAGCGGATTGTTATGAAATGATTTGGATTTGTTTTTATATGTTAAAATGATGAATGTTGTAGAATCCGAGGAGAAACAGAATAAATTAGATCGATCCAGTAGAATTAGCGAGTTTCTGGTAAAACAAAGTTTCTCGCGCGACTGAGCAGAGATGACCGTAATTATGGGGATGATATAAATATGGTATTGCAAGGGTAATTAAGTTATTATGGATAAGTTTGGAGGGTTCGAGACCCTTCCGTAGTGTTTGTGGAAACTTTTCCGCATGATTTTTTACAAACGCATAAATCGGGAATCTAAGCAACCGAGTTAGTTTAGAATCTTATGTAATGACTTAGAATGAGTATTAGAGTGATTTTAGACGAATCAGGGAAAATCCGACAAGTTTTGAATTTGTTTTGATTATTCCAAGAAGGATCCGAAGTTTATTATAGATGATTTGTTTTGACAGATCGGTTCCAGGTTCGGAGTGTCCGCGAAGCCAGGTAAGTAACTCATGCTACGAGTACTTGATAGATTTAACGATGTTCGAAATTAGTAATATATTGAGGTTGTATATAGTTATTGATGAGTGGTAAATACATCACTTATTCCCACTCATTTGACCTAATATTTCGATTAGTTTCCTGAGTTTCATGAACGTTTTGATGTGTTTTTGTTTAATTTGCGGATAAAAATAATATTGGGACTTAATGGAATCAACTCGGGGTTAAAACGATGAAATCCGGAGAAAAAATGGTTCAAAACGAAAATCTACTATACGCGTCATGAAGTGCAGTCAAAATTTCCAATTTTGCGCAATTTTCATATTTTGGCCATAACGTTTTCGTCCGATATCCGATTGAGCTGATTCAAGTTGCAGATTAAAGAAGACCCGAAGATCTATAACTTTGAAAGTCAAACTAATTTCTAATTCTGACATTTTCATGGCCGAAATTGATGAACAATATAATATATTTTGTGTATCTACTATAGTCATTTACAAAATTTAAAATAAAATTAATAAAATAAAAAAATAAAAATTGTCAAACTTCCACCAAACATGCTTGCATGTTTGGTGCCATGTTTGATGCCATGTTTGGTGCCATGTTTGGTGCCATGTTTAATGCCATGTCTTGTGGCATGTTTGGTGGAGCAATTCGTGGAGCAATCGGTGGAGAAATTGGTGGAAGCCTTTAGGTTTTTCTATAAATACCAAGCCATTTCATTTGTAATTCTCATGCTTTCTTTAGTTTTTTTGTAAGGAATTTAAGGATTGCATCTTGTTTTTATTTATTTTAAGTATTTAAATTATGCATTTTTATTTTCAGTAGTAGCAGTAGTTCTCTTCTTCTTCTTCTTTCATTTTATGTTTAGTAGTTAAATTTCCGCTGGGGGAAGGGTGAAGCTTTTAATATTTTAATTTAGATTAATCTCCCTTAATTATAAAATAAAATTTATTATTCACTAAAAGGAATTACCGCCTTAATGCCTGGTTTTATTTATTTGGCATAATGTGGCACCGCCTATATGGCTGATTTATGAACATATAATAATACCGCCTTTATGGCTGGTTGGACTTCATTTAAATCTGACTTAATAAGAAATACCGCCTACATGGCTGGTTGGCTATCACCGTTAAATTCTATATTATAGTAAGAGAGATTTCTAAATTATAAATAGTAAAAGTGGATCCCCTAACCCCAACATTTTATTTTTATTCTAGGGAAGTGATAAAACACAATATCCACACTTAATAATTGATTTTTCTTTTTATGGGTAATTCTTTAGGTTGTTTATTAAGTGTTAGTCTTAATGCTTCCTGTTGCCTGATCACTAATAGGATTGATGTGGTAAATCTAAAATGAACTATACATAGGGATTTTAGGTTTCAGCCTTAGACTTAATAGCTCACGATCTTCAATGAGGATAGATAACCCTTTAATAGATTTCCTTACAGGATAGGAATATACATGTCGGGCGTGGGTAGCCATAATTGGAACTTAAACTTAATGAATCCAGGGTAATATGGTTGACATAGGAATATGGTTCAATTGGGTTATACTGGGTATTTGCGTCTGACCATCGGAAGAGGCTTTTGCATATTTTCGTGTTCCAGGTTAGCAAACTGAATTAGTATTTTCTTTGAGTCTGTTCTTCTATTTTCTTTATTATTTTCTTTTGTATCCTTTTCTTTTGTGTCTTTATTTTAGTTTATTTAAGCAAATCCATATTCAACCAACCAATCAAAAACAATCATTCCCTTCTCCCTCTGATTAGATACTTGTAAATAAATAGAATCAACAATTAATAACAATAGTAGGAATTAAGTCCTCGTGGGATCGATATTTTTATACTACTTGAACGATACGTGCACTTGCGTTATACGCGTGTGATTACGCCGGTCAAGTTTTTGGCGCCGTTGCCAGGGACTTATATTTCTTGAGTTATTAATTTTGAAACTATCTAATTTACTTGTATCTAATTTTCTTTATTTTTATCTGTAATTTTTATTTTATTTTTCAGGTGGTTGAAAAATGGAACAATGCTGGGAGATGGAGAGATTACGAGCCTTATACGAAGGTACACCCCAAGTCTGGGAGCAACAGTCCGGTTTTCTGAGGCCTGTTGTACAGCCCAACGACTATCACTGGATGCCAGAACCAATCAATATTACATTTGCATAACAGAACTCAATGTGGAGATGTGACATATGTAATGGTAACCACCCAAGCGATTATTGTGAGTACAACTACAATCCAGGGTGGCAGAGCTATCAAAATCATTCATGGTATGAAGAACCATCACAATTCACAGAGCCACATTTTCCATCTTATCCACCATCCACATTCGATTTTCATCAACAACCAGAACCATCAGAGGAAGATCATTTGATTCACATGTTCAAGGAATGGGCTGATCAATTTGATGCACAAATTCAGAGTAACGCAGAGTCCATACAGAGGATGACAGATCAAATAAAACAGTTAATAAAAAACCAGAGCTACATACCTCAAGAACCATTTTCAGATGACACTGATGAAGCCTTCGAGTACCAATCAGATCACGATGACACATTAGAAGAGGAGGAGGCTGAGCAATATCAAAAACCAGAGGTATCAATTCCGGAACCCACACCAGCGAAGTCTCTATTTGATTTCTATTATTCAGATTCTGACACTGACGATGAAGTTGAGCTGTTCGTACCAACAAAAATTGAGGATGGAATTCTGTATCCTCAATTCGAAGATCTTGGATCGTGCATTGCAATGATGTTCGAAGAAGAATTACCAACCACAGAGGATAAAAGCTTACAGACAGACACAACTTTACATCCTCTGGCCGAAGATTTTGGAGATTGCTTTGCACAGATGTTTGATGAAGAGTTGCCTGAATCATCCAATCCAGCCATATCAGAGGATGAAGACCTAATGTCAGACACATCTTTACATCCTCAGGCAGATAATTATGAGGCATACATTTCACAGATGACAGACGAAGAACAGAACGCGGAAATCCTAAAATACATTTGTGAAGACAAGGTGGAGCAAAAAGCAGAGCAAATTAAGGAGCAAATGACAGAACTTAATGAGGGTCCAGAGCATTCAGGCGAAACATCACTGTTTTGGGGAGTACAAATCAAAGATATCGCCCAGAAGCTTGACAGAATGGAACTTCCATTCCAAGTCAAGCACCATACGAGACCTCTTGATTTTCTTTCTTTCTTTGCAGGAACCACTGGAGCAATAGAGTTTAAAAAGGTGGCACAAGAAATAAATGGAACAAAAATTTTTCTGCTACCTTACTGTTGGAAGAGACCCTTCAAAAGCAACGCACATAGGATTGTCTTTAATCGGACATCCAAAATGACGCTGAAACCGCCTTGAGAAATAGATTTCAGTCACGTCTGGCTGAAGATGAAAAATTTAGCGCTAGCTGGGAGGCAACCCATGCAATTTATTGTCATTTCTGTTTTCATATTTTGTGTATACATGTTGTAGGGTTTTTAATTTTGTGTGTTTTGTAGGGAAAAGTATAAACAGAGCATTTTAAGGCCGAAGGAATGGTGTTTGGCAATCACAAAGATGAGAGCTAATTCATTAGTGGTGGCTGAGTAAAGAATGAATTCTTGAGACGTATCCTAATGAATTTATACCAAACCAGTGGCGTATTGCGTACACAATTCCGTTTCCTTAATTATTGCTTTGATTTGTCTTTATTTTGTTATTTTCTTTTATTTTCGCTGACAAGATCTAAACTTTTTGACTTTTCACGATTTATTTTAACGTTCATCTAATAATTGTCATTTGGCAGGTACTAGTGCAATTATTACTCATCCATTTTCAGGTTCTATAAATTCAGCCATACATTTCTCTCGTCGACACATCTAGATAAATATCCTAATAAGAGAGAGAAAATTGAAGCAACTTCACAGCAGCGAGTCAAGCGAATTTGTGTTTTTTGTGGATCCAATTCTAGTAATAAATCAGAATTCATTGAGGCTTCAAAGGAATTGGGGAGAGTCATAACAGAAAGAAATATGCATCTAGTATATGGCGGAGGCAATCTTGGATTAATGGGAAGCATTTCAAAAGCCGTTCAGGAAGGTGGCGGTCACGTTTTGGGAATCATTCCAAAACCTTTGGCGGACGAACACTTAATCGGACAAACAAATGGAGATAAGCGCATTGTATCAAGTATGTCTGAACATCTCCTTGAAATGGTCAATACTGCTGATGCATTTATTGCTTTACCAGGTGGGCTCAGAATATTTGAAGAGATATTCACAGTGGCATCATGGGGACGCTTGAATATTCATCGGAAGCCCATTGGATTACTTAATATGAGCATTTCTTCGATTTTCTGTTTGTATTTCTTGCGAAAGCCAAAAGACATGATTTCGTCACGAAATCAGAACATGATATTTTCCTGACTGCAACAAAGGCCGAAGAATTAATTGACTAGATCCTAGCCTTTGAACCAAAAATCGACCCCATTCTCTCCAAGTTGAACTGGTCAGACAGTGATCGTGGTAAGAAGCGTAAATTGGACATAGATCTTAATCGGTGACTTTTTGGTAGATTTTCAGCTAACCATGTACTACCTTCTAAACTCTTATTTTACCATTTAAGACATTGGGGACAATGTCTCATATAGGTTTGGGGGAGAGAATTAGTTGATTAGTATCTTGTTTTTAGTTTATGTGTTGTTTTTATTTTTAGTCCAAAATTTTTCGAAAAATACAAAAAAATTGAAAAATTTTCAAAAATTACAATTTTTTTTTGTGTTGTTTTTATTTTGAGTAAAAAGGTGAAATTGGTGAGAAATAGCTGTGTAAGGAGCTCCCACTCTTGATACGTATTTCAACACATTTTCGAAACAAGTTAATTTTTGTTTATTTCCTTTTAAATTATTTAATTTGTGAATTCTCCATAAAACGTACTAAAATGGAACTTCATATGCTCAGTTGGCAGGTATTATCAATATGCATAGTAACATACGGACATGAGTTATAATTGAAAAGTTTGTAATATTCAGTGCTCTAGTTTAATTGGAGGAAGCATCTATAAATGGCAATGGAGTAAAAAAAAAGAAAAAATGAAAAAAAATGAAAAAAATGAGAAAAAAATGTCTGAGATTCGAGTTATTAAGTCCGTAGGGGTGTTTTTAACACCTGGTGCCCTAAAACCAACTGGTTTGGGAGTCATCGGCCCAAAGCTCGCTACATGGATCGAAGATGTTGCAAAAAATAAATAAATAAATAAATAAATAATATATATATATATATATATATATATATCTGAAGTCTGAGAATTAAGTCCGTAGGGGTGTCTTAACACCTGGTGCCCTAAAGCCAACTGGTTTGGGAGCCACCGACCCAAAGATCGCTACATAGACGAAAGATATTGTATATAAATAAAAAATAACAAAATAAAAAAAAAATCAGAAAAATCCGAAAAATTATTCCATTGCTACAAAAAGGTGTGAAATCTGATAGAACTTTAGGACAAAAATATTACTCTCTTATCAACTACACTTGTGACTGTTGTGGGCAAAAATGAGTTGATTAATATTTTGTTGGCTGTGTATATGGAGAATGGTAATAATAATCGGAGAATTTACTTATTCGGTAATTTAGAAAGAAACAAAACAACTAGTAACTTGGAGTAGAAGTTTCACCTGACTAGTCACTAACTTCTCTTTTCTCTTGTCTTTTTTCTTTTATGTGCATTAGTTTTAACTAACTTTTTACTTTTGTAAAATGTTTGTGGGTATCATTGCTGTAAACCCTCACGAGACTACAACTCGTCCACTAGGGACACCTAGGGGTTTAAAGGCTTGTTGCATATGCTAAATGCAACCGTAATCCCTACGAAAGTGGCTTAGTTAATTTTATTTTTATGTTATTTTACTTTCTGTTTTTCTTCAGGACTAGCAAAATGTTAGGTTTTGGGGTGTGATGAGTGGTAAATACATCACTTATTCCCACTCATTTGACCTAATATTTCGATTAGTTTCTCGAGTTTGATGAACGTTTTGATGTGTTTTTGTTTATTTTGCAGATAAAAATAATATTGGGACTTAATGGAATCAACTCGGGGTTAAAACGATGAAATCCAGAGGAAAAATGGTCAAAAACGAAAATCTACTATAGGCGTCATGAAGTGCAGTCAAAATTTCCAATTTTGCGCAATATTCGTATTTTGGCCATAACATTTTTGTCCGAAATCCGATTGAGCTGATTCAAGTTGCAAATTAAAGAAGACTCGAAGATCTACAACTTTTAAAGTCAAAATAATTTCTAATTCTGACATTTTCATGGCCGCAATTGATGAACAATACAGTATATTTTGTGTATCTACTATAGTCATTTACAAAATTTAAAATAAAATTAATAAAATAAAAAAATAAAAATTGTCAAACTTCCACCAAACATGCTTGCATGTTTGGTGCCATGTTTGATGGCATGTTTGGTGCCATGTTTGGTGCCATGTTTGATGTCATGTCTTGTGGCATGTTTGGTGGAGCAATTTGAGGAGAAATTGATGGAATCGTTTAGGTTTTTCTATAAATACCAAGCCATTTCATTTGTAATTCCCATGCTTTCCATAGGTTTTTGTAATGAATTTAAGGATTACATCTTGTTTGTATTTATTTTAAGTATTTAATTTATGCATTTTTATTTTCAGTAGTAGCAGTAGTTCTCTTCTTCTTCTTCTTTCTTTTTATGTTTAGTAGTTAAATTTCCTCTGGGGGAAGTGTGAAGCCTTTAATATTTTAATTTAGATTAATCTCCCTTAATTATAATATAAAATTTATTATTCACTAAAAGGAATTACCGCCTTAATGGCTGGTTTTATTTATTTGGCATAATGTGGCACCGCCTATATGGCTGGTTTTTAGGTGACAGATAATTACCGCCTATATGGCTGGTTTATGAACAAATAATAATACCGCCTTTATGGCTGGTTGGACTTCATTTAAATCTGACTTAATAAGAAATACCGCCTACATGGCTGGTTGGCTATCACCGTTAAATTCTATATTATAGTAAGAGAGATTTCTAAATTATAAATAGTAAAAGTGGATCCCCTAACCCCAGCATTTTATTTTTATTCTAGGGAAGTGATAAAACACAATATCCACACTTAATAATTGATTTTTCTTTTTATGGGTAATTCTTTAGGTTGTTTATTAAGTCTTAGTCTTAATGCTTCCTGTTGCCTGATCACTAATAGGATTGATGTGGTAAATCTAAAATGAACTAGACATAGGGTAGGTTTCAGCCTTAGACTTAATAGCTCACAATCTTCCTTAAGGATAGATAACCCTTTAATAGATTTCCTTACAGGATATGAATATACCTGTCGGGCGTGGGTAGCCATAATTGGAACTTAAACTTAATGAATCCAGGGTAATATGGTTGACATAGGAATATGGTTCAATTTGGTTATACTGGGTATTTGCGTCTGACCATCAGAAGAGGCTTTTGCATATTTTCGTGTTCCAGGTTAGTAAACTGAATTAGTACACATAAATAAGAGAATCAATTCATCTTTTTAATAATATTGTGTGGAGTCACGACCCTAGATCTTTGAGTCTGTTCTTCTATTTTCTTTAGTATTTTCTTTGTGTCCTTTTCTTTTGTGTCTTTATTTTAGTTTATTTAAGCAAATCCATATTCAACCAACCAATCAAAGACAATCATTCCTTTCTCCCTCTGATTAGATACTTGTAAATAAATAGTATCAACAATTAATAACAATAGTAGGAATTAAGTCCTTGTGGGATCGATATTTTTATACTACTTGAACGATACGTGCGCTTGCGTTATACGCGTGTGATTACACCGGTCAGTTATATGCATGAAACCTGTACATATATTTGTATTCTTATATATATAAAGATGAATATATGAGAAAGAGGCAGGTGTAGATGAGTGCATAGGTGTGTCTCTATATATATACACACACACACATAGATGAGAACAAGTGGTTAAAAGCATATATATGAGCAAAGATAAGCATGAGCATATAGAATTAAAGAGATACATGGGTAGGTATAACCCGTATTTATGGATAGAGCATAAGAATAATGTCATGTTTTTGTTAGACATGAATGTTATTATATATCAGTATATAGAGGCATCAGATGTATGAACTCGGGTTAGATAAAGGTGGATGTACGCTAGTACAGGTATAGATACATGTGAGAAAAGAGGAGAGCAATTATGTTTGTGTGTGATTTTATAGGAGTAATTAATCCATGTGATGATTACTTGTCACGTTTCATGTTTGAATTTAGATAATAAGGAAATTTTTATAAGTACATGAATAACCATTAAAAAAAAATGTGTATATATGTATATAAGAAGTAAGATACTAGCAAGTCTTAAATTGAAAGAATAAGATGATGAAATATATGAATATAATGTAATGATACTTAGGTTTGGGGGTTGTAGAAACTACACCATAGGGAATGGGATTAATGTTTAAAAGATGATAATTATAAAAAGGTAAGCATAAAGGTACAAGCAGGTAAATATTCACAGAGAAATAAGTAAACTTATATATAGTAAATACATGTTTTGTGTATAAGTATCTTGATATAGATTTAAATAAACATAGAGTATATATGAATATTAATAATGATATTATGTATGTGAATGTGTATCAGGTTGCATGTGGATATAGAATTGTGATAGTTATAATGTAAGTGAGCATGTGTGATGAAAGCATATAAGAAATATAATGCATATGTCATTAGTTTAAAGGAATGCATGAACATATACATGTACATACATGATAATATAATAAGGGTTTTGAAATTCAAGAGTTTTTAAAGAAAAGTAACGGAGACTTTTAAAAGTGATGTTTTTAGAAAATGTTTGATACAGTTTTAAGATTTAAATTATGAGTTTTATGGTTTTCAGTTTTCAGGGCATGAGGTAAAACCTCACCCAAGTATGTAACTTGAGATACAGTTGGAATTGACGGATACAGATAACATATACACATGAAGAGCCAGGATGGCGGCTTAGGATGGTGTACCTGGTCCCTAGTGGTGGCTACACTAACAGTTGAGCTGTTGTCCTGGGTGTAGAGCTCTACGTTGCCAGTTGAGCTGTTGTCCTGGGCATCGAGTACCACCAGTTTTTCATAGATGCCGCAATTGAGCTGTTGTCCTGGGCATCGAGTACCACCAGTTTTTCATAGATGCCGCAGTTGAGCTGTTGTCCTGGGCATCGAGTATCATCAGTTTTCAGTTTTCAGATTTTCAGTACACAGTTTTCAGATAATCAGTTTATAGTTTTCAAAAGTCAGATTTTAGCAAACAGTTTTCAGAAAATAGATTTTAGAAACAGATTCCAGAAACAACAGTTTTATATGAGATTCAGAATTTTAAAGTAGAAACCAGTTTTCAAGTAAAGTATTCAGCAATGAGTTTTCAGAAAGAAACTTCCAGAAAAGAGTTTTCAGAAATAGGCTTTAGAGAATAGTTTTTCAGAAAAAGTTTTTAGGAAGTATTTTCTAAATAGTATGACATGCTAAAATAGAAATTAGTTTAGGAGTTACACATATAAGTCATACATTTTAGATATCATTTGAGTTATATGTAGCTTATGTTCATGCATAATGGCATTATCACATTTATATGCATAAATGATTAATAATGAAATAACTTGTATGTTTATACAACATAAACCTTTGTGATTAGCAGTGCATGATAACACGATTTCATATACATGTATGGTATTATTGAGTTGAAAATATTAATTGCAAATACATGCATTTATAGTGTTAAAGCTTAATAAGTTTCATATGATTATAATAGTGTGATCATTAGTTATGTAAGTGGTTTTAATTATCTGCATGTGAAGTATATTAATGATAGAGTTAGTACATAGAATGTAAGACAGTTAAAGATGAATGTTTGATAGAAAGAATATTTATAAATCCGATTTGATGATATTTCAATGAGATAAAATAAAGATAAGTATGATAAAAAAACCGAACTAGTATAGCAAAAGAGTAAGTAGGTAAGCATAAGATGTCAGTGTAACGCAGCAAAAACATGGTAAGACTTGTCTTAGTGAATAAAGTTATAGTTGTTGAAAATGTACATGATTTTAAGTCTATATACCAATAGTTAGAAAGACTAGTAGCAAGTAATATGGAAATAAAAGGGATAAGAGTTATATGGTTATTTCAAACTTTGAAAATGCTTTAATGGCTTTTTGAACAATTTAGGTTAATACAGAAACATAACATAGACTTTGTATATGTTTGTATGATCAAGTTATGAGCATGGTTACTTATTGAGTCTTATGACTCACACCACAACCGTTTGTTAGTTTTGCAGGTCTATAGCAGACATACTGAGCCATCAGGATTTTAATGAAGACTTTGAAGACAGTGGATCGCCCCAATTGTAGCCAATAGAGTCTTTGAGTCCTGGGTCAAGTTACCACATGACCCTTTTATTTTTATTTGCATCGTATCTCATATGTAAGAGTTTTGTAATAGCCTAGTTTTATTTTGAATTCTGGCCGGAGGCCAAGTATTTATATTTTGTTCATTAAGTTTAGGCCTGAGGCCTTGATGATAATTGCATATATGTTGGATTGCATAAGCAGGTTGTCTCATGGTGCTGGCTATAAGCCAGGTTGCATGATGTTCTGCATACATCATGCCGAAATTTCGTTAGAATCAGAGGCGTATGGAGATGGGTTCTCCTGTCTCCTGCCGGTAACATCCTGGCCTAGGCGGGATGTTACATATACAGGATAGGAATATACCTCTCGGGCGGGGGAAACCACAATTGGAACTTGAACATAATGAATTCAGGTAATCTGGTTAACTTAGGAATAAGATTAATTGGGTTATTTTGGGTATTTACATCTGACCATCGAAAGAGACTTTTGCATATCTTCGTGTTCTAGGTTAGCAAACTAATTTATTACACATATATAAGAGAATCAATTCATCATTAGAATAATATTGTGTGGAATCACAACCCTAGATATTTGAGTCTTTTGTTTATTTTCCTTAATATTTTCTTTTATGTATTTTAATTATTTATTTATTCAGTAAATCCACATTCAACCAAACAATCAAACAATCATTCTCCTCTCCCTTAATTAGATACCGGTAGATAAATAGTATCAATAATTAATAAAAATAATAGGAATTAAGTCCTTGTGGGATCGATATTTTTATACTACTTGAACGATACGTGCACTTGCGTTATACCCGTGTGAATACACCGGTCAAGTTTTTGGCAGCGTTGCGGGGGACTTATTTTTCTTGAGTTATTAATTTTGAAGCTATTTAATTTACTTGTATCTAATTTTCTTTATTTTTATTTATAATTTTTATTTCTTTCTTTTATTTTTCAGGTGGATGAAAAATGGAACACTATTGGGAAATTGAAAGATTACAAGCTTTACTAGAAGAAGATATGCCCCAATTCAGAGAGCAACAGTTCAGTTTTCTGAGGCCTATTGTCCAGTCCAACAATTATCACTGGATGCCAGAACCAAGCAATACTACATTTGCTCAACAGAATGCAATGAGGAGATGTGTAATATGTGATGGCAACCACCCGAGCGATCAATGTAAATACCTTTCAGAATGGCATAATTATCGGAATCATTCAAGGTATAAAGAACCAGTATATTTCACTGAACCTTATTATCCATCTTATCCACCATCCACATACGATCTTCATCAAGAACCAGAATGATATTCACCAGAGGAAAAACAGATGATAAGAGAGATGGTAGACATGCTCAAGAAAAGTAATGAAAAGTGGGATGCTATGCTTCAGAGTCAAGAGGCAACTATTTAGAGACTGAATTATCAAACGAGACAATTAACAGAAAACCAGAGCTACATACCTCAAGGAGCATTTTCAGATGACACTAATGAAGCCTTCGAGTACCAAACATTTCATGATGACACTTTAGCAGAGGAGGAGGCTGAGCAGAATCAAGAATTTGAGGTATCTATCCTGGAACCCGAACCAGCAAAATTTCGATTTGATTTTTATTATTCATACTCTGTCAATGATGAAGAAGAAGAGTTGTTTGTGCCAACAAAAATTGAGGATGAAATAATATATCCTCAAAATAATGATCTTGGAGCATACATTGCACTAATGTTTGAAGAAGATCTGCCTGAGCCAGTCACATCTACCTCAAAGGATGAAGACCTAAAATCTGACATGTCTTTACTTCCTCAGGTTGATACTTATAGAGCATGCATTTCACAGATGACAGATGAATAGCTGAATGAGGAAATTTTAAAATACTTTTGTGAAGAAAATGTGGAGCAAGAAGCAGAGCAAATGGAGGAGTAAAAGTCTGACCAAGTTAAAGATCTCGCACATTCAAGAGAAACATCACTGTTTTGGGGAGTACAAATTAAATATATCGCCCAAAAGTTTGACAGAATGGCACAAGCACCACACAAGACCTTCTGATTTTCTTTCTTTCTTTTCAGGAACCATTAGAGCAACAAAGATAAAAAAAAGATGGCACAAGCACTGAATGAGACAAAACTCTTTTTGCCACTTTACTGTTGGAAGAGATCCTTCAAAAGAAACGCACACGAGATTGTCTTTATTGGACATCCAAAATGATGCTAAAACCTCCTTAACAGATGGATTTTAGCCACGTCTGGGTGAAGACAAAAAAGTTTGTGCTAGTAGGGAGGCAACCCATATAATTTTTTGTAAATTCTGTTTCCATATTTTGTGTATACATGTTGTAGAGATTTTAATATTGTGTGATATTTTTGTTGGAAAAAAGCACAAACGGAGCATTTTAAGACATAAGGAATGGTGTTTGGCGATCACAAAAAAGAGAGCTAATTCATTTGTGATGGTTAAGTAAAGAATGAATTCTTGAGACGAATCCTTATGAATTTACACTAAGCTAGTGTCGTATTGCGTAAACAATTCTGTTGCCTTAATAATTGCTTTGATTTACTTTTATATTTTTATTTCCTTTATTTTCACTAACAAGATCTAAACTTTTTGACTTCTTATGATTTATTTTAACATTCATCTAATAAATTTCATTTGGCAGGTACTAGTGCTACTATTACTCTCCCATTTTCATGTTCTATAAATTCAGCTCTATATTTCTCTCTTCGACACATCCAGATATACATCCAAATAAGAGAAAGAAAATGGAAGCAACTTCACAGCAGCGAGTCAAACGAATTTGTGTTTTTTTTTTATCCAACTCTGGTAATAAACCAGAGTTCATTAAGGCTACAAAGGAACTGGGGAGAGTCATAGTTGTAACGACCCCTGTAGTTTAATTCACATGGAACGTTCAATTTTTTCTTCTTCTTCTTTTCCTCTTACGGAATACTTAATAATTATCGTATTAATTAGGAATAGTAAGTACTTATTTAATCAAAACTTAAAGCTATTATTTTTGTTATTTCTAATCTGGCTTATTATTGATGAGTTAAGAGAAATGGGGATTGGGCCAAGTAATTAATTAAATAAAAGAATGAAAGGAAGAAAAGCCCAAAGACCAATTAAGAATAAAGGAACTGGACCAAGCCCTTTTTTTTAGAAGTTTCCTTACTTTTCTAGTAATTTCATTGATTAAGAAAGAAAATAAAACATTTTCCCCCCATTTTGGTGAAAAACATGAGACAGAGAGAGGTAGAGATTGAGGGTTTGCAACTTTTCTTCTTTTCTTGACATCAATTGGATCAAATCTAGTTTGTACCTCTAGATAGCTTTCAAAGGAGGAAAAAATTAAAGAGAGATTGAAGTAATTGAGGTAAGGTGTCTTTGACCCATTTTACGGTAACTTTAAATCTTAATGAATGAATGGTTGGAGTATGTTGTTGTAACATCCTAGATTTTCGAGAATATTCTAGGAGATTTTCGGACTGATGTTATAGTCTCGGAGCATGATGATAATGAAGAATAAGAGTTCAAGTGATGTTATATGAGTTGGGATAATAGATTATGAATATTCTTCGCGTCGGAAAACGCATGGGATCAAAATCAGTTACGCGATTTTTGTAAAAAGCTTAAATTTTACAGTTTTGGTCATAGAAGTTGCAAACGAACTCCGATCAAGTTAATTCCTGAATCATCGGACTCATATTTCCGAGACGAATAACTTTCGTGTTGAACAATTTTCGAGAATTGCATCAGATATGATAAGGGCTAAACAGCAAATTCCCGGGGAGTCTTTTTGATATTTTCCAGAGAACTATATAAGCCTCAAGGTTTTCATAAATTGCAGAAAAGGAAAAACCCAACCAAACCCCTAAAACGACCCCCCATCTCCAAAGATTCGAACCATTGTCTCCTTCTTGCGCCGGCTACATTCCGGCCACCTTCGGCCGGCGCTGTAGGGGTTTTTCTAGGGGCGAAATCCGGTAACGCAGCGGAAGCGGAAAAATCAAAATTTTCCGATTTCAAAACTTTTTCTCGAATTAATTAAATAAAGACATTTATTTAATTATCCAATAATCAAATTATGAAATAAAATTCAAATGAATCATATTCAAGTGAATTTACCGAAATGCCCTTACATTGGTATTTTGTCCATTTTAGTCCGAAATTGATCTAATCAATTTTGAATGATTCTAAATCATTTCTAAGATGAACTTATCATGTTCAAAACATCAAAACACCAAAAGCACCAAAAATCCCCAAAATCTAATCCTTGGTCGAGAGCCTCACAAATGGGGCATTTTGTGTCTTTTGTCATTTCATCCTTCAAAACACATCTAAATGTAATCCAATCAACATGAAACTTTATATGTATCATATACACATCCAAATGCACAACATATATGAAAAGCTCCAAATTTGGAATTGGTTATGAACCCTAATTTTTAAATTTCCACAAATTGGACAAATTAGACCAAATACATTAAATCAATTACTTCAATCATCATTCTTACATCCAATCCAAGTCTCAACACAATGAAACAACTCAAGATCAAATCTAGGTCATCTAAGAGTGGGTCAAAAACTCTAGATTAGCAACATGGTTTCCAAAACCTTGAAAGAATGTTTACAACTACACTAGTCACAAACTTCCTTCATCATACATGCTTTACACCTCCATCAACAAAAACCACAAGGAAAAAGAAAGAAATACCCTAAGGATATCATATATTAAAGCCTAGAACCTAAGGAACAAATTCCATACTAATAGCAAGTTCAAGAAACTTACTAAAAATCCAAGCTTTTTGATTTTTGTCTTTCTTTTCTCAAGCTTCCTTTGTGTTTCTTCAATGGAGTTTTATGTTTTGTAAAGTGTATTAGGTTAAGTGTAAAGTGAAATGAAAATCAATATATACATGTAACAATAAGGCCTTGGCCGAATTTCACATATACAAATATAAGTCATGTAATTTCATTGCGAAATTCTAGAAAGTTCTATGATAAGGGCTAAACAGCAAATTCCCGGGGAGTCTTTTTGATATTTTCCAGAGAACTATATAAGCCTCAAGGTTTTCATAAATTGCAGAAAAGGAAAAACCCAACCAAACCCCTAAAACGACCCCCCATCTCCAAAGATTCGAACCATTGTCTCCTTCTTGCGCCGGCCACATTCCGGCCACCTTCGGCGGGCGCTGTAGGGGTTTTTCTAGGGGCGAAATCCGGTAACGCAGCGGAAGCGGAAAAATCAAAATTTTCCGATTTCAAAACTTTTTCTCGGATTAATTAAATAAACACATTTATTTAATTATCCAATAATCTAATTATGAAATAAAATTCAAATGAATCATATTCAAGTGAATTTACCGAAATGCCCTTACATTGGTATTTTGTCCATTTTAGTCCGAAATTGATCTAATCAATTTTGAATGATTCTAAATCATTTCTAAGATGAACTTATCATGTTCAAAACGTCAAAACACCAAAAGCACCAAAAATCCCCAAAATCTAATCCTTGGCCGAGAGCCTCATAAATGGGGCATTTTGTGTCTTTTGTCATTTCATCCTTCAAAACACATCTAAATGTAATCCAATCAACATGAAACTTTATATGTATCATATACACATCCAAATTCACAACATATATGAAAAGCTCCAAATTTGGAATTGGTTATGAACCCTAATTTTTAAATTTCCACAAATTAGACCAAATACATTAAATCAATTACTTCAATCATCATTCTTACATCCAATCCAAGTCTCAACACAATGAAACAACTCAAGATCAAATCTAGGTCATCTAAGAGTGGGTCAAAAACTCTAGATTAGCAACATGGTTTCCAAAACCTTGAAAGAATGTTTACAACGACACTAGTCACAAACTTCCTTCATCATACATGCTTTACACCTCCATCAAAACTTCCATCAACAAAAACCACAAGGAAAAAGAAATAAATACCCTAAGGATATCATATATTAAAGCCTAGAACCTAAGGAACAAATTCCATACTAATAGCAAGTTCAAGAAACTTACTAAAAATCCAAGCTTTTTGATTTTTGTCTTTCTTTTCTCAAGCTTCCTTTGTGTTTCTTCAATGGAGTTTTATGTTTTGTGAAGTGTATTAGGTTAAGTGTAAAGTGAAATGAAAATCAATATATACATGTAACAATAAGGCCTTGGCCGAATTTCACATATACAAATATAAGTCATGTAATTTCATTTTCATTTCAACTTCATTTGGTCAACATGCATAAATATCTAAATACAACTTTATTAGATATTTAATTAAGTCAAAAAAAGCAACTAACATCATTTACTTTAAATATCCTAATGTAAGATATTTATATTTTAATTAATTTAATCATTTAACAATTAATTAATTAATTAATTAATCAAATACAAATATATTAAATATATGTATAATATTTACATTAAATATGAAAAACATATATTCATTTAGGATATAAGTCAAATAACTCATTTTGACTATTAATTAATGTGTATTTAAATTAATCAAGTATTAAATGTAAATAAACAATAATTAGGCAAATGACTATCTAATCCCTTTAGCACGTATCTTGCGTTTAACCTTTAAACGACTTTATAAATAATCAATATTATTTTTTAATGTTGCTCTAGTGCTCTACGAGTATGTTTCATTATTGAGACTCTCTAGATTCAGGTATATCCGTCACGAAATCAAATTTCGTGTCCATAATCTATCCACCCGTAGATTATGACGATCACGGATAATCTCGCTGAACCATACAGGTCGAGGTCATGGCAAATGTATAATTCCTCCGTCACAGGTATCCGGATAAATCCCAGAGATATAGATGTAAACGTCAAATCTCTATGGGGATTATCCAGTCGACTATTCCATTAGAAATCTCTAAAAGAATGTTTAGAACTAGCTTCTAAACTTTACCACGGGCCCATGGTTTTATCTGATTGCTAATTATATGGACTACCTATGCTCTGGTACACAGAACAGACGGATCCTATCTTGATACACATAGGACACCCTGAGGATCTATCTACACCCAACGAACAGAAGAAGGTCTGATCTAAATAGATCGCTGACGTGACTGTCATCTAAGTGTAGAAGATGTCTCATGTGCCCCCAATGGCATCTCAAGTCTAAGAATCACAAATGCTACTCAACCCGAGAAGATTCTTATTGACGCTGGTGTACCATCCATTATGAATCTTCGGTGAGTCGTTCAGTGTTTATCCGCTATAAACACCTACACGTCTATACTAGTCTTCAAGACTTATGGTTCATTGAGAAACCATTGGAATCATATATTCTAGTATACGACATGTACCGGTCTCAACGGGTTTACTATACTGACCAAGTAGTGTAAACCTTGACCAGGAACTGTTTGAGAATGACAACGCCATGATACTACTCAATGTCCATTGCGACGCTTTTGCAACTGTACCATGACTAATCATTCTAAAGTCATTACATCTTTACCATATAAAAAGATAGATTATATTATAGAAACTGCATATATTATTACTGATAATAATGTTTTACAGAAGTATTCCAAAGAAATACAACCGGGAATTGGCGCTCTGAGCACCAACCCCAACAAAATCTCCCACTTGCTCTAGTGCCAATATCGATTGTATCTAATACCCATCGACTCCACGTGTTTATCAAATAACTTCGGAGGTATGGCCTTTGTCAGCGAGTCTACTACATTATCTTCACTCGGTACCTTGCAAACGACAATGTCCCATCGCGACACAATCTCTCGAATGATGTGGTACTTGCGTTCCACATTCTTTGACTTCTAATGCGCCCTCGGTTCCTTTGCTTGCGCAATGGCTCCAGTATTATCACAGTATAACAGAATCGCATTCTCGATACTTGGGACAACTCCTAATTCTGTGATAAAGTTCTTTATCCACACAGCCTCTTTTGCAGCTTCAGAAGCTGTAATATATTCCTCCTCAGTGGTGGAATCTGCCGTTTAAACGAGCATATATTAAAGTAATGAAGTTTAAACGGTAGAAACAGAGAGGATTCGCGTATTCCGAGAAAGTCCGTAGTTTATTATAGATGAGTAGGAAGTTCCATAAATAGTACTTCTGACCGTATTTTGTTACTTATTTTGACAGATCGGGTCCAGGTTCGGAGTGTCCACGAAGCCATGTAAGTAACTAATGCTATGAATACTAAAGAGATTTATTATTGTTCGGAATTACTAATATAATAAGTTGTAGATAACTTTGTGCATGAAACCTATATATATATTTATATAAAGATGAATGTATGAGAGAAAAGTAGGTGTATGAACAAAAGATAAGCATGAGTATATGAAAGTAAAAAGATACATATCTAGGTATAAACCAGTGTATACATATCTAGATAGATAAAGTATATGATAATGTCATGTTTATGATTATAGTTAAATGAGACTTGGGTATGGGGGATGTAGAAACTACACCCTAAGGAATGGCACTAAAGTTTAAGGAATCAAAAATGTAAGAAGCAATTGTATATGTTCAGTGTATGTGGAATGATACAAAAACAAGCATATGAATGTATACACGTATAAGCAAGAGTATGTAGGTTATTTGGAGAAATAAGTAAGTACATATACATATTGTTTGTGTGTATTTGATTAAGCCTAACTAATAATTTTAGAAAATACTTAAATAAACCTATTATTAAGATAAATGTTCTAGTATGATTATAAATGATTAACGAGTAATGGAAATGAATGAATAAGTAAATTTGTTATATATAAAGTCATACATTCATTTATAATGATCGATTGTGTGTGTATGAAAGTAACTATACATTATATTGTTTTGTGAGCCATTAATAAGGTAAGTTTTGAAGGTAAGCTAAGTTATGATGGTATAGTTGTAGGCATTGCATTTTTGCATACCAGCCCGATGATGGGCCTCGTACGAAGGCAGTCTCTTTTAGGTTGCAGGAGTCGCGGGAAGCGGACGCCGGAAGGGCAAAGTCAAGAATTGACTTTTTGATGGATTTTATTCGCTTGTTTTTCTTCGGGTTCGTCGTCGTCTTTTCCTTTACAGAATCATCATTCGCTCGGAACCTTTTTCTCGCTCTTTCTCACACCTTTTCTCTCTCTCTAACTTTCCATGCTTGTGACCCTTCAACTTCCATGCAAATTAAAAATTACCAACCAATTAAATTAATTTGAACTAAATTAAATCATTAAAAATTACCAACCAATTAAAATAATAATTTTAACATAAATAACGAGTAACCAAAACACAAAATTAAAATATACCCTTCGCACATTCCATTCACACACATAAAATAACAATTAACAAACTTAAATAATTCCCCTAATCCCCTCATTTTCGGCCACCCTCTCATTTTGTCCACACCACATTTCTTCTTTGTTTATTTATTTCCTTCACAAAGCCAAATCCACTACATGCCAAGCCCCACACAATAAACAATTTCTTGGCACCTTTTCCACCAAACCTCTCACGTGTAACACACTCCAATTCACAAACAACAACTAACCAACAAAACAAAACCCATGCCACCCATGCACCCTACTCAAATAACACCAAAACACAAAGCAATAAAAAATTCTTCACACCCCATACACTGCATCACACATCCCTTCACGCCATTATCCACCCATACACTGCCACACATCTCTCCAAACAAAGACTAGCAAACAAAGCCCCCATGTGAAGCCCCATCACCACCCATACTACACCTTATCACACTCACATCCTCATCATCATCCTTCACGGCCTCACCTGCAGTAGACAGCTCCCTCTCCATCATCTTCTTCCCCACGAAGATAACCCTAAGCTCCTTCCTCCTCTTACACACTCAATCAAACCACAACTTACACACTCAATCAAAACACAACACCAGAAACCTACAACTGCCCCTTCTGGATCACGCCCTTCAGCTCACTGCCCTCTCCTTCACAGCCACTGCACGTACTGCCCCTCCTTTCATCAACATTATTCACGCCTGACTTGCCTCTTCTCACAGCGACACACACAAAATCAAGACACACGCCATAAACCTCAACAACCCCCACGCATCAACAACTAACGCACAACAGCAAATCAACCTCACGTCCCTGACCCTTCATCACCTTCTCGGCTGGACTGCACACACCATCATCATCTTCTTCCCCACAAAAACCCTAGAACCAGCAGCCCCTGCCCGGACAAAATGAACGAGACCTAAACCACCACAACCCTAACCTTCACTGCACTCACGACCTTCCACACAGCCACGTCCACACCCCTCAACTTCACAACCCTCACTGCATTCTCTCTCGGCTCATTCACTGAACACACTCTGGGCATCAACACACACCATCATCATCTTCACAGCCCATTCACGCAACAGCAGCCTCATGCTTCATAAACACCACGCATGCTAACACCTTCACCGGAAATTCCTCTCCACTCACGCCCAAATAGCAAGCAAACTGCCCTCTCATACCACAAACTGCCACTGTAAACTGACCATCAAAATAGCCGCATGCCACCCCACTATACGCACAAAACGCTACCAGTGAACTGCCCCCATTACAGCCCTAAAACTCACGCAAATAGCCCTCATTTAGTCCCTGGAAGTCACGAATAAATCAGTCCCATTAGCCTCTAAAACTCACGTCCAAGGCTGCCTCATTAATCTCCCTATTGATCACACAAACTGCACATTCACAGCCCCCACACACACGTAAAACAGCCCTTGCAACCCTCCAAAAATAGTCCAAAACCGAACCCTCACTGCCTCCACGTTCACCACACACGCACAGCCCCATGCAAGCTAAAACCCACGTAAGAAACCAAAAAAAACAGAACCTAGCCTTACACTAACGCATTGCCCCTGAAACCCAAGCGACCAAAATGACCAAAGGATTACCCAAGAGAGAGAGAGATGGGAATTTGAATTGAAAACAGAGAGAACAGCGAGTGAAAATAACAGAAAAGTGTAGAAAAATGACGAGTGAAAATAACGAGTGAAACGGCAGAAACGGCGAGTCAAAACAGTGAGAAAACGGAAAAAAATGGTAAACTGTAACCGCGGGTGAAAACAGCAAAAAAGGCAGAAACAACGGATCCATTGAAAACGAACAAAACAGCAGAAACAGTGAACCTGTTGAAACAGTGGAAACATCAAATCCGTCGAAAACGGGCGAAAATAATGAAAACGGCGAACCCGGACAAAACAACGGAAACAACGGATCAGTGAGAACAGTGGGATGATAACCCTTCCGGTACCGTGGAACGCACTCCTGGATAGCGACTAAAAGGTAAGACCTGAGGGCACCTATTTTATTTATCATCATTTATTTCTTAGTTAATTTGTTATTTTTATTCGCATGAATTAATGGATTAGAAAGCATGTAATTTGTTTTATTTGTATGGATTAGTGAATTAAGAGGCATGTAATTTATTTTATTCGTATAAAATAATGACGTAGGGAATGTGTTTAGCTTGAATAGTCAGTTTGGCATGTTGTTTGGAATTTGTTCGCATGAAATAATGACTTAGTATGTGATGTGATTTGGGATGAATGGAATATGTGTTCTTGCTTGTGGTATATCGGATAGAAACCCGGACGTAAATTCCGTAGCCGATTCCGAATGGACGGTAGTGCGGTCTGCACTCGGGATACAATGCCACATACCACTTAAGATACACATATCTCGTCTAATCCGAATTTGTATTTGAGCATGTTATAGCCTTTAGGTTATTCGTTTATTATTTAAAGCATGATTTAGTTTAGTTTGTTAATTATTTGTTAAAGCATATTTAGGTTGTCCTTTATGCACGTTATTAGTTTATGATGCGTTTGGGTAATGATTTATACATGTTAATGTAATGATTCAATGTGCTCGTTGTGTTATATTGCGTGGAATTATTTGGATGAAAGCATGTTAGATCTAAGTACCCTTGAGCATGCATGCTAAGTAGACTTGGTTAATATTACACAAATCACAAACATTACAAGTGACATAAAGTAAGAGACCATTCTGAACCCAACGGTTTGAGGTCTTCTCCTGTGAGGAGTGAGTGCGGCCTTAAATCTTTGTCCCGGTTCACACCGGGTGGCGACTCCATGTTATTTCATACTTCTCAACTAGGCCGCGAGCCTAGGACAGCGTCGTCCAGCTCCCGTTGTCTACACTCTGGCGACTCCACTGGGGATATAGAGAATCGGCTCCGAAATGTTATCTTGTAATGTTTGTGATTTGTGTTTTAATTAATCATGACTACTGTGTTTATGCTTGTGTATTAGATTGTTGTCATTTGTGTTTATGTTTGTGTTTTGGACTGTTGTCATTTGGATTTATTTGGACTCTTTGTTAAAAGATATGAACTCGTTGTCGTTTAAACCGGGACAAGTTCATGTCCTTTTGACAATTAGGCCGAAATTTCTGAAATGCCAATTGGCCAGTTTGTGTTTTGGGCCTTTTATCATTTAGAGTTATTTAGTCGCGTTATCACAAAAGTGTAAACTTGTTAGGTCTTTTCAAACTGGAACAAGTTTGCATCGCGCAATGATGTGATTGAATACTTTAAAATGATAACAGGCCAATTAGTGTGAATCATTTTATGAGTTTATTTATTTTTGTACATCATACATCATATGTCATGCATACATGCATCATGTTAACCCTTTTTGTCTTAGAAGCCATCATAGACTCCTGTTGGGTTGGGAAAGAAAGATTGGTTTGTTGAGGGATCATCAACCAGTATGAGTGAGTCAGTCAATGGAGAATCCCGCCTAGATCGATTGGAAGCCAAGGTAGCTGAAATTGCTAAACAGTTGCAAGTTTTGACCGATGTTGTGACCAGTTTGACCGTGCCCCATATAGCCAATAACAGAGACTTGTGCAACCAGAATGAAAGGATCATTGAGTAACCTTCAAAGGCTAAGCCTGCTTCCTCAGAGATTGCTCCTATCAGAAACAGACAACTCCCTCAGCTTGGGTTCACTATTGTAAAAAATGTTTGAAAAATTGAAGATGCAAGGAGAATTGGAGTTAAAGAAAGAATGGTTGAAGCCATATGAGTTCTACCTCAGAAGTCTGGCACAGACTATTCCGGATTGCAAATTTCAACTTGCCGAAGAAAATCAGATGGCTGATGCATTGGCGACACTAGCCGCGACTTGGGAAAATCCGAAGAAATTGGTGATGAGATCATTTGTGTTGACAGCTGTAAGCAAACAGGCGTATGAGACAGACGAGATGTCGGATGTGGAAGTTGATGACAGAAAGCCTTGGTATCATAATGCTCAGAGGTATCTGGAACACGGAGAATTCTCAGAGAAATAAGCAGAAAAGACAGAAGATTGGGAAACAAGGCAATGAGACTACCAGATTTGGGAAAGGAGGAATTCAACGAATTGGTCGACGTAAGTAGATTGACGCTGCACTTTGCCTGCGAAGAAAGAAGTGAGCGGTCACCAAGGGAACGAGTAGAAGACCTAACCCAACGGAATAGGAAATACATACATGCATACACGTAACTTGCATTCTTGTTTTGTGTTGTGTTTTTGCAGATTTTAGAAGAAAACCAGCAGAGAGCGACCGGAGACATGTGGCGTCGAGGAGCACAATGAAGATCCAGGCCATCACGAAAAGCGAGTATCTCTTCACTTGCATATTTACATGCACATATATTCATATTGTTGTTTTGTATTTGCAGGTATAAAGAAAAAAGGAAAAAGAAAGAAAAAGAAAGCAGTAAGAATCAGAAAATCGAAAAACGGCGTGAGCACAAAAAGACGACGGTGAAGCCACGATGACAGAAGAATTTCGGTCATGTCTAGCTGAAGACGATGAAGTTAATACTGAAAGGGAAGCAATCTATGCAATTTGCTGTGATTTTTATTTTATGTTTTGTGGAATTTCTAATTTTGTGTTATTTTTGCAGGAAAAAGCAAAGGCGGAGCAAGGAAAGCAGCAAAGATCAAAGGCGCGAGTACTAAAGACGACGGTGAAGCTACATTGATAGAAGGATTTCGGTCATGTCTGGCTACAGACGATGAATTTAGAGCTAACAGGGAGGCAACCCACGCACTGTGTTGCGATTTCTGTTTTCATGTTTTGTGTATACATCTTGTAGAATTTTTAATCTCGTGTGTTATTTTTATAGGTACAACAGATGCTTTTATTAAATTACCAGAAGCCAAGAGACATGAGTTTGTCACCAAATCTGTGAAAGACATTTTCCTGACTGCGACAAAGGACGAAGAACTGATTGACCAGATCCTAGCATTTGAACCAAAGCTCGACCCCATCCTCTCCAGATTGGACTGGACTGATAGTGATCATGGCAAAAAGCGCAGATTGGACATTGATCTGAATCGGTGATGTTCCCTGCTAACTAGGTATTCCAAGGCCTATTTGAAAAGATTGTGTTTTATTTGTTGGAGAGAAAAAAAGAAAAAATGAGTGAGAAAAAAAAAGAAAAAAAAATGAATGATGATGAATAAAAAAAAAAGAAAAAAAAAGAAAGAAAAAAATGAGTGAGAGAAGTCTTTGATGGATAGACGTATGTCCGGTGATGTCATTGCATGCTGTAGGGAGAAACCCTAGAAACAATAAGTTCGAGAGGTGCTCTCATCTGGTATTTTGAATGGATTGATCTCAGTTAGACTCAAAAGCACTTGATTATGAGATCCTAGCAGTAGAAGCCTGAGTAGTCATCGAGGTGACTAGTTGAAGAGATGATGAATCGGTGAATGACTGTTTTCCTGAGTGTCCACACTTGTTTACTGATGCTATGATATATGATATGGTTGGAAATCAAGAAAAAGTCTCTAAAAAAAAGATGAAAAAAAAGAGAGAGAAAAAATAGACCACCTATAACTGATAAGCGTGAAGCTACCCATGGGCGAGTATTAGGACCACCATGAGGAGAAATGCTACCTTAAAGGGTAGGTGTGTCAAAAAAAAAAGGAAAAAAAGAAAAAAGGAAAGAAAAGAAAAAGAAAAAAAAAAGAAAAGAGACAAAAGAAAAAAGATGAAAACCATATCATGTTGAGTATGCTGAAGTAATCACAGAATGGGATTAAGACATCCAGGTTGGTTAGACCCACTGGTTCGATTCTCTGAAACGAAATCACCAAGTTGGCTTACTTAAGGACTAAGCTGCGAAAGAGCCTTGGCACAAACACACATGGAGTCTAGCTCAGATCACCCATTCAGATGATTGGACTTGAGTATGTCGAGTACTTTGAAGGTTCTTCGGTTTCGACGCGAAAGCATTTCGTTGAGGATAAAAATATGTCTATCTATCAAAGATTATCTCGTGAGAGGTGGTGTAATGTGTGAGATGGAATATCATATCAGCTTGTGGGCGAAGCCCCACATCAGTATTGTTTGAAGGCGAGGCCTATCTCAACCTGAGGGCGAGGCCCACATCAGTTCATGATCAGTATCAGCCGGGTATGGCATTATGGGGGTGGGGCCCACATCAGTTCAGGATCGGTATCAGCCGGGTATGGCATTCTGAGGGTGGGGCCCACACCAGTTCAGAACAGTCTCTACCGGGTACGGTATTCTGAGGGCGAGGTCCACAGTACATCAGATCAGTTCTGCCGGGTATGGCATGCTGAGGGCGAGGCCCACATCATCATCTGTAGCAGTCTTCCCAGATATGGCAATCTGGGGGCGAGGCCCACAACATTAGTAGAATTATTACCGAGTATGGCAATCTGGGGCGAGGCCCACATCATCAGCAGCATCATTACCGAGTATGACAATCTGGGGGCGAGGCCCACATCACTATCAGTCTTTGCCAAGGTCGAGGCCCACATCAGCATCAGTTTGGGGGCGAGGCCCCTAGCAGTTTGAGGGCGAAGCCCACATTCAGTACAGTTCGGGAATAAAGCCCACATTCAGTACAGTTCAGGAAGAAAGCCCACATTCAATCAAGTTCAGGAAGAAAGCCTGCATTCAGTACAGTTCAGGAAGAAAGCCTGTATTCAGCTCAGTTCAGGAAGAAAGCCTGCATTCAATTCAGTTCGGGAATAAAGCCCAAATTCAGTGCGGTTCAGGAAGAAAGCCTGTATTCAACTCAGTTCAGGAAGAAAGCCTGTGTTCAGCTCAGTTCAGGAAGAAAGCCTGCATTCAATTCAGTTCGGGAATAAAGCCCAAATTAAGTACAGTTCAGGAAGAAAGCCTGCATTCAATCCAGTTCAGGAAGAAAGCCTGCATTCAGCACAGTTCGAGAATAAAGCCCACATTCAGTACAGTTCAGGAATAAAGCCCACACTCAGTACAGTTCAGGAAGAAAGCCTGTATTCAACTCAGTTCAGGAAGAAAGCCTGTATTCAGCTCAGTTCAGGAAGAAAGCCTGCTTTCAATTCAGTTCGGGAATAAAGCCCACATTCAGTACAATTCAGGAAGAAAGCCTGTATTCAGCTCAGTTCAGGAAGAAAGCCTGCATTCAGCTCAGTTCAGGAAGAAAGCCTGCATTCAGCTCAGTTCAGGAAGAAAGCCTGCATTCATCTCAGTTCGGGAATAAAGCCCACATTCAGCACAGTTCGGGGAAGAAAGCCTCATGTCAGTATAGTTTGAGAACAAAGCTCAAGGGGAAGAAAGCCTCATGTCAGTATAGTTTGGGAACAAAGCTCAAGGGGAAGAAAGCCTCATGTCAGTATAGTTTGAGAACAAAGCTCAAGGGGAAGAAAGCCTCATGTCACTATAGTTTGAGAAAAAAGCGACATTTGATTGGATTTGATTTGACGTTTGATGTGACGAATGATTTGACGCTTGATATGACTTGCGTCGCCGCACTCGAATTCGAAATACGAATGCGCTCGCAATCACACTCGGGCTCGGGTTCGCTAATTCTAAATTAACGAACTTTCCGTTACGTCATAATTAAATGATTACGCCTAGCGAATTCACTGTTCACGTCGCTAACGAATTAATTCCAAATTAATTCGTTCGCCCGAATTAAAATCCAATTTCAATTCTGCGTCGAAATCCAATTTCGTTCAATATATCGAATATATTAACTTACCGATTAATTCCAAATTAATCGTTGTCTCTCTCTTGACGATATTTTATCCTAGATAAAATATCTCCATTATTAATCCCAGATTAATTTTCTCTTTCTTCTATATAATCCCAGATTATTTAAGAGTGCGAGTTATGCGTCATCGGTGGATTATCGGGAAGCGACCCATGAGATCCCCGGATATATTGGCAGTAAATACGGTCGTCGGAGTATCCGAATCACGTACGTACCAAGTACTACGTTCTACCGATTTACGAGACAAGGTCGACTCCTAGCAAAACACCAAGTCTACCCAATTCTCCGGACATATCCATCTAAGAATATTAAGATCTGTATCAAGCGTAGTATACCAAGTATTGCGTATGTTAGTCCAGTATCGGATAGTCACGTGCTAGGGCTGGGGCTGGATAAGTGTCTGCCCCGTCCGAAGCACATGTCGGATGTCTGGTAACTAGTCTCTATAATCGGATATTCATGACCTGGTCATAATATCACGATTGGATGCGCATCACTCAAGAGCACTAATACCATATCCTGCGTGACATCATCTCCACTATGACTGGAGTGATACTTTCGTCTTGACATCACACCCAACACTCTACGATTCTCAATATACCCAGTATTGGCGTACACAGAACCGGTTAGAGTCCTAGACGACCTCAACCAAAGTATATTGATTGTCGTAAGCATTAGCGATGCAAGTCTCAGGTTAAGACCAAATACACCTACCTTGAATTCGGCCTCCCATAGACACATAGTCATAATACCAATGGGATTCCGAGGGGGTCTATCCAGAGCGAAGCTATTTCCCGTACCATCGGTGAAACACGACCTCCTATCGCACTTGCATAAGTATCCGATACTTATATATATGAGAACTATGCCGTTGTGCCCTCACAACGCACACAAGTGCAATACTAGCCTATTCCGCATTATCGACGTCCAGTCTCGATAATACTCCGGCTAGGGATATTTAATGATTAAACCTTCGGGGACTAATACTGTCTCATATCATTCTCAGTCCAGGAACTAATCATAGGGACCTCTCTTCATTTATATATCTATGGTGATCTAATCACAAATGATGAGAGTGCAATTTCCTTGTCACACAGTTAATTTGTACAACAACACCTTGATCTGTATAAATAGTGACGCTATGGGTCATTTTGTCCAACAATCTCCCACTTGGCACATAGCCAGTCACTCGAGTGTCTAACACCCGAACTATGTACGGTTCGCTCAAATTGCTGAGAAAAGGTTTTCGTCAGCGAATTTGCTTGATTATCGTCTGACGCGATTTACACGATCATCACATCGCCACGATGTATGATCCGAACGAATCAGATGAATATAGAAGTATATATCTGGATCGTTGATGAGACTTTTAATTCCTTAGTCTGTGCTGACGCCTAGCTCAGCTGCTAACAGAATTATATCTAATCTAATTAGATTTATTTTCGACCCAAATGACTTCTATTGCTGCCTCAGCTGCAGCAATAATCCGCATTTGTTGTTTATTCGGCAACAGTTATCTTGCTCGGAAGATTTCCTGCTCACTGTCCCATTATTCAAACTTTATAGTACCCCAGTATTTAATAGTTTGGAAACTTGCAGCAGTGATCCCAGTCACTTCAAGTTCTCCTTCTCTATAGTTTATGACAGCATCTTTAGTTCTCTGAGATACTAACAGATGTTCTTAACTTCAATCCAATAACTATCACTTGGATTGTCCTGATTGTGACTCCATATGCTCAAAGCGTATGAGACACCAGGTTATGTACATTTTAAATGTACAATTTCCCAGAGAGTGTTAACAAACTCCAAATCTATCCCAGTAGATCTTTATTCCTCGAATAAAGGTTGTTACTCCCCAGAATTCTACGGAGAATTTCTATTGAAAGAATGTCTATGAAGGCCAAGCTTTCAACAATAGTTTTATGGGAATTTCATTTCCATGAAATGACATATATTATCATTATTTTATACAGGACATTCATTGTCAGTGCGCTCCCACTAACCTCCATATATACACAAGAATTATTTCGTTTTGAGTCAAATCATAAACCATTATGATTACTTCAAAACGTCAGTTCCAAGAACCTTATGCTTGCTTCAATCCAAACATGGATCGAATAACCCGCAAACCTTGTTTGTCGGTTATACAAAATCGTCAGGATGTTGTAAACATCCTCCAAAAGGTTTCCTTTTCAGGAAAGCGATTTTGATCTCTAACTGACACATTTCATAAATGAAATACGCAGTTATCAACAAGCATTTTCAAAATGGATTTACCATGGCAACAGGTAAAAGGTTGAACCGTTATTAACACAATGTTGATAACGATACCTTTCTGTCAAAAGCCCAGCTTTGTACGTTGGTATGTTGCCTTCCATGTATGTCTTCCCTGAAGACGTTTAATGTACCAATAGGCACAATGCCTTGTGGTACAACAACTAGTATCCAAACATAGTTGTTAAACATGGAATCCATTTCGGACTCATGGCACTTTGCCATAGTAGGAAGTCGATACCTTGTATCACTTCCTCAAACGTAGTCGGTTGGTATACCTCCATAAGATTGACATCTTTATGAGGTTAGATCAGAAACCCATACCCTAGGTTGTTTTCTGACTCTATCCGATCTACTATTTTCTTGTGTATTTGAAGATTAATGGTGTATATTCATCATAGATGAAATATTTATGTTCCATTAAGGACTTCGTGCCTTGAACAGTATTACTCCAATTTTCATCGAGTATCACTATCCTCCCACTGACCACTGCATATCGGTATTCCTCTCAGGAAAAACCGCATGGTGAGCAACAATCACATTGTTCTCATGTGAGATTTACAAGTACTATACTCATGGTTTTCCTTAGGATAACCTATATTGGCACTTATCCAATTTGGGTCCTTAGTTTGGTATCATCCAAACATTATGCCTGGCATACCCAAATTATCAGGAGTGTGAAACCCTGTTTCTTTCCTTTCATATCCAATATGAATTCTGTCAAACAGATTTTCATGGAACCTTATTCTAAATAAGTTTTGCACTGTTAATACATATCCTATTGAAGGAAACAGTAGCTCAGAGCGACTCGTGATAAACCTTATCATGTCCAACAAAATTCGGTTTTAGTTCGGACACACCGTCTAACTGACGTGTCTCGGGAGGAGTCCTCATATGAAAGAATACCATACTCTTTCATGTATGTATAAAACTTAATGCTTAAGCATTTTCATTACGGTCTTACCGCGACGGTATAATACTATGGCCGATCTGTTTGTCTACTTCGTGTCGAAACCCTAAAAGTTTCCGATTTGTGTTTTTCAACAGAAACACATAACCATAACGTGATGCCACATCCGTTAAGGTCACGAAATATTCATGTTCACATCTAGCCTTGCTAGATATGGGCCCACTATCTTCACAATGAATAGGCTAACAGATCGGTGGCTTTCACACTATTACCAAGTAAATAGTATTTTAGGTGCTTTACCTAATAAACTAGATTCGTAGACTTTATTTGATTAGTCAAATCAGTCCAAGTACCCACTCTTCAAGAGTGTGGATATACGAGTCATGTTTAATTGTGTCCCAGACGACAATGCCACAAATAAGTCTCTATTGATCAAATCATTTTGAGCTATTTATTTGTCATTTTATATGTTTGAGATTTTAATTATATTCAAAATATAAATACTGTTTTTCACATCTAATGTGTTTATCTCATTATCATCTTTATATAATGAAACACTTTAGTGTTCTAGAATATAAAGGTTTATCCGCAACGGATCAAACACTGATATAGAGATAATGTTACTAGTCCAAGTAGTTACATTATAACAGTTCCTAATTTAAGTACACACCCGAAGGGTAGTTCCTAAACATAGGTATTTACAGTCGAAACAGCGACTTTCGTCCCGTTTCCGATTCGTAGAGCAATCTCAGCTTGAAGTCAGTATCCTGCTCATAGCAGATTCTGAACATCAATACAAACATTTCATGTACCACACTAAGTATTTAAAATCTAATTTTAATACTAGTAGTGAACATAACTTTGACAAATATTTTTAAAGTCAGAGCCTCGCCCTTTCTTTATTTCCTTCGTGTCTGCCATTTCCAAACGACAGTCACTTTGGGATATGTCCTTTATCTTCCCAGAAGATCATAATGATTTTGCCTTTGCCCTTTCCAATATTTCAGAAGCCTTTGGCCAAGCCTTGGGTTTCTAGAATATTGAAGTAAGGTGCGCCTTGCGCTACTAGCCTAATTGCAAAGTTTGACTTTATCTCCTTGAGATTGATCATTTAATTCTCCAAGAATTATCAATTGCAATTTTAATACTTCTTAAATCTAAACATAGATTTGTGTCAAGTATAATGAATTAAGCACTAAAGTCATCATCACATAAGTCTTCCAAAGATTACGCTCTACTTATTTGCTTGATTCTGGGCTTAGGCATAATAGGTTATTTTATCAAATAGAATAACTTATTATTTATTTCCAGGACCATCCTGAAATTTAATTCCCAATTTGAAAATTAAATCATTTAAAACATTTAATCCAAGGATTATATATATTTTAAATATTCAACTTTTCAATTTTTTCATTATTTTAATAGTCCAACTATTTAATCAATTTAATAAGGTACTATTTATTATAATGATTACAAATATCCAATTATTTAATCAACTATAATTTTAATATTGATTACTATAATCCAATTATAAAATCAACTATCATTTTAATTCAATTATATTGATTACTATAATCCAATTATAAAATCAACTATATATTGAATGAGTTTGTATATAGTCCAACTATATATATATTTTTAAAACAACAATTTAAATATTAGTCCAACTAACATTTAAAATTACGACGAATGATATTTGTTTGAGTGCGTATGGCGAGTAATTGAACGAATATTGCAAATTCAATTCTTGCCTCCCTCTATTTTTCGGCGAGCCTCTAACCCTCTGTCGAGTACTCGGGAAATCGTGTTTCCTAGTGGGCTAGGATCCCGTTAAATATCACACAATCTTGACTTTGGCCAACAAATTGTATGATAATTAACTAGGTAGATCTCGAAGATCAATTGGATCTCATCCAACTCCTAGATCCAGTAGGTGGACATCCAAGTCCGAAACATATATCTCATATATGCCTATATATCCAATATATATGCTAACCTTTTTCCTCTGAATCAACTAGGTCTTGGCTTTGGCACAACAAACCTAATGATCCCAGTCAAGCGCGGACCCATTGACCATGGAAGCTTCGTAATCAATGTCGATGGACAAGAAGTGGTCTTGACTTTGGCCAACAAACCACAACTTGGACATGACACCAATATGGAACAAAGCTTCGTGATTCAAACACATCTTCGACGGACAAGGGCTTGACTTTGGCCAACAACCCATGCCAATCTAGGATCTTGAGTAAGAATCACTCAATGGAAGGAAAAGACGCATGATATTTGATGAGGGCTTTTCGCGTGCAAATTGGCTACCAATTTAATTATCTTTGTTAAGGTCTCATCTTCATACACCCTTAAACATGCATTCTAAACACATAATAAAGCGAGTATGGAATAAAATAATAATGATATGCGGATGGATACTTTACACATTGATCCTAGATCAAATCTCTCCCTTTCTCACTCAAGCTAGCACTTGTACTACTTCTACCCGTTACACTACACTTCTAAAGAAACCTCATATACATTGAGGGGAATAGGTGAGAAGAGAATACAAAGAGAATAGAGGTGATAAGGCTGGACACGCAGGTCCAATTTAATAAATCGAATTTATTACAACAATTTCTAAAATTGCTCCACCCGACTAATATCCATCCGATATACATTATTCATTCATCAACCACGTATTCACACAAAAGCATGCTATCAATCAATCTAATCAAATTAATTAATCTGATAATTAAGTGATCATCCAATGTTCAAACAACGATTTGATTTTGCTCGAGTCAAACTCGTTTTTGCGAATAAGTACTTAAAGTACGAATTATTGAATTAAATTAAACTACATCATTAAATCCAATTTAACATGTATTTAATACTAATTCACTATTCAATTCCAAATTAAATATTACACTTTTATTTAATGAACCTTTTACGACTTAAATTCCAAATTTAATCGCTACGGGTCTCAAAGCCCGATTAACGTCCAACGTCAATTCAATTCAAGTCCAATGGGCTTTTAATTGATTTCTTAAGGCGTGGACTTTTGGTCAACTCGGGTCAAACCGATAACCAAAGTCCAATCCGGGATTTACCCCATAAGCCCATAAATCAATCTTGGCCCATTAGGCCCAATTTAAACTTTAAAGGTTCATTAGTCGCATTTGGGCTTAACGGAAGTGGTTTTGGGCCCAATTGGATCCAATCCATTTGGCCTAAACCCAACTTGATAAAATCAAGCCCAATAAGCCCAATAACAACTTTAATAGCCCAAATCCAATTTCAAGGCCTTAAATAATTAAATCACATAAATCCAATTTAGCAATTTAATTACCTAAAGTGTATTATATGATTAATCATCTAAATCAACATTTCCAAAACATCAAATTAGTCCAATTAATCATGCTCATCATCATATCACATGTCCAACACATTAATGAAAATCAAACCCATATTACATGCTTCTAAGTCTCGGCCAATGGAGGTTATTTTGTCCGATTTGAATTCAATCCGATTAATTACACAATCGACAACGTATTAACTTCCCGAATGATTTCATACACATCCAATGTTCATAAAATAAAAAATCCAAGACATTAAAGGCTTAAGTACATTCGGCCAAGGTGATTACATTTGGGGATTTTATGTTCAATTCCAAATCCAATCCAATTGATTCAAATTAACATTATCATATATGATTCTAACTCATCCAATGAATCAAAATCAAAAAATTCCAAATTATCAAAATCAATTTCACATTCGGCCAAGGGGTAATTTTTGGGGAAAAATGTTCTAAACACTTTTTCTTGAAATTGATCAAATCAATCTTCAATATAACATATACTAAGCATGCTCAATCATCCAATTTCATTAAATCATGTTCAAATACAAAATACCCAATTTTAAGCCCTACATTTTTCATGCTTGAACCTAAGGCTCTTGATGCCATTGTTAGGTTTATTCTAGGTCCCAAGATCAAACAAGCGATGAAAATCATGTGTGAACACATCAACAGAGGTAGCGGAATACTCACATCGATCGGTTGAGTCGATTTGAAGACGAATGAAGCCCAAAATCCCCACTGTTTTTGGCGCCCACTGCAACAGTCCACTGTCTTCAATTTTCTGTTTTTGAGCTGCGAAACGGTGCTCCAAGCTTCGTCGAACGGATCCCGGCTCATGGGTGAACCTCCCTACCACCTTCGCAAGTGTCGTAAGTGTGCTAGCACTTGTGATTTTACCATAAAATCACACTCTTTGCCTCCCTTTGCTCGGCAGTTTCTAAGGAAACCAGTGAGCTTATTTCACTGCCCCTTGGGCGTGAATTGAGTGAGAAAAAGAGAAGAGAAAAAATGTGTATTAGTTGTTAGAAAGTAAAAGCATTTTCCTTATATATTTTCTAAAAATATATATTAAAGGTAAATACATAAAATTGGCTTTCAAAAAGTCAAGCAAAAACTTTCCAACCACCAATCACTATTCCAACAACTACTATCACTCAAAGTGTCACAAGTTGTCTTTCAATCAATCAATCAATCACATCAATCAATCACATCACTCAAAGTGACATTTGATTTGACGTTTGATGTGACGAATGATTTGACGCTTGATGTGACTTGCGTCGCCGCACTCGAATTCGAACTACGAATGCGCTCGCAATCACACTCGGGCTCGGGGTCGCTAATTCTAAATTAACGAACTTTCCGTTGTGTCGTAATTAAATGATTACGCCTAGCGAATTCACTGTTCACGTCGCTAACGAATTAATTCCAAATTAATTCGTTCGCCCGAATTAAAATCCAATTTCAATTCTGCGTCGAAATCCAATTTCGTTCAATATATCGAATATATTAACTTACCGATTAATTCCAAATTAATCGTTGTCTCTCTCTTGACGATATTTTATCCTAGATAAAATATCTCCGTTATTAATCCCAGATTAATTTTCTCTTTCTTCTATATAATCCCAGATTATTTAAGAGTGCGAGTTATGCTTCATCAGTGGATTATCGGGAAGCGACCCATGAGATCCACGGATATATTGGCAGTAAATACGGTCGTCGGAGTATCCGAATCACGTACGTACCAAGTACTACGTTCTACCGATTTACGAGACAAGGTCAACTCCTAGCAAAGCACCAAGTCTACCCAATTCTCCGGACATATCCATCTAAGAATATTAAGATCTGTATCAAGCATAGTATACCAAGTATTGCGTATGTTAGTCCAGTATCGGATAGTCACGTGCTAGGGCTGGGGCTGGATAAGTGTCTGCCCCGTCCGAAGCACATGTCGGATGTCTGGTAACTAGTCTCTATAATCGGATATTCATGACCTGGTCATAATATCACGATTGGATGCGCATCACTCAAGAGCACTAATACCATATCCTGCGTGACATCATCTCCACTATGACTGGAGTGATACTTCCGTCTTGACATCACACCCAACACTCTACGATTCTCAATATACCCAGTATTGGCGTACACAAAACCGGTTAGAGTCCTAGACGACCTCAACCAAAGTATATTGATTGTCGTATGCATTAGCGATGCAAGTCTCAGGTTAAGACCAAATACACCTACCTTGAATTCGGCCTCCCATAGACACATAGTCATAATACCAATGGGATTCCGAGGGGGTCTATCCAGAGCGAAGCTGTTTCCCGTACCATCGGTGAAACACGACCTCCTATCGCACTTGCATAAGTATCCGATACTTATATATATGAGAACTATGCCGTTGTGCCCTCACAACGCACACAAGTGCAATACTAGCCTATTCCGCATTATCGACGTCCGGTCTCGATAATACTCCGGCTAGGGATATTTAATGATTAAACCTTCGGGGACTGATACTGTCTCATATCATTCTCAGTCCAGGAACTAATCATAGGGACCTCTCTTCATTTATATATCTATGGTGATCTAATCACAAATGATGAGAGTGCAATTTCCTTGTCACACAGTTAATTTGTACAACAACACCTTGATCTGTACAAATAGTGACGCTATGGGTCATTTTGTCCACCACAAGACCCACAATTAAGGGAAGAAGACCCTCATATCAACTCAAATCGGGAACAAGACCCACAGTTCAGGGAAGAAGACCCTTATCTCAACTCAAATCGGGAACAAGACCCGCAGTTCAAGGAACAAGACCCTTATCTCAACTCAAATCGGGAACAAGACACACAGTTCAGGGAAGAAGACCCTCATCTCAACTTAAATCGGGAACAAGACCCACAGTTCAGGGAAGAAGACCCTCATTTCAACTCAAATCGGGAACAAGACCCACAATTCAGGGAAGAAGACCCTTATCTCAGCTCAAATCGGGAATAAGACCCACAACTTAGTTCAGGGAAGAAGACCCTTATCACAACTCAGATCGGGAACAAGACCTATAACTCAGTTCAGGGAACAAGACCCTCAACACAATTCAGATCGGGAACAAGACCCGCAGTTCAGGGAACAAGACCCACAACACAAGTCAACACAATTCAGGGAACTAGACCCACAACTCAGTTAAGGGAACAAGACCCTTATCACAACTCAGTTCAGGGAACAAGACCCTCAACACAATTCAGATCGGGAACAAGACCCTCAACACAAATTCGGGAACAAGACCCACAACACAACTCAATTCAACACAGCAGGCAGACCATGTGGCAGCTGGCGAGCCAGGTAAGTAAAAATGCATTGCACGAACTTTGATAGGATTGTCACTGGCACACACTGAACAAATCCCATCAAAGTGGGGGCGACTGTAGGCATTGCATTTTTGCATACCAGCCCGATGATGGGCCTCGTACGGAGGCAGTCTCTTTTAGGTCGCAGGAGTCGCGGGAAGCGGACGCCGGAAGGGCAAAGTCAAGAATTGACTTTTTGATGGATTTTATTCGCTTGTTTTTCTTCGGGTTCGTCGTCGCCTTTTCCTTTTCAGAATCATCCTTCGCTCGGAACCTTTTTCTCGCTCTTTCTCACACCTTTTCTCTCTCTCTAACTTTCCATGCTTGTGACCCTTCAACTTCCATACAAATTAGAAATTACCAACCAATTAAATTAATTTGAACTAAATTAAATCATTAAAAATTACCAACCAATTAAAATAATAATTTTAACATAAATAACGAGTAACCAAAACACAAAATTAAAATATACCCTTCGCACATTCCATTCACACACATAAAATAACAATTAACAAACTTAAATAATTCCCCTAATCCCCTCATTTTCGGCCACCCTCTCATTTTGTCCACACCACCTTTCTTCTTTGTTTATTTATTTCCTTCACAAAGCCAAATCCACTACATGCCAAGCCCCACAGAATAAACAATTTCTTGCCACCTTTTCCACCAAACCTCTCACGTGTAACACACTCCAATTCACAAACAACAACTAACCAACAAAACAAAACCCATGCCACCCATGCACCCTACTCAAATAACACCAAAACACAAAGCAATAAAAATTCTTCACACCCCATACACTGCATCACACATCCCTTCACGCCATTATCCACCCATACACTGCCACACATCTCTCCAAACAAAGACTAGCAAACAAAGCCCCCATGTGAAGCCCCATCACCACCCATACTACACCTTATCACACTCACATCCTCATCATCATCCTTCACGGCCTCACCTGCAGTAGACAGCTCCCTCTCCATCATCTTCTTCCCCACGAAGATAACCCTAAGCTCATTCCTCCTCTTACACACTCAATCAAACCACAACTTACACACTCAATCAAAACACAACACCAGAAACCTACAACTGCCCCTTCTGGATCACGCCCATCAGCTCACTGCCCTCTCCTTCACAGCCACTGCACGTACTGCCCCTCCTTTCATCAACATTATTCACGCCTAACTTGTCTCTTCTCACAGCGACACACACAAAATCAAGACACACGCCGTAAACCTCAACAATCCCCACGCATCAACAACTAACGCACAACAGCAAATCAACCTCATGTCTCTGACCCTTCATCACCATCTCGGCTGGACTGCACACACCATCATCATCTTCTTCCCCACAAAAACCCTAGAACCAGCAGCCCCTGCCCGGACAAAATGAACGAGACCTAAACCACCATAACCCTAACCTTCACTGCACTCACGACCTTCCACACAGCCACGTCCACACCCCTCAACTTCACAACCCTCACTGCACTCTCTCTCGGCTCATTCACTGAACACACTCTGGGCATCAACACACACCATCATCATCTTCACAGCCCATTCACGCAACAGCAGCCTCATGCTTCATAAACACCACGCATGCTAACACCTTCACTGGAAATTCCTCTCCACTCACGCCCAAACAGCAAGAAAATTGCCCTCTCATACCACAAACTGCCACTGTAAACTGACCATCAAAATAGCCGCATGCCACCCCACTGTACGCACAAAACGCTACCAGTGAACTGCCCCCATTACAGCCCTAAAACTCACGCAAATAGCCCTCATTTAGTCCCTGGAACTCACGTCTAAATTAGTCCCATTAGCCTCTAAAACTCACGTCCAAGGCTGCCTCATTCATCTCCCTATTGATCACGCAAACTGCACATTCACAACCCCCACACACACGTAAAACAGCCCTTGCAACCCTCCAAAAACAGTCCAAAACCGAACCCTCACTGCCTCCACGTGCACCACACACGCACAGCCCCATGCAAGCTAAAACCCACGTAAGAAACCACACAAAACAGAACCTAGCCTTACACTCACGCATTACCCCTGAAACCCTAGCCATGCACACGTGAAAACACCCCAAAAACAGCGACCAAAATGACCAAAGGATTACCCAAGAGAGAGAGAGATGAGAATTTGAATTGAAAACAGAGAGAACAGCGAGTGAAAATAACAGAAAAGTGCAGAAAAATGACGAGTGAAAATAACGAGTGAAACGGCAGAAACAGCGAGTCAAAACAGTGAGAAAATGGAAAAAAATGGTAAACTGTAACCGCGGGTGAAAACAGCAAAAAAGGCAGAAACAGCGAATCCATTGAAAATGGACAAAACAGCAGAAACAGTGAACCTGTGGAAACAGTGGAAACATCAAATCCGTCGAAAACGGACGAAAATAATGAAAACGGCGAACCCGGACAAAACAGCGGAAACAACGGATCAGTGAGAACAGTGGGATGATAACCCTTCCGGTACCGTGGAGCGCACTCCCGGATAGCGACTAAAAAGTAAGACCTGAGGGCACCTATTTTATTTATCATCATTTATTTCTTAGTTAATTTGTTATTTTTATTCGGATGAATTAATGGATTAGAAAGCATGTAATTTGTTTTATTTGTATGGATTAGTGAATTAAGAGGCATGTAATTTATTTTATTCGTATGAAATAATGACGTAGGGATTGTGTTTAGCTTGAATAGTCAGTTTGGCATGTTGTTTGGAATTTGTTCGCATGAAATAATGACTTAGTATGTGATGTGATTTCAGATGAATGGAATATGTGTTCTTGCTTGTGGTATATCGGATGGAAACCCGGACGTAAATTCCGTAGCCGATTCCGAATGGACGGTAGTGCGGTCTGCACTCGGGATACAATGCCACGTACCACTTAAGATACACATATCTCGTCTCATCCGAATTTGTATTTGAGCATGTTATGGCCTTTAGGTTATTCGTTTAATATTTAAAGCATGATTTAGTTTAGTTTGTTAATTATTTGTTAAAGCATATTTAGGTTGTCCTTTATGCACGTTATTAGTTTATGATGCGTTTGGGTAATGATTTATACATGTTAATGTAATGATTCAATGTGCTTGTTGTGTTATATTGCGTGGAATTATTTGGATGAAAGCATGTTAGATCTAAATACCCTTGAGCATGCATGCTAAGTAGACTTGGTTAATATTACACAAATCACAAACATTACAAGTGACATAAAGTAAGAGACCATTCCGAACCCAACGGTTTGAGGTCTTCTCTTGCGAGGAGTGAGTGCGGCCTTAAATCTTTATCCCGGTTCACACCGGGTGGCGACTCCATGTTATTTCATACTTCTCAACTAGGCCGCGAGCCTAGGACAGCGTCGTCCTGCTCCCGTTGTCTACAATAGTGTGTATTCAGTATATTGTGAACAGTATAATTGTGTAGAATGTGAGATGACTTAAGATGTAAGCATATAAGGAATAGAATGCATAGTTTATTTCTTCGTACATATGCATATAAACGCATTATAATCTAAGAATAACCTTTGAGATTTTAAGTGTTTTTGTAACATCCCAGATTTTCGGTACCGTTCTAGAAGATTCCTGGACGGATGTTTTAGTCTCAGAGCATGATGATGAGGAAGAATAAGAGTTTAAGTGATACTATATGAGTTGGAATATTGTATTATAATTTTCGACGCGTTTGAAAACGCGTGGGATCAAAAGCCGGTTATGCGATTTTCGTAAAACGCATAAAGTTTACAGTTTTGGCCACAGAAGGAGAAAACGAACTCTGATCAAGCTTATTTTTGGACCATTGGACTCGTTTTTCTGAGAAGAACAACTTTCGTGTTGAACATATTTCGAGAATCGCATCAGAAGGGCTTTGAAAGTGGTGATTTCCGAAAATACCCTTCCTATTGGGGCATTTCGGTCAATTCCGAAAATTAGATATTTTGTTTTATTATTAAATTATTATTATATCAGTAAATACAGAATTTAAAAAAAAAAGAGAAAACTAAATTCAAAAAAACGCAAAAATAGAGGGGGACGCACGGAGAGAGAAAGGAGAGAGTTTGGTATGCCGGCGGCCAGCCGGCCACTGCCTGCCGGCGTACCAGCACAGTTTGGTTCGTCTAGCCACCGCGCATCCGGCGTTGGCCGGCGATGGGCCAGGAGCGGCCGAAAATGGCGAGAAAGAAGAGAGAAAAAGACGCGGCATGGGTTTCGTATATCCGACTCGTCGGTCCGTTTCACGGCCCGAGCCACCTATCAAATCAAAGCTCTCGGAGAGTACTACGAGTGTACGGGGTCGGATTTTCCGAACAACGGCCGGAAGCACGCGAATCGAGGAGGAAAAATGGCACATGAATAGTACCCGAAATGAACAGTAGCTCCGATCGAAATTCCGATCACACCAGCTTGTTCGTATGGCCGAGGAGAGTCCGAATATGGCCTCAGAATTTCGGTATGATTCTCCGTTTAGATTTCGTCATTTCAAAGTTTACAATTTTATATTCGGATGTTTGTAATGGTTCCGTAGTTTAGCGAATTAGCATGAAATGAATTGAATATGATTTAATGTGTTAAAACGAAAGATGTGGTAGAATCCGAGGAGTAACAGATTAGCTTTGATCGATCCGGTAGAATTAGCGAGTTCCGGTAAAACGGAGATTCTCGTGCGACTGAGGATAGTTGATCGTAATCATGGAAATAGTATTAAAATGTTATTGCGAGGGTAATTAGGTAATTCCAGGTTAGTTCGGAGGGTTCGAGACTCTTCTGTAGCGTTTGCGGAAACATTTCCGCAAACTTTACCGCAAATGCGTAAAATGAGATTCTAGGCTATTCGTCTAGTCGATATGGTATAGAAAGATATGCATTAGAGTAGTGAAGTTTGTACCATAGTATCGGTGATGATTCGGGTGTTCCGAGAAAGTCCGTAGTTAGTATAGACTAGTTGAAAGTTCCACAAATAGCGGTTCTGACAGATGATGTGTTTTGTTTTGACAGATCGGACCCGGATCGTGGGCGTTCGCCTAGCTAGGTAAGTAACTCATGCCTCGAGTACTTAAGAAATTTATCGTTGTTCGGAGATAGTAATAAAATAAAGTTGTATATAACTATAAGCATGAAATCTATGTATATACACATATATATAAAGATAAATGTAGCAGAAATAAGCAGATGTATGAGCTTGTAGATGTAAAGAGATGTATATGAAGGTAAAGACCGGTATTTATATTTATAGACAGAGCGAACGAATAAGGTGATGTGTATGAATAAAATTTAGTAAGACTTGGGTATGGGGGATGTAGAAACTACACCCTAGGGAATGGGAATAGAGTGTAAATGAGATAAACAGATGTGAATTAGAGAAATGAAGGAAAGTTGAAATTAATGCGTTATATAAGAACATTAGCAAGATAAGGATAGAAGTGAGTATATGAAGTGATAAAGAGCCTGAATGAATAGAATATACATAGCATAAGATTTTATATAAAAGATTATGACATGGGATTCTTGAGTACAACTAGATAGTTATAAAATAGCGAATCGGTTTAAGAACTAAGATATTATAACTCTTTTACGTTAATGTTTGATATAGTAGTAGAACTTTGATTGTGTGTGTATGAAATTAATTTATGCAATGTATGATTGTGAGCCACCAGCACGGTAAGTTATAGAGGTAAGATTAGTTATGATGGTTGAATGTGTGCATATATATAGATAAATGTAGCATGTTTTGATTTGAACAAGCATTCTGTTGATATTTGAGCATATAGTTAGTAAGATCATAATTAGAGTAGAGAGAAACATGAGAAATGCATATATGCATGTGCCTGTGTGTGTGTTTCAGATTTCAGTAGTTGAGCAAACGATAACAATGTTTTCAACAATTTCAAATGATTTTAAGAGAGATTTCATATGCTTTGTAAAGAATCGTATTTCAGAAAATGTTTGTTTTTACAGTTTTAAGATATAGATCATGATTTTATGGTTTTCGGGGCATGAGGTAAAAACTCACCCCAGTATGTAACTTAAGACACAGTTTGGACTTAACCGATACTTTGGATTCGGGATTTGGGATTTGACCCATCCCAGTTGTACACTGTTGGAATTGACGGATTCATAGACATGTGCACATGTTAAGGACTGAGGGGACGCTCTCAGATCCTCGGGCAGGACTAGGGGCTACAGGGTCCCGAAATCCTGATTTCAGATGTCCAGTTGAGTTATGGTCCTGGGCATCGAGTACACCCAGTTGAGTTATGGTCCTGGGTGCAGAGAGACGTCCAGTTAAGTTATGGTCCTGGACGTATAGCAGTTTTCAGTTTTCAGATTTTCAGTATACGGTTTTCAGAAACAGTTTTTTCAGATTTCAATTTTCAGTTTTCAGAGATGCCGCAGTTGAGTTATGGTCATGGGCATCAAGTATTTTCAGTTTTTAATTTTCAGATCTTCAGTATAAGTTTTCAGATTTTCAAGATTTAGACTTCAGAACTCAGACTTTAAATAAGAGTTTTCATAAACCGTTATTTTAAAGACAGTTTTGGAAAGATGAAGTTTTTAGTAACAGATTTTTCAGAAAGAACTTTTCCAGAAAGAGAAAGTAAAGTAAAGTTTTCAGCAAAGAAGTTTTTAGAAAATAATTTTCAGAAAGAAATTTCAAAGAGAATTTTCTAAAGACATAGCATGTTGAGTAAAGTATGATTTGAATTTAGTGCATATAAATCATGTATTCTCGTAAGTTATTTAAGATGCATATAGTTGATGATAATGCATTATAGCATGAGTACATTTAGATGCATATAGCCAACATTGGTACATGGTATCATCATTATGTTTATATGTATTTGTTGATGATGTTGATATGAGATGTAGGGCGGTATGAGAGATTCTCCTTGAGAATGTTTAATGTGTGATAAATATTTTGCAGGAAATAACATGTTGCAATGATTACATGTATATGTATGCATGATCAGTGATAGTATGTTAATTATCTGACAGAGATAATATTTTAGTACAACCGATTCGATGATATTTCAAAGAAAGTAAGAATAAAAGGTTTTAAATTAAAGGCCAGAATTAGATACAAGTAAATATATAGAAAAGTGGAAAGATATTAAAGTAACGTAGTGGATACGTAATGATTCTTGGTACAATAGATAAACATATCGAGCTAAATGACCATAGTATAGATGTTCAAAGTTTAAGTATGAAACAGGATGTGAGGGTGTGTGAGCTGGAACAAAAATCTTGTAATAAGTGGTATCATCTAAACTTGAATGAGAGTTTTGCAGCTAACTTAGATTTGAGAATTACGTGAGACTACATAGACAATTTAAGTCATCAATGTATTAAGAAATAAGCCTTGTATGATGTTTGTATGTTTAATCTAGAAGCTTAGTTACTTACTGAGTCATTATGACTCATACCACCACAGTTTGTAGTTTTGCAGGTCAGTAGCTGTCTTATGGGATCAGCAGATGCTCGGTGAAGACATTGAAGACGGTGGATCACCCCAATTGCAGTCAAGGGAGTCCTGGGTCAAGTTATGGGTCCTCACGGCCCTTTATATAGTTTTTGTATTTGCATTGCATTTGTATAAGTAATGTAAAGGTATAGTTTCATTTGAGTTCTGGCCGGAGGCCAATTAGTTTATATTTTGTTCATTGAGTCCAGGCCTTAGGCCTTGTTGATGAACGTGTTGATGTTGAGTTTCCGGCCTGAGGCCGAGATTGTTACGTTCTTGTTGTATATGGATGCTGGCTGCAGGCCAGGTTGCATGATGTTACGAATACATCATGCTGAAATTTCGTCAGAATAAGAGGCTTATGAAGGTAGGGTTAGCCTGTCTCCTGCCGGTAGCATCCTGGCCTAGGCGGGATGTTACAAAGTTGGTATCAGAGCATGGTTTAAGAGTCAGAGTTAGTAGCATAGTCTAGAGGTCAGTGACTGCAATTGTGGGGATCCAGCTGTCAGAATAGTCTTTAGTTTGGTAAGGACCACATAGGTCTTTGTATGTATTTCTATGATAGTTTGATGTGACTTGATTCTATTATACAGTGCTTTGATTGGTTGGATATGAGTCCTTTGGTGACTCATTTGTTGTTCATGGTTTAGCTACCTCTGTAAGGGAAGAGATTAAGTTAAGTTAGTACCTTTACGCCCTTTTTAGATCAGAGAATTAGTAAGAATAAGGTAGTATTAGTATAGGGCCCTTGTGAGGCCAGAGACTTCGAGAGCAGAACCAGAATAGTACAGCTAGAGATAAGAACCAGATCAGTATAGTCAGAGATGAGAACCAGACTAGTGTAGTTAGTTTAAAGCAGTAGATGAGTCGTTATAGATCCTAGCTTATAGATAGAGATTAGTTAACAATTGAGACAGAGAAGTTATATCGGTGGAGTTTAGAGTAATATAGTTCCCGCACATGAGACTGGGTTTGAAGCAATAGTTGTAAGGACGGAGAAATTTCAAGGACAAAAGTTTTATAAGGGGGGGGGGGTGAATGTAACATCCCAGATTTTCGGGACCGTGCTAGAAGATTCCTGGATGGATGTTTTAGTCTCAGAGCATGATGATGAGGAAGAATAAGAGTTTAAGTGATACTATATGAGTTGGAATATTATATTATAAATTTTTGACGCGTTGGAAAACGCGTGGGATCAAAAGCCGGTTACGCGATTTTCGTAAAACGCATAAAGTTTACAGTTTTGGCCACAGAAGGAGAAAACGAACTCCGATCAAGCTGATTTTTAGACCATTGGACTCGTTTTTCCGAGACAAACAACTTTTGTGTTGAACAAATTTCGAGAATCGCATCAGAAAGGCTTCGAAAATGGTGATTTCCGAAAATACCCTTCCTAGTATGGGCATTTTGGTCATTTCCGAAATTAGATATTTTGTTTTATTATTAAATTATTATTTTATCAGTAAATACATAATTTAAAAAAAAAACAAAAGAAAAGAGAAAACTAAATTAAAAAAAACGCAAAAACAGAGGGGGACGCACGGAGAGAGAAAGGAGAGAGTTTGGTGCGCCGGTGGCCAGCCGGCCACTGCCGGCCAGCGCACCGACGTGGTTTGGTTCTTCTGGCCACCGCGCATCCGGCGGTGGCCGGCGATGGGCCAGGAGCGGCCGGAAATGGTAAGAAAGAAGAGAGGAAAAGACGCGGCATGGGTTTCGTATATCCGGCTCGTCGGTCCATTTCACTGCCCGAGCCACCTATCAAATCGAAGCTCTCGGATAGTACTACGAGCGTACAGGGTCGGATTTTCAGAACAGCGGCCGGAAGCACACGGATCGAGGAGGAAAAGTTGCACATGAATAGTACCCAAAATGAACAATAGCTCCGATCGAAATTCCGATCGCACCAGCGCGTTCGTATGGCCGATGAGAGTCTGAATATGGCCTCAGAATTTGCGCGTTCGTATGGCCGAGGAGAGTCCGAATATGGCCTCGGAATTTCGATACGACTCTCCGTTTAGATTTCGACAGATGTTGTGTTTTGTTTTCACAGATCGGACCCGGATCGTGGGCGTTCGTCTAGCTAGGTAAGTAACTCATGCCTCGAGTACTTAAGAAATTTATCGTTGTTCGGAGATAGTAAAAAAATAAAGTTGTATATAACTATAAGAATGAAATCTATGTATATTCACATATATATATAAAGATAAATGTAGTAGAAATAAGCAGATGTATGAGCTTGTAGAAGTAAAGAGATGTATATGAAGGTAAAGACCAGTATTTATATTTATAGACAGAGCGAACGAATAAGGTGATGTGTATGAATAAAATTTAGTAAGACTTGGGTATGGGGGATGTAGAAACTACACCCTAGGGAATGGGAATAGAGTGTAAATGAGATAAACAGATTTGAATTAGAGAAATGAAGGAAAGTTGAAATTAATGCGTTATATAAGAACATTAGCATGATAAGGATAGAAGTGAGTATATGAAGTGATAAAGAGCCTGAATGAATAGAATATACATAGCATAAGATTTTATATAAAAGATTATGACATGGGATTCTTGAGTACAACTAGATAGTTATAAAATAGCGAATCAGTTTAAGAACTAAGATATTATAACTTTTTTACGTTAATGTTTGATATAGTAGTAGAACTTTGATTTTGTGTGTATGAATTTAATTTATGCAATGTATGATTGTGAGCCACCAGCATGGTAAGTTATAGAGGTAAGATTAGTTATGATGGTTGAATATGTACATATATATAGATAAATGTAGCATGTTTTGATTTGAACAAGCATTCTGTTGATATTTGAGCATATAGTTAGTAAGATCATTATAGACAAAATCATAATTAGAGTAGAGAGAAATATGAGAAATGCATATATGCATGTGCATGTGCATGTGTGTTTCAGATTTTGGAATCTCATGGTGAGGACATTTCCGGAGCAGATCTTTGTATCTTTCCCAAGCTTCGTACATGGATTCTGAATCTTGCTGCACGAATGATGTGATGTCATTCCTCAACTTTGCAGTTCTGGCTGGTGGAAAGTATTTTGCAAGGAATTTGGTGGCTAGAGTGTTCCAAGTGGTGATGGATCCAGCTGGTAGTGAATGTAGCCAAGCTTTTGCTCTGTCTTTCAAGGAATATGGGAAAACTCGCAATCTCATAGCTTCTTCAGCTCCTCGGTTGTAATTGAAAGTGCCGCAAACTTCCAAGAAGTTGCTGATGTGGGCCTTAGGATCTTCAGTTGCATTTCCCCCAAACTGAACTGACTGCTGAATCATCTGAATGCAAGTTTTGATATCACCTACATTTGCCGGTAATGGAGGAAGTACAATACAGGAAATGAGGCCATCTATCACCGGAATGGTTCTGTCTCGAATTGAAATTGGTGGCACAACCTCCAAAGGTTCAGGTTCCATGTTGACTATGGCTTCTTGGCTTTCTCGCCTTTCCCTTCTCAACTGTCTGATGGTTCTTTCAATCTCGGGGTCAAGCGGTCGGATCTCAAAGCTTCTGGTTCGTCTCATGAAGTGTCTGAGAACCTGAAACACAAGAAAACAAAAATAATAAGTAAAAAGAAAAATTAGATATGAGTAACGAATCTAACCCGTAAACTAATAGTAAGAGATAAATAAGTCCCCCGGCAACGCCCCAAAAACTTGACCGGTGCTTACACACGCGTATAACGCAAGCGCACGTATCGTTCAAGTAGTATAAAATGTATCGATCCCACGAGGACTTAAAACCTTTTTGTTCTCAATTTATGGGGTCAAATAATTACTAGTATCTAACAGGTTGTTTGATTGATTGTTTTGAAATAGCGATGATTCTAAATTTAAAAAAAAGTAAATAAAATTACGTAAAAATAAGTTGAGAAAATCCAAATTTATAAAAACTATCCAGGGTTGTGACTAATTCCATATTATTTAAAAGATGAAGTGGTTATCTTATAGTTGGGTAATATATTAATTTACTAACCTGGAACACTAAATCATGTAAAAGCCTCTTCCGATGGTCAATTACAAATACCTAGAATAATCCAATTGAACCATATGTCTATGTCAACCAAATTACCTAGATTCATTAAGATTAAGTTCCATTATTATGTTTACCCCCCCGCCCGACAGGTATATTCCTATCCTGTAAGGAAATCTATTAAAAGGGTTATCTATCCTCAAGGAAGATTGTGGGCTATTGAGTATGAGGTCTTAAACTTAAATCCCTATTTCTAGTTCATTTTAAATTTACCTAATCAAATTAATTAATGGCCAGTTAATTAAAAAACATTAAGATTAAGACTCAATAATAAATTTTTATATTACCCAACTATAATCTAACCCCTTATAAACCCGTGATATTGCAATTCATCACAACCCTAGATACTAACTTAGTTATGACTCATAGCTAGGGCTAATGAAAACTTAAAAGACATAAAGTAAATGCAGAAGAGTAAATGCGAGAAAGTAAAAGCTGAAAAGTAAATGAAAATAAACTGCCAAGATAAAAGGAATTACTTTTACTAATTACTAACTTAGATATCCCCCTTAGTTTAACATAATCACTTGTGAGATTAAAACCAACCGACCATATAGGCAGTACCCTGATTAAGTCAAGTTTAAGTCCGACCAGCCATAAAGGCGGTGAAATTTGTCCATGAACCTGCCATGTAGGAGGTAAGAAAATTTAAAAGGCAACCGACCAATATAGCGGTATCCTTGTTAAGTCAAGATTAATACAGTTTATAATAAAAAGCCAACCGACCAATATAGCGGTATCCTTGTTAAGTCCAATTTTAAAATAGTGAATATGATGTGTCTACGGGAGATTAATCTAAGATAGTAACAGTAAAAGAATTACCTTTCACCTCGGCAGGGGAAGTTACCTCCTCATGGTTGAATAGTAAAACTGTAAAAAGTAAATAGTAAAAATAAATTACTATTACTATTGAAATAGTAAAAGTGCTATTATTACAAAAAGGAATTACTATTACTATTACAAAACTGTAAATAAAAGAAACTAGATAGAAAACTCCATATTTACATCAGAGAATTCAGAGAGAAAGGTACATTCAAAACTGAAATTCTGGGATCTATTTATAGGCGCGGATAAGGGTCCAGCGTCGCGACGCTGTCTACAGTGAAACATGGCTCAATGAGGCGCTGACACATGGCACTTCGGATAAGAGGCGGCTGATGTAGGGAACGCCTTCCCCTTGCGCAGCGGAAGCGGTTAGGCTCAGGAATCGGACTTGAATTTTTTTTTCTTCTCTTCCCTTCTGTTGTGATTTTGGCCGAATGTTACCAGTGCCGGAATAGTCCCGAAACAGTCCCCGAACAGCCCTTGATTTGCAGTGCAAAAACTGGACTGTTTTGGACACTTAATGGGCGCAGAAGTCACCCAACTGCAGGTCTGATTTGCGCCTCTTGCAGGTCAGTTTCAGATCTGATTTTTCTCCCAAAAACAATCCTAATACAGGACTTAAGATATCCTAAAGTGTTTCCCAAAATCCCGAATGAAAATCAAACAAAACGGATCTCCCTGAGACTCCTTGAAACTTGCGCAAATTTGAGAAATTCAGGGAGGGAGTGCCACAGATCCTAGGGGCAAATTGGGGATGATTTTCAATGTCACGAGGTCTTCCGAACTATGTCTCAACACTAACGGAGGGTAGTGTGGGCTACAATCACAAGAAATCTCTAAACGGTTTAGAGAACGATCACACACACCGAAGAGAGATCTCAACGTTTGAGAGCTCAGAGAAGGAGATCGAGGCTAGGGTTTCTTCAAAGAGTTCTGTATAAAATTAAATCATAATTTTCTTTTATACTTATGGTTAATTTGTTTCATAAAACAAATCAACCACTAGTCTCCCAATCTATGTAGAATTCGGCCAAAGGGGGGGAATAGGTCTCCTTGTTTTATTTTGCTTCCAAAATAAACAAATCCTACTCTCATCACTACTCCCAAATTTCGGCCATACTAGGATATTATTGGATTTGATTTTGTTTCCAAAACAAACAAATCCTATCCCTAATTAGACACCAAAATTTCGGCCAATGGGGAACATTAATTTGGAGTTGATTTTGTTTCCTAAACAAACAAATCATATTCCTTATCCTATAAGGAATCCTTCCTTAATAATAATTCTTAGCCTTATTAAATTATATCATATATAATTTAATATTCTAATTTAATAATTATCAAATATAATTATTAATACTTTATATTAACTTTTAATATAAATTCTCATGTGTGATATAATTAATATTATTAATCACATTAATAATATTCTTTTTGTGAGTATATAATTAGACCATCCAATTATACAAGGTCCGCTTCAGTAAATCAAGCTAGCACGGGGACCAAGTGGACCTACGGTTCTAAGCTCCAATAATCTCGAAATATTAATTAAGCTCTTAATTAAATATTCCGAATTATCAACTCCGGGTTATTCAACTAAAAACTAGAAGTTGCACTCTCGTCACCATAGATCAATTATAAGGCCTATCAAAGTCGGTGTCCACCGATATAGTCATTGCATATAAATTGATCCTTCACGAATATCTCTTAATTATAGCCGGGTCATAATGTCCGTTATACCCCTCTAATTATTTTATCTTAAGTACCATCGATTCTCTAATGAACAATTTATTCATAACAGTTATGAATATTAATCTTTCTATTCGTAACAGAAAGAGTTGAGCGCTCAAATCGTTCAAGTACCGAACCAACCCTCAAGAGAGATATTCATCTACTTTCCGCAAGAAGGAGTGAATTCCATTGTCTATGTAAAATGTTCCCTGCTACATAACAGACTATGTCCCCAAAGTACGTAGTTATTGGTTGGAATTGCTACACCAACCTCACCTTAGTATATCAAAGGGCATATCCCGCCATTCAGGCGTTCGTAGTACACTCAGGATTAAGATCAACCCATATATGACCATCAAGTAGATTGAAATGACTTTCTTTGTTTAACGGATATTATAAGAATGTCATTTCTATCTGGGTCCAGTCCTATATGATCACATCATACAAAGTGCCTCCATTCTCATGTCTGTACATGGACAATCCGGATTAAGATCGCCATCCAAATATAGAGTGGACCGCAACTATAGATAAACCACAAACAAAGTACCAGTTTGTTTGCTCTCTATGGACTATTTAAGATTACTAACTTCAGACTTGAATCCACTGGTGCATGACACTAATGTACCAAGTCTTGAAGGTACATAAGTAATCTATGGTATTTATGAAGATATATAATATGAAAAAATTAAAACAAACAATTTGATAAGTAAATAATGCATCATTTTATTTCTATGCAATAGAAAACCGTTTACATCACATGTAGCTTTAGGGCATACATTCCAACAATCTCCCACTTGCACTAGAGAAAATGGGACATGTCTCGTAAACCTAGACCATCTAGGTGACCATCAAACACTTTAGCCGGCAAGGTCTTAGTAAACGGATCAGCAAGGTTCTCTGCGGACGCAATCTTTGTGACGGTAACGTTGCCTCTCTGATCTATCTCCCTGATGAGATGATATTTCCTTTCTATATGCTTTCCCCTCTTGTGGCTTCTTGGTTCTTTGGAGTTTGCCACTGCTCCACTATTATCGCAATAGAGGGTGAGTGGTTTATCTATATCTGGAACAACTTCCAGATCTCCCAAGAATTTACGGAGCCAGACTGCATCTTTAGCAGCTTCACAAGCTGCTACATATTCAGCCTCCATGGTGGAATCAGCAATGCAAGATTGCTTTATACTCCGCCAAACAATAGCCCCACCACCTAGGGTGAACACTGATCCAGATGTGGATTTCCTATAATCGACATCTGTCTGAAAATCAGAATCTGTATATCCTTTTAGGATCATATCCTCACCAGAATATACCAGCATATAATCTCTCGTTCTCTTAAGGTATTTGAGAATGTGTTTCACAGCCACCCAGTGATCCAATCCCGGGTTTGACTAAAACCTAGTGACTACTCCCACTGCAAAACAGATGTCCAGTCTCGTGCATAACATGGCATACATGAGACTACCAACTGCTGAGGCATATGGGATATGTCTCATTTCCTCAACGCCTTGAGGTGTCTTAGGAGACTGTTCCTTCGACAAATGAATTCCATGCCGATAAGGCAGATTACCTTTCTTGGAATTCTGCATTCTGAATCGCACAAGTATCTTATCGATGTAGGATGCCCGAGACATAGCTAACAGCCGTTTCTTGCGATCCCGAAGTATCTGGATCCCAAGAACATAACTTGCCTCTCCCAAATCTTTCATTTGGAATTGCTCAGCTAGCCAGTTTTTAACGTTTGATAATATCTTCATGTCATTCCCAATGAGCAAAATGTCATCAACGTACAACACAAGGAAAACCACCTTCTCGTCAACGATGCGTTTGTATACACAAGGCTCATTAACATTCTGCTCAAAATTATAGGACTTGATCGTTGTATCAAATCTTATGTTCCAAGATCGGGATGCCTGCTTGAGTCCATAAATGGACCTCTGCAGTTTGCAAACCTTTTACTCCTGACCTCGGGCTATGAACCCTTCTGGTTGTACCATGTAGATACTTTCATCAAGATTGCCATTCAAGAATGCAGTCTTGATGTCCATTTGCCAAATTTCATAGTCATAATATGCGGCTATTGATAGAAGAGTGCGGATGGATTTTAGCATGGCTACTGGCGAGAAAGTTTCCTCATAGTCAACTCCCTCTTTCTGGGTATAACCCTTGGCCACTAGCCTAGCTTTGAAGGTCTGTACCTTCCCATCTGATCCCCTCTTCTTCTTGTAGATCCACTTGCAACCTATGGGTTTTACTCCATCAGGTTGGTCTACAAGTTCCCAGACAGAGTTGGAGTACATTGACTCCATCTCTAGGTTCATGGCTTTGAGCCATTCCTCTTTGTCAGGATTATCTATTGCACTACTGTAGGTCAATGGATCATCTACACCATCGCTGGAGGCGACAAATTGTGCCTCTCCAACTCCTACATAACGATCAGGTTATCGTACAACCCTCCCACTACGTCTAGGCGGTAGATCATTCTGACTGGGAATCATCTGACCATCAGATGTCGAAGGTGCTATGTATTTGTCAACTTTTGTTGACGATGGTGCGCTGGTAGAACCAGTAAGTAACTCACTCGAGTAACATTTTACTCCGAGGTTTGAACTCCCTCATATAGTCCTGCTCTAGAAATGTAGCATTTGTCGATACAAATACTTTGTTATCATCAGGACTATAGAAGAATCCTCCCCTAGTTTCCTTCGGGTAGCCTACAAATAGCCACACCTGAGAAAGTGGTTCCAATTTTGTGGTCTTATTCTTCAACACATATGCTGGACACCCCCATATGCGGAAATATCGTAAACTAGCTTTACGACCATTCCACAACTCTAAGGGAGTCTTAGGAACAGACTTTTATGGAACTACATTGAGGATATACATCGCGGTTTGCAGTGCATATCCCCAAATTGAACTAGATAGTCAGCTATAACTAAACATTGATCTCATCATGTCTAGTAGGGTTCGATTTCTCCTTTCTGCCACACCATTTTGTTGTGGTGTTCCAGGTGCTGTGAGCTGGGATACTATCCCATGCTCAACTAAGAATTCCTCAAAGTCTCGGTCGAGGTATTCTCCTCCACAATCCGATCGTAGAGTTTTGATCGTCTTACCTAATTGGTTCTCAACCTCAGCTCGATACTCTTTGAACTTTTCAAAGGTATCTGATTTGTGATGCATTAGGTAGACATACCCATATCTTGAATAATCGTCAATGAATGTGACGAAGTATTCATAACAACCTCGGGCTTTTAGATTCATCGGTCCGCAAACGTCCGAATGTATTAGCTCTAGTGGTTGGCTGGCTCTTATACCTTTTCCTGTAAAAGGTCTCTTGGTCATTTTTCCTTCTAAACAGGATTCACAAACTGTTAAAGTCTCGAGCTTTAACTGGTTTAAGGCTCCTTCCTTTATCAATCTATTTATTCGGTCAAGGTTGATGTGACCAAGTCTAAGATGCCATAGATATGTGTCATCGTGAGAAATCTTTTGCCGTTTCGTTTTTGGTTTTCAACCTTAAACATTTCAGTGTTGAGCAGTGACTTATGCGTTAACGGTCTTAACACATACAAGTTATTTTCTAAGTTTCCTGTGCATATAGTTAATCCATTTCTACCAATAATAACTGAATTGCTATTAAAAGAAATAGAATACCCATCATCCATAAGTTTAGAAACAAAAATAAGATTCCTGCGGAAACCAGGAATGAATAACACATCGTTCAAATTTAAATAACTATTATTAATAAAACTTAAACTAGAAACTCCCACTGCTCTTGCTGAAACGACATCCCCTGTCCTGACTCTCATGGTGTAAGCGCCTTCAGCAAGGTCCCTCCATGAATCAAGTAGCTGTAAAGAAGAACAAACATGGTGTGTGGCGCCAGAATCAATAATCCAAGCGGATTTATCATCCTCCACAAATAGAGATTCAATAAAAAGTAAATCATATTTACCTGTTTCCTTCTTCTCCTTCAGCTCAGCAAGGTATTTAGGACAATTCCTTTTCCAATGCCCACTGTTGTTGCAGTGGAAACATTTTCCTTTGGGCTTGGAATCCTTGGAGCCTTTCTTGTTCTTCTTTTTAGTGTCTTTACCTTTAGCCTTTCTTCTTCTTCTTTACAGATTTGGAAGATTCGGCAACATTTGCCTCTGCACTAGATTTACGAGGATCCACCAGCATGGACTCGTAATGAGAGAGCTCATTCAGCAGTTGGGTCCAAGTAAAAGTCAACTTGTTCATAACATAGTTGTTCTTAAACTGCAGGAAACTCTTCGGAAGAGTTTCCATGATCATGGTCACCTGGCTACGCTCATCAATACGAGCTCCATGGGTTTCAGCAGTGTTGAGATAGGTCATCATTCTTAAGAGATGCTCTCGGACTGATGTCCCTTCCTTCATCCTAGCAGTCATTGCCGAGACCATGGCCTCATGGCGTTGACGCTCCGAAGGTTGCCAAAACATGCCCTGTAATGACTCCATCATCTGAGATGCTAGAGCCATAGGTTCGTGCTTTGCAGCAAGAACCTCAGACATCCCTGCTAGCAAGTAGCAGCGGGCTTTCTCATTTGCTGCGACCCATTTCTGGTAGGTATCGCGCACAGCTTGACCAGCATTTCTAGTAGGTTCGGGAGGACGCTCCTCCGTCAGGACAAACTTAAGGTCTTCACAGACCAGGATAGCGTTCATGTTACTTTTCCACTTAACATAGTTTTCCCCGGTTAATTTGTCATTTGAGAGTATGGAAATAATTGGAGAAACCATGGCTGAAAGTAAAATAAACATGCATTCAACATTCATTCATCGCATATTAAAATAATCAAAGAATTTTGGCATAAAATTAAACATAATGCATGAACCATGAGTAATGAATAAGAAACCTAAAAGAATTACTATGCCACGGAGATCTATCATTCCATAAGTAAGTGCCGCCGTAGGGTAGGTCAAGTACTCGCATGATAGTTTGAGACAATCTCAGCTGTCTGATATATGCGGGAATAACTCTTATTCCTATATTAAACAGCTACCGTTTTATTTGATCAAAGAATTTCATTAACAGTTAATTATTCTTTTGTGAGTGTAACCCACCGTTTCGGGATTCTTTGACTTAACAAGTGAAGTGCCGCCGTAGGGTAGGTCAAGTCACAAGATACATCTAGAATCCTTATCCTTTCGGAACCTAAACTTGATATTAACCCAAAATGGACACCATCCGTAGGGGGACGAAAACAAAGACGTCTCGAGGCGCCTTTTGAATCTCACGTTTTTGGACTAACAACGGAGATCGCGGGATGTACTGTGGTATATCCCTCTCCCACTCACTATTTTAAACTTAAGGTTTCTATCTAAAATATCTAATATTTTATCCTAACTAGTGTCTATAAACTTGTGGCGGCTAAAGCATAATTTACTTACACTAGTTTGTCTTAAGTGAGCTAATCAATTTTAACCATTTAAAATTGTGTCACTTAAGTCCTATTAGTGTCTACTAACAATTATACTCTATTAAACTATTTAATTTGAGTGTTATTAAGTGGCCTATCATATTTTAACTCTTAAAATACTAAGCACTTAAAGGTCTAGAACCATAGAATTCTAAATGGTCAAAATTTTAATTAAACATTTTAATAAATCTTAGTGCGTCATAAACTCCAATGGTACACGGAATTGTATCCCGAGTGCAGACCACATTTCCGTCCATACGGAATCGGCTATGGAATTTATATCCGGGTTTCCATCCTGTATACCAATGGAATTTATTATGCACCAATTAAGTCCAATATATTAGAATTCAAGTTTTAGACACTTATTCCCATTAATCTAATTAATGAATTCAATGCATATCATATTCTATTTAAACTTTTTAAATTTTACATAAAATCATAATTCTATGTTTTTAATGATAATGCATGTATGACATGTTATGGCAAGTAAAATGCACGAGTGGGCACCCTAGGCTATATGACATGTTATTCAAACAATAAACATACATATAACATAAGATATATTTTGCATTGACCGGGCTCTTATTTTTCTTATACTAATCTAATTAGTACATTAGATTTACCAAGGCATTCCTTGGCCTTCAAATCCCGCTTCAAGGTGGTATTGGCTCCATTCGTGACTTCGGTGCTCCATATTACAAAGAATTGAAATTTTACATCGAAATTGAAATTGCAATGAAAATAAACAATGGCCTTATGGCCTTACAACCCATAAACAAAATCACCTATAAAAATAAGAGCCATAAAAATTTACGACCAATGCAAAATCCATTCATCACATGAAATATTAAAACCATTCATCACAAGAACTCAAACAATGTGCCCACTCATCTAAACATTCATATCATATTTATAACTCATCAAAATATATTAAAACAGTAACTTTAAATAAAAAGTTAAGGGTTAAGAGCACTTTTCAACCTCGCTCTTGATGCCAATTGTAGGGACCGCCTTCCCTTCGCGCAGCGGAAGCGGTTAGGCTCAGGAATCGGACTTGAAAAAAATTTTCTGCTCTTTCCTTGCTTTGGCCGAATGTTACCAGTGATATTGCTGAAGGTTTGGACAAAATTTCAGCCCCGGAATAGTCCCGAAACAGTCCCCGAACAGCCCTTGAACTGCAGTGCAAAAACTGGACTGTTTTGGACACTTAATGGGCGTAGAAGTCACCCAACTGCAGGTCTGATTTGCGCCTCTTGCAGGTAAGTTTCAGATCTGATTTTTCTCCCAAAAAAAATCCTAATACAGGCCTTAAGATATCCTAAAGTGTTTCCCAAAACCCCGAATGAAAATCAAACAAAACGGATCTCCCTGAGACTCCCTGAAACTTGCGCAAATTGGAGAAATTCAGGGAGGGAGTGCCGCAGATCCTAGGGGCAAATTGGGGATGATTTTCAATGTCACGAGGTCTTCCAAACTATGTCTCAACACTAACGGAGGGTAGTGTGGGCTACAATCACAAGAAATCTCTAAACGGTTTAGAGAACGATCACACACACCGAAGAGAGATCTCAACGTTTGAGAGCTCGGAGAAGGAGATCGAGGCTAGGGTTTTTTCAAAGAGTTCTGTATAAAATTAAATCATAATTTTCTTTTATAATTATGGTTAATTTGTTTCATAAAACAAATCAACCACTAGTCTCCCAATCTATGTAGAATTCGGCCAAAGGGGGGGAATAGGTCTCATTGTTTTATTTTGCTTCCAAAATAAACAAATCCTACTCCCATCACTACTCCTAAATTTCGGCCATACTAGGATATTATTGGATTTGATTTTGTTTCCAAAACAAACAAATCCTATCCCTAATTAGACACCAAAATTTCGGCCAATGGGGAACATTAATTTGGATTTGATTTTGTTTCCTAAACAAACAAATCCTATTCCTTATCCTATAAGGAATCCTGCCTTAATAATAATTCTTAGCCTTATTAAATTATATCATATATAATTTAATATTCTAATTTAATAATTATCAAATACAATTATTAATACTTTATATTAACTTTTAATATAAAGTCTCATGTGTGATATAATTAATTTTATTAATCACATTAATAATATTCCTTTTGTGAGTATATAATTAGACCATCCAATTATACAAGCTCCGCTTAAGTAAATCGAGCTAGCACGGGGACCAAGTGGACCTACGGTTTTGAGTTCCAATAATCTCGAAATATTAATTAAGCTCTTAATTAAATATTCTGAATTATCAACTCCGGGTTATTCCACTAAAAACCCGAAGTTGCACTCTCGTCACCATAGATGAAATATAAGGCCGATCAAAGTCGGTGTCCACCGATATAGTCATTGCATATAAATTGATCCTTCACGAATATCTCGTAATTAGAGCCGGGTCATAATATCTGTTATACCCGTCTAATTATTTTATCTTAAGTACTATCGATTCTCTAATGAACAATTTATTAATAACGGTTATGAATATTAATCTTTCCATTCGTAACAGAAAGAGTCGAGCGCTCAAATCGTTCAAGTACCGAACCAACCCTCAATAGAGATATTCATCTACTTTCCGCAAGAAGGAGTGAATTCCATTGTCTATGTAAAACGTTCCCAGCTACATAACAGACTATGTCCCCAAAGTACGTAGTTATTGGTTGGGATTGCTACACCAATCTCACCTTAGTATATCAAAGGGCATATCCCGCCATTCAGGAGTTCGTAGTACACTCAGGATTAAGATCAACCCATATATGACCATCAAGTAGATTGAAATGACTTTCTTTGTTTAACGGATATTATAAGAATGTCATTTCTATCTGGGTCTAGTCCTATATGATCACATCATACAAGGTGCCTCCATTCTCATGTCTGTACATGGACGATCCGGATTAAGATCACCATCCAAATATAGAATGGACCGCAGCTATAGATAAACCACAAACAAAGTACCAGTTTGTTTGCTCTCTATGGACTATTTAAGATTACTAACTTCAGACTTGAATCCTCTGGTGCATGACACTCATGTACCAAGTCTTGAAGGTACATAAGTAATCTATGGTATTTATAAAGATATATAATATGCGAAAATTAAAACAAACAATTTGATAAGTAAATAATGCATCATTTTATTTCTATGCAATAGAAAACCGTTTACATCACATGTAGCTCTAGGGCATACATTCCAACAGCTGAGAGCTCAATTATGATGCTGACGTGGCGACACGTGGCGAAAGCGAATGTCGATACCGTAGGATTGCGACACGTGTCACGCTATGATTGGCTGATGATGATGTGGCACATTGACTTGGTTGACCGGTGACGTGGATGATGACGTGGCATGACATGTGGCAAAGTTGACTTGTTGACTTGCTGATGTGGCTGATGACGTGGTGACACGTAGGATGACACGTGGCACACGTGGCGATGATAATTATCGGCACCGTTGGATGATGACACGTGTCACAGAGCACGTTAGCGGATCGGCTCTGATGGTGACACGTGGCACGGTGCATATTAGCAAAGTCAAACTTCTCAAATTCTCACCCGTTGACCGGCGCACATTAGCGGCTTCAGCGCACACCTGGCGTCGCGACGCTGAAGGTCTAGGCGTCGCGACGCCCAAATGACGATTTTGCCCTTTTTGTCCAATTTTGCCCATTTTCAATGTTTTGGCCCAAAATCACCTCCTAGAATGCCCTGAAACTTTATTTATCTACAAAATAACACAAAACACATCAAAATATTCACAAAACTCAAGAAACTATACAAAATATTAGGTTAAATGAGTGGGAAAAAGTGATGGTTTTACCACTCATCAGGCACCAGCACGGTAAGTTATAGAGGTAAGATTAGTTATGATGGTTGAATGTGTGCATATATATAGATAAATGTAGCATGTTTTGATTTGAGCAAGCATTCTGTTGATATTTGAGCATATAGTTAGTAAGATCATTATAGAGAAAATCATAATTAGAGTAGAGAGAAACATGAGAAATGCATATATGCATGTGCATGTGTGTGTGTGTTTCAGATTTCAGCAGTTGAGCAAATGATAACAATGTTTTCAACAATTTCAAATGATTTTAAGAGAGATTTTATATGCTTTGAAAAGAATCGTATTTCAGAAAATGTTTCTTTTTACAGTTTTAAGATACAGATCATGATTTTATGGTTTTCGGGGCATGAGGTAAAAACTCACCCCAATATGTAACTTGAGACACAGTTTGGACTTGACCGATACTTTGGATTCAGGATTTGGGATTTGACCCATCCCAATTGTACACTGTTGGTATTGACGGATTCAGAGACATGTGCACATGTTGAGGACTGAGGGGACGCTCTCAGATCCTCGGGCAGGACTAGGGGCTACAGGGTCTCGAAATCCTGATTTCAGATGTCCAGTTGAGTTATGGTCCTGGGCATCAAGTACACCCAGTTGAGTTATGGTCATGGGTGCAGAGAGACGTCCAGTTGAGTTATGGTCCTGGACGTAGAGCAGTTTTCAGTTTTCAGATTTTCAGTATACGGTTTTCAGAAACAGTTTTTCAGATTTCGATTTTCAGTTTTCAGAGATGCCGCAGTTGAGTTATGGTCATGGGCATCAAGTATTTTCAGTTTTTAATTTTCAGATCTTCAGTATAAGTTTTCAGATTTTCAAGATTTAGACTTCAGAACTCAGACTTTAAATAAGAGTTTTCATAAACTGTTATTTTAAAGACAGTTTTAGAAAGATGAAGTTTTAGTAACTGAGTTTTTAGAAAGAACTTTTCCAGAAAGAGAAAGTAAAGTAAAGTTTTCAACAAAGAAGTTTTTAGAAAATAATTTTCAGAAAGAATTTTCAAAGAGAATTTTCTAAAGACATAGCATATTGAGTAAAGTATGATTTGCATTTAGTGCATATAAATCATGTATTCTAGTAAGTTATTTAAGATGCATATAGTTGATGATAATGCATTATAGCATTAGTACATTTAGATACATATAGCCAACATTGGTACATGGCATCATCATTATGTTTATATGTATTTGTTGATGATGTTGGTATGAGATGTAGGGAGGTATGAGAGATTCTCCTTGAGAATGTTTAATGTGTGATAAATATTTTGCACGAAATAACATGTTGCAATGATTACATGTGTATGTATGCAAGATCAGTGATAGTAAGTTAAGTATCTGACAGAGATAATATTGTAGTACAAGCGATTCGCTGATATTTCAAAGAAAATAAGAATAAAAGGTTTTAAATTAAAGGCCAGAATTAGATACAAGTAAATATATAGAAAAGTGGAAATATATTAAAGTAACGTAGTGGATACGTAATGAATCTTGGTACAATAGATAAACATATCGAGCTAAATGACCATAGTATAGATGTTCAAAGTTTAAGTATGAAACAGGATGTGAGGGTGTGTGAGCTAGAACATAAATCTTGTAATAAGTGGTATCATCTAAACTTGAATGAGAGTTTTGCAATTAACTTAGATTTGAGAATTACGTGAGACTACATAGACAATTTAAGTCATCAATGTATTAAGAAATAAGCCTTGTATGATGTTTGTATGTTTAATCTAGAAATATAGTTACTTACTGAGTCATTATGACTCACACCCCCACAGTTTGTAGTTTTCCAGGTCAGTAGCTGTCTTATGGGATCAGCAGATGCTCGGTGAAGACTTTGAAGACGGTGGATCGCCCCAATTGCAGTCAAGGGAGTCCTGGGTCGAGTTATGGGTCCTCACGGCCCTTTATATAGATTTTGTATTTGCATTGCATTTGTAAAAGTCATGTAATGTTATAGTTTCATTTGAGTTCTGGCCGGAGGCCAAGTAGTTTATATTTTGTTCATTGAGTCCAGGCCTTAGGCCTTGTTGATGAATGTGTTGATGTTGAGTTTCCGGCCTGAGGCCTAGATTGTTATGTTCTTGATGTATATGGATGCTGGCTGCAGGCCAGGTTGCATGATGTTACGAATACATCATGCCGAAATTTCGTCAGAATAAGTGGCTTATAGAGGTAGGGTTAGCCTGTCTCCTGCCAGTAGCATCCTGGCCTAGGCGGGATGTTACAGTTTTTAAGAAGAATTTCAGATACTTTTAAAAGAAAAGTTTTAAGTGTTCTCTTTTGAAAAAAAAAATGTATTTCAGAAAAGTTTCCTTACAGTTTTAAGATACAGGTTATGATTATGTGGTTTTCGGGGTATGAGGTAAAACCTCACCCCAGTATGTAACTTGAGATACAGTTCGGAATTGACGAATATTTTGGAATTGACGGATTTAGTAGCATGTGCACATGTGGAGGACTGGGGAGACGCTCTCAGATCTTCAAGCAGGACTAGGGACTACAGAGTTCTGAAATCCTGATTTCAGAACTTGGTGGTTACACTGCTAGTTAAGTTATGGTCCTGGGTGTAGAGCTCTACGTTGCCAGTTGAGTGTTTGTCCTGTACATAGGGTACCACCAGTTCTAGAGATGCCTAGTTGAGTTATGGTCCTGGGCATCGAGTACACCCAATTGAGTGATGGTTCTGGGTGCAGAGCAGTTTTCAGATTTTCAGTACACAGTTTTCAGATTTTCAGGGCCTATATTTCAGAAACCAGATTATAGTACACGGTTTTCAGAAACAGAGTTTAGAAACAGTTTTTTAAATTTCAGTTTTAAGGTATAACTTTCTGTTTTCTTTTTGATACAGATCTCAGTTTTCAAGTGTAGTTTTCAGTCTTCAGAAACAGTTTTTAGAAAGACCTTTTCCAGAAAGAGAAAGAAAAGTAAAGTTTTCAGCAAAGAATTTTCAGAAAGAGACTTTCAGATAATTGTTTTTTTCAGAAAGAGTTTTTTAAAGAGTATCTTCTAAAGACATAGCATATTGAAGTAAAGCATGATTTGCAATTATTCCATATAAATCATGTATTCTAGTAAGTATTTGAGATGCATATAGTTGATAGTAATGCATTATGGCATGAGTACATTTAGATACATGTAGCCAACATTGATACATGGTATCATCATTATGTTTATATGTATTGGTAGATGATGTTGGTATGAGATGTAGGGCTATATAAGAGATTCTCCTTGTAAATATTTAATGTGTGATAAATATTTGAAGGAAAGAACATATGGTAAGAATACTAGAACATGTTGCAATGATTACATGTGTATGTATACATGAACAATGATAATAGGTTAAATGTCTGACATATATAATATTTTAGTACAACCGACTTGATGATATTTCAAAGAAGGTAAGAATAAGAGGTTTTAAATTAAAGGTCAGAACTAGATACAAAGTAAAGATATAGAAAAGTGAAAAGATATTAAAGTAACGTAGTGGATACGTAATGAGTCTTGGTACAATAGATGGATATATAAAGCTTAATGACCAAAGTATAAATGTTTAAAGTTTAAGTATGAAACAAGATGTATGTTGGAGTTCTACGGTCCCGAGGATTGAATAATAAGCAAGAAGTAAGTGCGAATATAAATCGAGGAAGTTGCGGAATACTCACATCGATCGGTTGAGCGACGCGGTAACGAACAAAAATTTTCTGCCTCCTCCAAGAAATTGTAGGGGTTTTTAGGGGCGGAATCCGGTAATGCAGCGGAAGCGGGAAAATCAAAATTTTCCGATTTCAAAACTTTTTCTCGGATTAATTAAATAAACATTTATTTAATTATCCAATAATCAAATTATGAAACAAAATTCAAATGAATCATATTCAAGTGAATTTACCAAATTACCCTTACATTGGTATTTTGTCCATTTTAGTCCGAAATTGATCTAATCAATTTTGAATGATTCTAAATCATTTCTAAGATGAACTTAGCATGTTCAAAACACCAAAAGCACCAAAAATCCCAAATTCCTTCACCAAGGCCGAATGCACCTCCAAGGTGCCATAATGTGCATTTTGTCATTGCATGCTTCAAAACACATCCAAATGTAATCCAATCAACATGAAAATTTATATGTATCATATACACATCTAAATGCACAACATATATGAAAAGCCCCAAATTTGGAATTGGTCATGAACCCTAATTTTTCAATTTCCACAAATTGGACAAATTAGACCAAATACATTAAATCAATTACTTCAATCATCATTCTCACATCCAATCCAAGTCTCAACACAATGAAACAACTCAAGATCAAATCTAGGTCATCTAAGAGTGGGTCAACAACTCTAGATTAGCAACATGGTTTCCAAAACCTTAAAAGAAAGCTTATTACTACAATAGTCATACACTTCCTTCATCACACATGTTTTACACCTCCATCAAAACTTCCAACAACAAAAACCACAAGGAACAAAGAAATAAATAACCTAAGGAACAATTTCCTTACTAATATCAAGTTCAAGAAACTTACTAAAAATCCAAGCTTTCTTGATTTTGTCTTTCTTTTCTCAAGTTTCCTTTGGCTTCTTCAATGGAGTTTCTTTTAGTAAAGTGTATTAGGATAAGAATAAATGAAATGAAAAAACAATATATACATGCAACAAAAGTGCCTTGGCCGAATTTCACAAATTCAAACACAAGTCTTGTAATTTCATTTTCATTTCAAATTCATTTAGTCAACTTGCATAAATATCCTATTAACACTTTATTAGATATTTAATTAAGTCAACAAAGGCAACTAATATCATTTACTTCAAATATCCTAATTTAAGATATTTATATTTTAATTAATTTAATCATTTAACAATTAAATAATTATTTAATTAATCAAATAAAAATATATTAAATATATGTATAATATTTACATTAACTATTAAAAACATATATTCACTTAGGATATAAGTCAAATAACTCATTTTGACTATTAATTAATGTGTATTTAAATTAATCAAGTATTAAATGTAAATACACAATAATTAGGCAAATGACTATCTAGTCCCTTTAGCACGTATCTTGCGTTTAACCTTTAAACGAATTTATAAATAATCAATATTATTTATTAATGTTGCTCTAGTGCTCTACGAGTATGTTTCATTATTGAGACTCTCTAGATTCAGGTATATCCGTCACGAAATCAAATTTCGTGTCCATAATCTATCTACTCGTAGACTATGACGATCACGGATAATCTCGCTGAACCATACAGGTCGAGGTCATGGCAAATGTATAATTCCTCTATCACAGGTATCCGGATAAATCCCAGAGATATAGATGTAAACGTCAAATCTCTATGGGGATTATCCAGTCGACTATTCCATTAGCAATTGATGAGTGGTATTTATATCACTATTTCCCACTCATTTAATCTAATATTTTGTATAGTTTCTTGAGTTTTGTGAATGTTTTGATGTGTTTTGTGTTATTTTGTAGAAAAATAAAGTTTCAGGACATTCTGGAGGTGATTTGGAGTAAAACAGTGAAAATTGGCGAAAAAGGGCATTTTGGTAATTTCCAGCGTCGCGCCGCCCAGACCTTCCGCGTCGCGACGCCCAGCATGCGCCGGATTTGCTAACGTGCGCCGGGTCCACAAATCAGAATCTGAGAAAAGTTTGACTTTGCTAAAATGCGCCGTGCCACGTGTCACCATCACAGCCGATCTGCTAACGTGCGCCGTGCCACGTGTCAACATCATATGCTGCCGACACTCAAACTCGCCATGTGTCACGCCACGTCATCAGACACGTCACAAGGTCAACGAAGTCAACTTGCCACGTCAGCATCAGCCAATCACCGCGTGACACGTGTCGCCACGTGTCGCAATCCTATTGTGCCGACAATTGCAACACACGCCAACACACGCCAGTGCCACGTCATCGCCACATCAGCGCCACGTCATCGCCACATCAGCATGACGTCATCAATGACGTCATCACAATAATTGAGTCTTAGCCGCCTTGCCACGTGTCGCGTGAACAGTCAGCCGCCTTGCTACGTGTCGCCTTCTCATCGTGCCACGTCGACAAAATCCAGCGTCGCGACGCTGAGGACCTGGCGTCGCGACGCTGGAACAGTGAAAAATTTTCCTATAAATAGAGCACGAAATTTCAGATTTCAACACACCTCTCTCTCTCTTGATTTCTCTCTCTAGAGAGAGTTTCTCTCTCTAGAATTTTTATTTTTATTTAGTTTTTAATTTTTAGTTTTGTAAATAATTTTAATTACTTTTTGTAATAATAGTAATTTAATTTTTACTTTTTACTTTTTACTTTTTACATTTTTTACTATTCATTAGAAAGTAATTTCCCCGCTAGGGTGAAAGGTAATTCTTTTACTGTTACTATTTAGATTAATCTCCCTTAAAAATAATATATTTACTATTAAAATACTGATTAATAAAGGATACCGCTATATTGGTCGGTTGGCAATTTATTTTAATCTGGTTTAAACCTGACTTAAAAAGGATACCGCTATATTGGTCGGTTGGTAATTTATTATGGTACCGCCTATATGGCTGGTTGGACTTAATTTGACTTAATCAGGATACCGCCAGATTGGTCGGTTGGTAATATTATAACAAGTTTATATATTATTTTATGGGAGATATCTAAATTAGTTATAGTAAAAGTAATTCCTTTTACCTTAGCATTTTATTTTATTGTAATTTACTTTTCAGCATTTTTACTTTATGTCTTTTACTTTTATGAATTTACTAGTCCTAGTTATGTGTTAGTTTTCTGAGGTTGTGATGACTTTTAATATCACCGGTTTATAAGGGATTATTTTATAGTTGGGTAATTTAAAGGTTTATTTATTAAGTCTTAAGCTTAATGCTTCTTGTTGTCTGATCACCAATAAGATTGATATGGTAAATCTAAAATGAACTAGACATAGGGATTTTAGGTTTCAGCCTTAGACTTAATAGCCCACGATCTTCCTTGAGGATAGATAACCCTTTAATAGATTTCCTTACAGGATAGGAATATACCTGTCAGGCGGGGGTAGCCATAATTGGAACTTAATCTTAATGAATCCAGATAATTTGGTTGACATAGACATATGGTTCAATTAGGTTAAACTGGGTATTTGTGTTTGACCATCGACAGAGGCTTACACATAATTTAGTGTTCCAGGTTAGTAACCGATTTATTACACAAGCATAAAATAATCACTTCATCTTTTAAATGATATTAAAAGAAATCACAACCTTGGATTTTCTTTGTGTCTTTTATTTTCCTTAGTATTTTCTTTTATCTTTTTATTTATTTATTTAGCAAATCTTTAATCAACCAAATCAATCAAGCAATCAATTCCATTCTCCCTTTAATTAGATATTTGTAAATAAATAGATTCAATAATTAATAACAACAGTAGGAATTAAGTCCTCGTGGGATCGATATTTTTATACTACTTGAACGATACGTGCGCTTGCGTTATACGTGTGTGTTTACGCCGGTCAAGTTTTTGGCGCCGTTGCCGGGGACTTATATTTCTTGAGTTGTTAATTTTGAAGCTATCTAATTTACTTGTATCTAATTTTCTTTATTTTTTTTCTGTAATTTTTATTTCTTTCTTTTGATTTCAGGTGAATTAAAAATGGAACATTACTGGGAGATTGAAAGATTACATGCTTTACAAGAAGATACACCCCACATCTGGGAACAACAGTCCGGTTTTCTGAGGCCTGTTGACGAGCCCAATGATTATCACTGGATGCCAGAACCAAGTAATATTACTTTTGCTCAACAGAACTCAATGTGGAGATGTGATATATGTAATGGTAACCACCCAAGCGATTATTGCGAATACAACTACCATCCAGGGTGGCAGAACTATCAAGATCCTACATGGTACGAAGAACCATCACATTTCACAGAACCACATTTTTCATCTTATCCACCATCTTCCTTCGATCCTTATCAACAACCAGAACCATCAGAGGAAGATCAATTGATTCACATGTTCAAAGAACAGACAGCTCGATTTGATGCACAATTTCAGAGTCAAACAGAATCCATACAGAGAATGACAGATCAGATCAGACAATTTACAGAAAACCAGAACTATATACCTCAAGAACCAATTCCAGATGACACTGATAAAGCCTTCAAGTACCAATCATTTCACAATAACACGTCAACAGAGGAGGAGGCTGAGCAGTATCAACAACCAGATATATCAGTTCAGGAACTTGAACCGGCAAAGTCTCGATTTGATTTTTATTTTTCAGATTCTGACGATGATGAAGCTGAAACATTTGTACCAACTGCATCAAAAATTGAGGATGACATTCTGTGTCCTCAAAACGAAGATCTTGGAGATTCCATTTCACAAATGTTTGAAGAAGATCAACTTGAGCCATCCAATCCAGTCAAATCAGAGGATGAAGACCTAAAATCTAACATTTCTTTTCAGGTTGACAATTTTGAAACATGTATTTCACAGATGACAGATGAAGAGCTTAATGCAGAAATTTTCAAATACATCTGTGAAGAAAAGGTGGAGCAAGAAACAGAGCAAATAGAAGAGCAAATGTCTGACTTTATTAAAGATCCAGAGCATTCAGGAAAAACATCGCTGTTTTGGGGAGTACTAACCAAAGATATCACCCAGAAGCTTGACAGAATGGAATTTCCATTCCAAGTCAAGCACCATACGAGACCTCCTGATTTTATTTCTTTCTTTGCAGGAACCACTGGAGCAACAAAGATCAAAAAGGTGGCACGAGCACTGAATGAGACAAAATTCTTTTTGCCACTTTACTGTTGGAAGAGACCCTTCAAAAGCAACGCTCACGGGATTGTCTTTAATCGGACATCCAAAACGACATTGAAACCTCCTTAACAGATGAATTTCAGTCACGTCTGGCTGAAGACGAAAAATTTAGCGCTAGCAGGGAGGCAACCCATGCAATTTGTTGTAATTTATTTATTTATTTATTTATTTTTGTGTGTGAACTTTTTAATTGTGTGTAGTTTTGCAGGAAAAATTAAAATGGAATTTATCAGGACAAAACAAGCCAGTACAAGCGGGATTTTCACAAAATAAAAATTTGACAAAATCACGAAGATACAAAGTTGATCCAGAAAAGACGGCCGAGTAAGAAGTCTTATGGATTTATCTGTCGCAAGACATGGTTTTGCCAAAAAAAAAAAAAAAAAAAATCCCTAAAAATTACCGAGCGTCGCGACGCACGACCAATTTCAGCGTCGCGACACTGGTTTGTTTACAAGCCTAAAACCAGCAGCCACCACGCACAGATCACTCATCCTCTTCACAGATCTCACCATTTTCTCTCAACCCAGAAGCCAAATCCAACTGAAACCATCTCATCACCGAAACCCACCATGGCCGAGCCTATCACCAAGATTCACCTTCACCGAGACTGCAACCATTTCACCAGAACCACCACCACCTCCAACCGTGAGCAAACCAATCACCACCCACCACGCACGATCCAGCCATCGCCGAGATCTACCAAGCCGGCCCACTGCCGAGAAGCCAACACCCAAGCCCACCAAAACCGAGACCCAAAACTGAGCCTCAACACCGAGAACCGCCTCACCACCACGAGTGTTAGCCACCATCACCGAGAGATCCACCAGCCGCATCAACAACCACCGCAAGCCAACCCACCGAGAGCCATCCTTGCCGTGAGCAAATCTTCACCAGCCGCAACCATCGCCAAACCAAACCGTCCAGCCACCGTGAGATCGCCAAAATCCACGACCGAAGCTGAACTGAAGCCATTACCACCCTTGCCGTGACCGAGCCTTCCTTCGCCGAGTCAAAACCGAATCCACCAAGCCACTGCCGTGTCTCTCCATCACTGCCGAGCCGACCCACTGCCAAGCAACAAACCCACGAACAAAACCCTCCATCATCAGATCCGGTTTGTCAGGCATCAGATCTGATTTTTGTGGATAATTTGTGTGGTTAATTTTGATAAAAATTGGATGTTACAGGTTTTGATAAATTTTGGCAGTAAAGGGGATAATCGAAAATTGAATGAGTTTGTGGTTGATTTTGTTGAAATTGGAGGATTGTGAATTTGGAATTTTGGCAGTGAATACCTGGCTGAATTCTGAGTTTAGAATTGCCAGATCGATGGAATTTTGTAGAATTGGGGGCGAAGTTTGATATTGTGGTGATTTTTGAAGTGTTAGTTTTAGGATGAATTTGGGAAATTTTAAGTTTTTAGAGGAGACTCTGTCGAAATTTTCACTAAAAAAATCGTCAAGTATCAATTGGACATAAATTTTTCCTATCGGTAATTTTTCATGTAAAATTTCAGCTGACTAGGTAATATCTTCTAATCTCTTTTGTGTATACATACTATGAACTTTTTAATTTTCTGTGTTATTTTTGTAGGGAAAAGCACAAACGGAGCATTTTAATACAGAATGAATTGTGTTTGACAATAAAAAAAAAAGAAGAGAGTTAATTCATTAACGATGGTTAAATAAGGAATGAAATCTTAAGATACATCCTAATGAATTTATACTACGCGAGTGGCGTATTGCATACACAATTCCGTTGTCTTAATTATTGCTTTGATTTGCTTTTCTGTTGTAATTATCTTTATTTTCGTAGACAGGATCCAGACTTTTTGACCTTTTCACGATTCATTTTGTTGATTAGCTAACAAGCATCCTCTGGAAGATACTTGTGTTATTTTATTCACCCTTTTCAGGTACTATAAATTCAGCCCGTCATTGCACTTTTGAAGGAATCCAGAGTTGAAAAAGAAATACATAAAAAAATGGAAGCCACTTCAAAAAGACGAGTTGAGAATATCTGTGTGTTTTGCGGTAGTACTGTAGGTACTAAACCACAATACATAGAAGCAGCACAGGAATTGGGTCGAGTCTTAGCAGCAAGGAATATGCACCTAATATATGGCGGAGGAAATCTTGGACTAATGGGGATTGTTTCAAAGGCCGTACAGGAAGGAGGCAGTCATGTTTTGGGAATCGTCCCAAAACCCTTGGCAGAGGCAAATCTTATTGGATCATCAAACGGAGAGGAACTAATTGTGCCAGGTATGTCTGAACGACTGGTAGAAATGATTAACCGTTCTGATGCTTTTATTGCTTTGCCAGGAGGCTTGGGCACATTGGAGGAAATTTTTATAGTACTATCTTGGGCGAACCTGAACATACACCAGAAACCAATTGGGTTGTACAACGTTGATGGGTTTTACGATTTTCTTTGTGTGTTTCTGGATGATGCTCGGAGAAATGGGTTCGTGTCAAAACCTATGAAAGAACTCCTATTCACTGCCAGAACTGCACCAGATCTAATAGACCAACTCATAGCCTATGAACCACAAGTTGACCCTATCATTTCAAAGATAAAATGGTCCGAGGACGATCGTGGTAAGAGGCGTCGAATTAATCTGGATCTTAACCTTTAATTACCTGTAAAATTTCAGCAAACCAGGTATTATTTTCTAAACTCTTCTTCAACTGTTTAAGACATTGGGGACAATGTCTCATTTAGGTTTGGGGGTGAGGTATAGTTAATAGTACTTGTTTGTATTGTGTTTTTATTTTTAATCCAAAATTTTTCGAAAAATACAAAAAAATTGAAAAATTTTCAAAAATTACAAAAATATTTTGCATTTTTATGTTTTTATTTTAACTAAAAAGGTGAAATTGGTAAGAAATAGCCGAGTAAGGAGTTTCCGCTCCTGAGACGTATCTCAATCCTATTTCGAAATAAGTTAATTTTTGTTTATTTCATTTTGAATTATTTAATTTGTGAATTCTCCTTAACACTGACTAAATTGGATCTTCATATGTTCAGTTGACAGGTATTATGAACTTACATGGAAACATACGGACATGAGCAAAAATTGAAAAGTTTGTAATATTCCGTGCTATAGTTTAATTGGAGGAAGCATCTCTAATAGTGATGGAATAATAAAAAAAAAAAAAATAAAAATAAAAAAATTCTGATGTACAAAAATAAAGTATCTAAGATCCGGGTTATTAAGTCTGTAAGGGTGTTTTAACACCTAGTGTCCTAAAACCAACTGGTTTGGGAGTCACTGACCCAAAGCTCGCTACATGGATCAAAGATGCTGCAAAAATATATATTCATATCTGAAGTCTGAGTAATTAAGTTCGTAGGGGTGTCTTAACACCTGGTGCCCTAAAGCCAACTGGTTTGGGAGTCACCAACCCAAAGCTCGCTACATAGACGGAAGGTATTGTATATAAATAAAAAGTCAAAATTCAAAAAAAAATCAAAGAAAAAATCAGAAAAATCAGAAAATTATTCCATTGCTACAAAAAGGTGTGAAATCTGATAGAACTTTAGGACAAAAATATTGCTCTCTTATCAACTGCACTTATGACTGTTGTGGGCAAAAAAAAATGAGTGATTAATATTCTGTTGGCTGTGTATATGGAGAATGGCAAAAATAAACGGAGAATTTACTTATTCAGTAATTTAGAATGAAACAAAACAACTAGTAACTTGGAGTAAAAGTTTCACCTGATTAGTCACTAACATCTTTATTCTCTTTTCGCTTGTCTTTTTGCTTTTGTGTGCATTAGTTTTAATACCTTTTTACTTTTGTAAAATGTTTGTGGGTATCATTGCTGTAAACCCTCACGAGACTACACTCGTCCACTAGGGACACCTAGGGGTTTAAAGGCTTGTTGCATATGCTAAATGCAACCGTGATCCCTACGAAAATGGCTTAGTGAAATTTTATTATGTTATTTTATTATGTATTTTGCTCGAGGACTAGCAAAATGTTAGGTTTGGGGGTTGATGAGTGGTATTTATATCACTATTTCCCACTCATTTAATCTAATATTTTGTATAGTTTCTTGAGTTTTGTGAATGTTTTGATGTGTTTTGTGTTATTTTGTAGAAAAATAAAGTTTCAGGACATTCTGGAGGTGATTTGGAGTAAAACAGTGAAAATTGGCGAAAAAGGGCATTTTGGTAATTTCCACGTCGCGCCGCCCAGACCTTCCGCGTCGCGACGCCCAGCATGCGCCGGATTTGCTAACGTGCGCCGGGTCCACAAATCAGAATCTGAGAAAAGTTTGACTTTGCTAAAATGCGCCGTGCCACGTGTCACCATCACAGCCGATCTGCTAACGTGCGCCGTGCCACGTGTCAACATCATATGCTGCCGACACTCAAACTCGCCATGTGTCACGCCACGTCATCGGACACGTCACAAGGTCAACGAAGTCAACTTGCCACGTCAGCATCAGCCAATCACCGCGTGACACGTGTCGCCACGTGTCGCAATCCTATTGTGCCGACAATTGCAACACACGCCAACACACGCCAGTGCCACGTCATCGCCACATCAGCGCCACGTCATCGCCACATCAGCATGACGTCATCAATGACGTCATCACAATAATTGAGTCTTAGCCGCCTTGCCACGTGTCGCGTGAACAGTCAGCCGCCTTGCTACGTGTCGCCTTCTCATCGTGCCACGTCGACAAAATCCAGCGTCGCGACGCTGAGGACCTGGCGTCGCGACGCTGGAACAGTGAAAAATTTTCCTATAAATAGAGCACGAAATTTCAGATTTCAACACACCTCTCTCTCTCTTGATTTCTCTCTCTAGAGAGAGTTTCTCTCTCTAGAATTTTTATTTTTATTTAGTTTTTAATTTTTAGTTTTGTAAATAATTTTAATTCTTTTTGTAATAATAGTAATTTAATTTTTACTTTTTACTTTTTACTTTTTACATTTTTTACTATTCATGAGAAAGTAATTTCCCCGCTAGGGTGAAAGGTAATTCTTTTACTGTTACTATTTAGATTAATCTCCCTTAAAAATAATATATTTACTAATTAAAATACTGATTAATAAAGGATACCGCTATATTGGTCGGTTGGCAATTTATTTTAATCTGGTTTAAACCTGACTTAAAAAGGATACCGCTATATTGGTCGGTTGGTAATTTAATTATGGTACCGCCTATATGGCTGGTTGGACTTAATTTGACTTAATCAGGATACCGCCAGATTGGTCGGTTGGTAATATTATAACAAGTTTATATATTATTTTATGGGAGATATCTAAATTAGTTATAGTAAAAGTAATTCCTTTTACCTTAGCATTTTATTTTATTGTAATTTACTTTTCAGCATTTTTACTTTATGTCTTTTACTTTTATGAATTTACTAGTCCTAGTTATGTGTTAGTTTTCTGAGGTTGTGATGACTTTTAATATCACCGTTTATAAGGGATTATTTTATAGTTGGGTAATTTAAAGGTTTATTTATTAAGTCTTAAGCTTAATGCTTCTTGTTGTCTGATCACCAATAAGATTGATATGGTAAATCTAAAATGAACTAGACATAGGGATTTTAGGTTTCAGCCTTAGACTTAATAGCCCACGATCTTCCTGAGGATAGATAACCCTTTAATAGATTTCCTTACAGGATATGAATATACCTGTCAGGCGGGGGTAGCCATAATTGGAACTTAATCTTAATGAATCCAGATAATTTGGTTGACATAGACATATGGTTCAATTAGGTTAAACTGGGTATTTGTGTTTGACCATCGACAGAGGCTTACACATAATTTAGTGTTCCAGGTTAGTAAACCGATTTATTACACAAGCATAAAATAATCACTTCATCTTTTAAATGATATTAAAAGAAATCACAACCTTGGATTTTCTTTGTGTCTTTTATTTTCCTTAGTATTTTCTTTTATCTTTTTATTTATTTATTTAGCAAATCTTTAATCAACCAAATCAATCAAGCAATCAATTCCTTCTCCCTTTAATTAGATATTTGTAATAAATAGATTCAATAATTAATAACAACAGTAGGAATTAAGTCCTCGTGGGATCGATATTTTTATACTACTTGAACGATACGTGCGCTTGCGTTATACGTGTGTGTTTACGCCGGTCAGCAATCTCTAAAAGAATGTTTAGAACTAGCTTCTAAACTTTACCACGGGCCCAGGGTTTTATCTGATTGCTAATCATATGGACTACCTAAGCTCTGGTACACAGAACTGACGGATCCTATCTTGATACACATAGGACACCCTGAGGATCTATCTACACCCAACGAACAGGCGGAGGTCTAATCTAAATAGATCGCTGACGTGACTACCATCTAAGTGTAGAAGATGTCTCATGTGCCCACAATGGCATCTCAAGTCTAAGAATCACAAGTGCTACTCAACCCGAGAAGATTCTTATTGACGCTGGTGTACCATCCATTAAGAATCTTCGGTGAGTCGTTCAGTGTTTATCCGCTATAAACACCTACACGTCTATACTAGTCTCCAATACTTATGGTTCATTGAGAAAACATTGGAATCATATATTCCAGTATACGACATGTACCGGTCTCAACGGGTTTACTATACTGAACAAGTGGTGTAAACTTGACCAGGAACTGTCTGAGAATGACAACGCCATTATACTACTCAATGTCCGTTGCGACGCTTTTGCAACAGTACCATGACTAATCATTCTAAGGTCATTACGTCTTTACCATATTAAAAGATAGATTATATTATAGAAACTGCATATATTGTTCATAATAATAATGTTTTACAGAAGTATTCAACAGAAATACAACCGGGAATTGGCGGTCTGAGCACCAACCCCAATAGAAGTCACGGCAGTGGCAGTTTCCAAGTCTTCCAATTTCAGCTTTAGTCCAAGTTCCAAGCTTCAAGCTTTTCAAGCGGTATTCCAAGCCCACGGGTGGGTTTCCCTATCACCTTCGCAAGACACTTTGAGTGCTAGCTCTCATGTATTTTGCCACAAAATACACACAGGTTTCTCCATCACTGTCACGGTTTTGAGCAGAGAAGAGGCAGTGGACTGCCCACTTTAGGCGTGAGATGTGAAGAGAAGAAATAGAGAGGAGATGTGGTTTTGTTTCTAATTTTTGTATCTTATACACAAATGTGAATTTCAAATTCATTAACAATGAATTTGGCTTTCAAAAATTCAAGCCTTTAAGGCTCCAACCACTCACATCAACTCCATCAATCATGAATAGTGACTAGTGTCAATCATTCAAAGTGAAAGACATCTATCACTTGATTGACGCATGATGTGACGCTAGATGTGACTAGCGATTTGACGCTTGATTTGATTTGCGTACCGTACTCGAATTCGAAATGTGAATGTGCTCGCAAACAATCCCGGGCTCGGGTTCGCTAATTCCAAATTAACGAATTTTCCGTTGCGACGTAATTAAATCTAATTTAATTAAATAATCATGCCTAGCATAATTACTATTCACGTCACTAATGAATTAATTCTAAATTAACTCGTTCGCCCGAATTAAAATCTAATTTTAATTCCGCGTCGAAATCTAATTTCGATTAATATATTCGAATATATTAATTTATCGATTAATTCCAAATTAATCTTTCTCTCTTTTTAAATGACATTTTATCCCAGATAAAATATCTCCGTAATTAATCTCATATTAATTTTCTCTCTCATCTTATTAATCCCAGGTTAATAAAAGTGTGTGTCATACGTCATCGGCGAATCTTCGGGAAGCGACCCATGAGATCCCTGGATATGTTGCCAGTTGTAGGGAACGCCTTCCCCTCGCGCAGCGGAAGCGGTTAGGCTCAGGAATCGGACTTGAAAAATTTGCTTGCTCTTCCCTTGCTTTGGCCGAATGTTACCAGTGATATTGCTGAAGTTTTGGACAAAATTTCAGCCCTGGAATAGTCCCGAAACAGTCCCCGAATAGCCCTTGAACTGCAGTGCAAAAACTGGACTGTTTTGGACAAGTTATGGGCGCGTATGTTACCCAACTCTAGGTCTGATTTTGCGCCACTTGCAGGTCTATTTCAGATCTGATTTTTCTCCCAAAAACAATCCTAATACAGGCCTGAAGATATCCTAAAGTGTTTCCCAAAATCCCGAATGAAAATCGAAAAAAGGAGCTCCCTGAACCTCCCTGTTCTTGCGCAATTTAGGGTTCCTCAGGGAGTGGGGCCGCAAACTGCAGGGGTGGTTTGGGGATGATTTTCAATGTCACGAGGTCTTCCGAACTATGTCTCGACACTAACGGAGGGTAGTGTGGGCTACACTCACAAGAAATCTCTAAACGGTTTAGAGAACAATCACACACACCGAAGAGAGATCTCAACGTTTGAGAGCTCGGAGAAGGAGATGGAGGCTAGGCTTCTAAAGACTTGTCTGTATTAAAAATAAATCATAATTTATCTTTTATACTTATGGTTAATTTGTTTCATAAAACAAATCAACAACTAGTCTCCCAATGGTATAGAATTCGGCCAAGGGTAGGAGTAGGATTCCTTGTTTGATTTTGCTTCCAAAATAAACAAATCCTACTCCCTTTAGGACTCCTAAAATTCGGCCAAGGGGTAATGTATTTGGATTTGATTTTGTTTCCAAAACAAACAAATCCCATCCCTAATTAAGCACTTAATTTCGGCCAAGGAGGGATATTAGGATTTGATTTTGTTTCCTAAACAAACATATCCTATTCCTTATCCTATAAGGAATCCTACCTTGATAATAGTTCTTAGCCTTAATTAAATTATATCATATATAATTTAATATTCTAATTTAATAATTATCAAATATAATTATTAATACTTTATATTAACTTTTAATATAAAGTCTCATGTGTGATATAATTAATATTATTAATCACATTAATAATATTGATTTTGTGAGTATATAATTGGACCTTCCAATTATCTTAGCTCCGCTGTAGTAAATCAAGCTAGCACGGGGACCAAGTGGACCTACGGTTCTGAGCTCCAATAATCTCGAAATATTAATTAAGCTCTTAATTAAATATTCCAAATTATTAACTCCGGGTTATTCCACTAAAAACCTGAAGTTGCACTCTCGTTGCCGTAGATGAAATATAAGGCCGATCAAAGTCGGTGTCCACCGATATATCTCGTAATTAGAGCCGGGTCATAATATCCGTTATACCCCTCTATTTATTTTATCTTAAGTACCACTGATTCTCTAATGAACAATTTATTCATAACGGTTATGAATATTAATCATTCCATTCGTAATAGAAAGACTTGAGCGATCTAATCGTTCAAGTACCGAATCAATCCTTAAAAGAGATATTCATCTACTTCTTGCAAGAAGAAGTGAATTCCATGTCTATGTAAAACGTTCCTAGCTACATAACAGACTATGCCCCCAAAATACGTAGTTATTAGTTGGGATTGCTACACCAACCTCACCTTTATAAATCAAAGGACATATCCCGCCATACAGGAGTTCATAGTACACTCAGGATTAAGACCAATCCATATATGACCATCAAGTAGATTGAAATGACTTTCTATGTTTAACGGATACTATAAGACTGTCATTTCTATCTATGTCTAGTCCTATATGATCACATCATACAAGGTGCCTCCATTCTCATGTCTCTACATGGACGATCCGGATTAAGATCGCCATCCAAATATAGAATGGACCGCAGCTATAGATAAACCACAAACAAAGTACCAGTTTGTTTGCTCTCTATGGACTATTTAAGATTACTAACTTCAGACTTGAATCCTCTGGTGCATGAGACTCATGTACTAAGTCTTGAAGGTACATAAGTAATCTATGGTATTTATGAAGATATATAATATGCGAAAATTAAAACAAACAATTTGATAAGTAAATAACGCATCATTTTATTTCTATGCAATAGAAACCGTTTACATCACATGTAGCTCCCTTTAGGACTCCTAAAATTCGGCCAAGGGGCAATGTATTTGGATTTGATTTTTTTTGCAAAACAAACAAATCCCATCCCTAATTAAGCACTTAATTTCGGCCAAGGAGGGATATTAGGATTTGATTTTGTTTCCTAAACAAACAAATCCTATTCCTTATCTAATAAGGAATCCTACCTTGATAATAGTTCTTAGCCTTAATTAAATTATATCATATATAATTTAATAATTATCAAATATAATTATTAATACTTTATATTAACTTTTAATATAAAGTCTCATGTGTGATATAATTAATATTATTAATCATATTAATAATATTGCTTTTGTGAGTATATAATTGGACCATCCAATTATCTTAGCTCCGCTGTAGTAAATCGAGCTAGCGCGGGGACCAAGTGGACCTACGGTTCTGAGCTCCAATAATCTCGAAATATTAATTAAGCTCTTAATTAAATATTCTAAATTATTAACTTCGGGTTATTCCACTAAAAACTCGAAGTTGCACTCTCGTTGCCGTAGATGAAATATAAGGCCGATCAAAGTCGGTGTCCACCGATATAGTCATTGCATATAAATTGATCCTTCACGAATATCTCGTAATTAGAGCCGGGTCATAATGTCCGTTATACCCCTCTAATTATTTTATGTTAAGTACCATTGATTCTCTAATGAACAATTTATTCATAACGGTTATGAATATTAATCTTTCTATTCGTAACAGAAAGAGTTGAGCGCTCAAATCGTTCAAGTACCGAACCAACCCTCAAGAGAGATATTCATCTACTTCCCACAAGAATGAGTGAATTCCATTGTCTATGTAAAACGTTCCCAGCTACATAACAGACTATGTCCCCAAAGTACGTAGTTATTGGTTGGGATTGCTACACCAACCTCACCTTAGTATATCAAAGGGCATATCCCGCCATGCAGGAGTTCGTAGTACACTCAGGATTAAGATCAACCCATATATGACCATCAGTAGATTGAAATGACTTTCTTTGTTTAACGGATATTATAAGAATGTCATTTCTATCTGGGTCCAGTCCTATATGATCACATCATACAAGGTGCCTCCATTCTCATGTCTCTACATGGACAATCCGGATTAAGATCGCCATCCAAATATAGAATGGACCGCAGCTATAGATAAACCACAAACGAAGTACCAGTTTGTTTGCTCTTTATGGACTATTTAAGATTACTATCTTCAGACTTGAATCCTCTGGTGCATGACACTCATATACCAAGTCTTGAAGGTACATAAGTAATCTATGGTATTTATGAAGATATATAATATGCGAAAATTAAAACAAACAATTTGATAAGTAAATAATGAATCATTTTATTTCTATGCAATAGAAAACCGTTTACATCACATGTAGCTCTAGGGCATACATTCCAACAGCAGTAAATCGGGTCATCGGACTATCCGAACATGTAAGTACCTCATACTACGTTTGTACCGATTTACAAGACAAGGTTGGCTTCTAACAAAGCGATATGCCTACCCAATTCTCCAGAAATATCCTTACAGGAATATAGTGATCTGTATCAGGCGTAGTATATGTAGTATTGCGCATTTCGATCCAATATCAGATGATCACATGCAAGGCCTGGGGCTGGTTTAGTGTCTGCCCCATACGAAGCATATATCGGATGACAAGCAACTAGTCTCTTTATTATCGGATAATCATGACCAAGTCATATTATCCCGATGGTTGGAACTCTTTAGAGAACCAGTTCTGTAACCCTACGCGATCATCATCTCCATATGACTGGAGTTACACTTCAGTCTTGACATCACAACCACCCCCTATGATTCTCGATATACCCAGAAGAGGTGTACACATAAACTGATTAAAACCCTGGACGACCAAAACCAAAGCATATTGACTTTCGCAAGTATTAGCGGTGCAAGTCTCAGGTTATGACCAAATACACCTACCCTGATTTCGGACTTCCATAGACACATAGTCATACTACCAATGGAATTCCGAGGGGGTCTACCCAGAGCGAAGCTATTTTCCGTACTATCGGTAAAACACAACCTCCTATTACACTTGCATGAGTATTCTATACCCAAATATATGAGAACTATGTCGTTATACCCTCACAACGAGCACAAGTGTAATATTAGTCTTTTACGCATTTATCGATGTCCAGTCTCGATAATACTCTGACTAGGGATATTTAATGATTTATCCTTCGTGGACTGATACTGTCTCATATCATTCTCAATCCAGGAACAAATCATAAAGACCTCATTTCATTTATACATCTTGGTGATCTAATCATGAATTATAAGAGAGCAATCTCATTTGTCACATAGTTAATTTGAACAACAACACCATGATTTGTACAAATAGTGATGCTATGGGTCATAACTGTCCAACAATCTCCCACTTGGCCTATCGCCAGTCACCTGAGTGTCTAACGCCCGAACTATGTACGGTTGGCTCAAATTGCTGAGAAAGTTCTTTCGTCAGCGGATTTGCTTGATTATCATCTGAAACGATTATTCGATCATCATATCGTCACGATATATGATCCGAACGAATCAGATGAATAGATGAAGTAAATATCTGGATCGTTGATGAGACTATTAATTCTTTAGCTTGTGATGATGCCTAGCTCAACTGCTAACAGAACTATATCTAATCTAATTAGATTTATTATCGACTCAAATTGTTTATATTGCTGCCTAGCTGCAACAATAACCCGCATTTGTTGTTTATTTGGTAACAGTATCTTGCATGGAAAATTTCCAGCTCACTGTACCGTTATTCAAACTGTATAGTACCATTGTTTGACTTATTGTTGTTTTTATCGATTAGGAAACTTGCAGCAATGATCCCAGTCACTTCAAGTTCTCATTCTCCATAGTTTAAGATAGCATCCTTAGTTCTTTAAGATACTAACATGTTCTTAACATCAGTCCAGTGACTATCACTTGGATTGGCCTGTTTGTGAATCCATATGCTCAAAGCGTAGGAGATACCAGGTCACGTATATTTTTCAATGTACGAGTTCTCGGAGAGTGTCAACAACTTCAAATCTATCCCAGTAGATCTTTATTCCTAGAATAAAGGTTGTTTCTCCCAAGAATTCTACGGAGAATTTTCATGAAAGCCAAGCTTTCACCGATTATTTTATGGGAATATCATTTCCAAGAAATGACATGTCATCATTATTTATAGGATAGCCACAGTCGGTGCGCTCCCACTAACCTCCTTATATAAACAAGAATCATTTTCGTTTTGAATTAAACCATAAAATATTATGATTACATAAAAACGATAATTCCAAGAACCCAATGCTTGGTTCAATCCCTCCATAGATCGAATAACCTGCAAACCTTGTTTGCTAGTTTTGGTACGATAAAATCGTCAGGATGTTTTAAACATCCTCCAAAAGGTTTCCATTTAAGGAAAGCGATTTTCCTTTTCAGCTGCCATATTTCATAAATGAAACATGCAGCATCAGCAAGCATTATCCAAATGGATTTACCGTGGCAACAGGTAAAAGGTTTCATCGTAATCAATCACAATGTTGATAACGATACCTTTCCGCTACAAGTCCAGCTTAGTATGTTGGTATGTTGCCTTCCATGTATGTCTTCCTTGAAGACTTATATAGTACCAATAGGCATAATGCTTTGTGGTACATCAACTAGTATTCTAAATATAGTTGATATACATGGAATCCAGTTCAGATTTTATATGGCACTTTGTCATAATAGGGAGTCGATACCTTGTATCACTTCCTCATACGTAGTCAGTTGCCATTCCTCAATAAGATGGACATCTTTATGAGGTGAGATCAGAAATCCATACCCCAGGTTGTTTTCTGACTCTCTCCGACCTTCGCAGTTCTTGTGTATTCGAAGATTATTGGTATAGTTACATCCTTGATGAACTATTTGTGTTCCATTAAGGACTCGGTGCCTTGAACAGTATTACTCCGATTTTCATCGAGTTTTACTATCCTCCCACTTACCACTGCATATCGGCATTCCTCTTAGGAAAACCGCATGGTGAGCAACAATCACATTGTTCTCTTAGTGAGTTGTATAAGCACAATGCTTATGGTTTCCCTAGGATAACCTATAATTTGGCACTTATCCAATCTGGGTTTTAGTTTGGTATCATCCAAACATATGCCCAGCATACCCAAATTATCAGGAATGAGAAACCTGGTTTCTTTCCCCTTCCAATCTAATATGTAATCTGTCAACCAGATTACTATGTAACCTTATTCAAAATAAGTTCTGCACTGTTAATGCTTATCCATTGAAGGAAATGGTAGCTCAGAGCGACTCATGATTAACCTTATCATGTCCAACAAGATTCAGTTTATCCTGTTCGGACACACCGTCAAATTGACGTGTTTCGGGAGGAGTCCTCATTTGAAAGAACACTATACTCTTTCAAGTATACGAGAAACTTATTGCTTAAGTATTTTCCATTATGGTCTCACCGTGACAGTTTAATACTTTAGCCGATCTGTTTGTCTATTTCGTGTCGAAACTCTAAAATTTTTCGATTTGTGTTTCAAAAGAGACACATAACCATAACGCGATGCCACATCCATAAGTTCATGAAATATTCATATCCACCTCTAGCCTAGCTAGACATGGGCCCACTTGCTTCACTATGAACTAGGGCTAACAGATCGGTGGCAATTGTACTTTTACCAAGTAAATAGTGTTTTAGTCATTTTGCCCAATAAACTAGATTCGTAGACTTTATTTGATTGGAATCAAAATAGTCCGAGTACCCACTCTTCTAAAGTGTGGATATACGAGTCTTGTTTCATTGTGTCCCAGACAATAATGCCACTTATAAGTTTCATCTGATCAAATCAGTTTGAGCTATTTGTTTATCATGTTATATGTTCGAGATTTATTTATATTCAAAATATAAATACTGTTATTCACATCTAATGTGTTTATCTCAATATCATCTTTATATAATAAAACACTTTAGTGTTCTAGAATATAAAGGTAAATCTGTAACGGACTAATCACTGATATAGAGATAATATTTCTAGTCAAACTAGTTACATTATAACAGTTTCCTAATTAAATTACACACCATTGGGGTAGTTCCTAAACTTAGGTATCTACGGTAAAACAGCGACTTACGTCCCGTTTCTGATTCGCAGATTAATCTTAACTGAAGTCAGTATTGAAGGGGTTATTTAGGGGTGAATCCGGTAACGCAGCGGAAGCGGTGAAAATCCGATTTTCAGATTTCAAAACTTTTTCTCGGATTAATTAAATAAACATATTTATTTAATATTCCAATAATCAAATAATGAAATAAAATTTCAATTGAATCAAATTCAAGTGAAATTACCAAATTACCCTTATATGGTATTTTGTCCATTTTAGTCCGAAATTGATCTAATCAATTTTGAATGATTCTAAATCATTTCTAAGATGAACTTAGCATGTTCAAAACATCAAAACACCAAAAGCCACAAAATCCCCAAAAATTCCTCACAATGCCGTGAGCCTCCATTTGGTGGCAACATTGACCATTTGGTCATTTCATGCTTCAAAACTCATCTTAATGAAATCCAATCAACATGAAACTTTGCATGCATCTTATACACACATAAATACACAACATATATGAAAACCCCCAAATTTGGAATTAGTTAGAAACCCTAATTTTTCAATTTCCACAAATTGGACAAATTAGGCTAATTACATTAAATCAAATGTTTCAATCATCAATCTTTCATCCAATTCAAGTCTCAACACAATGAAACAACTCAAGATCAAATCTAGGTCATTTAAGAGTGGGTCAACAATCTAGAATAGCAACATGGTTTCATAAACCTTAAAAGATTACATATAACTACAATAGTTACATCATTTCTTCACCATACATGCTCAACACTTTCAAACAAATTTCCATCATCAAAAACACAAGAAATAAAGAAAATAATAACTTAAGAAACTCATGAGAGGTAGCCTAGATCCTAAGGAACAAATTCCTTTCTAATAGTAAGTTTAGGAAACTTACAAAATCCAAGCTTTTCTTTAGGTTTTTTCTTTTCTCCTTCACTTTCTTTCTATGTCTTTCTTCAATGGAATTTTGTTTTTGATAAAGTGTATTAGGTTAAGTTAAATGAAAATAGAAAAAACAATTTATACTTGTGACTTTTAGGCCTTGGCCGAAAATTCAAAGCAAATGCAAGAAATTGTAATTTCAATTTCATTTCAATTATCATAATGTCAACTTGCATAAATATCTTATAAACTACTTTATTAGATATTTATTTTGGTCAACAAATGCAACTAATGTCATTTACTTTAATTATCCTAATGTAAGATATTTATATTTTAATTAATTTAATCATTTAACAATTAAATAATTAATTAATTAATCAAATACAAATATATTAAATATATGTATAATATTTACATTAAATATTAAAAACATATATTCATTTAGGAAATAAGTCAAATAACTCATTTTGACTATTAATTAATGTGTATTTAAATTAATCAAGTATTAAATGTAAATACACAATAATTAAGTAAATGACTATCTAGTGTCATTAGCATGTATCTTGCGTTTAACCATTAAACGACTTTATAAATAATCAATATTATTTATTTATGTTGCTCTAGTGCTCAACGAGTATGTTTCATTATTGAGACTCTCTAGGTTCAGGTATATCCGTCACAAAATCGAATTTCGTGTCCATAATCTATCCACCCGTAGATTATGACGATCACGGATAATCTCGCTGAACCATACAGGTCGAGGTCATCGCAAATGTATAATTCCTCCGTCACAGGTATCCGGATAAATCCCAGAGATATAGATGTAAACGTCAAATCTCTATCGGGACTATCCAGTCGACTATTCTATTGGCAATCTCAAAAAGAATGTTTAGAATTAGCTTCTAAACTTACCACGGGCCCATGGTTTTATCTGATTGCTAATCATATGGACTACCTATGCTCTGGTACACAGAACTGACGGATCCTATCTTGATACACATAGGACACCCTGAGGATCTATCTACACCCAACGAACAGGCGGAGGTCTGATCTAAATAGATCGGTAACGTGACTGCCGTCAAAGTGTAGAAGATGTCTCATGTGCCCACAATGGCATCTCAAGTCTAAGAATCACAAGTGCTACTCAACCCAAGAAGATTCTTATTGACGCTGGTGTACCATCCATTAAGAATCTTCGGTGAGTCGTTCAGTGTTTATCCATTATAAACACCTACACGTCTATACTAGTCTCCAAGACTTATGGTTCATTGAGAAACCATTGGAATCATATATTCCAGTATACGACATGTACCGGTCTCAACGGGTTTACTATACTGACCAAGTAGTGTAAACCTTGACCAGGAACTGTCTGAGAATGACAACGTCATGATACGACTCAATGTCCGTTGCGACGCTTTTGCAACTGTATCATGACTAATCATTCTAGGGTCATTACGTCTTTAACATATATAAGATTAGATTATATTATAGAAACTGCATATATTATTACTGATAATAACGTTTTACAGAAGTATTTAACAAAAATACAACCGGGGATTGGCGCTCTGAGCACCAACCCCTACAAGTATCCTGCTCATAACAGATGCTGCACACCAGTACAAAATTTATGTACCACACTAAGTATCTAAAATCCAATTTCAGTACTAGTAGTGAACATAATTATGACAAATATATTTGAAGTCGTAGCCTTGCCCGTCTTCTGTTCCTTCATGTCTGCCTTGTCCAAATGGTAGTCACGCTTCCGCAATCCTGTTTGCCATAATTTAGGCAGACATTTTAGGATTTGTCCTATATTTTCCCAGAACATTATAATGATTTTGCCTTTTCCTTTTTCAACACTCCAGAAGCTTTTGGCCAAGCCTTGGCCTTCTAGAATATCGAAGTAAGTTGCGCCTTGCGCTACTTGCCTAATTGAAAATTTTGACTTTATCTCCTTGAAAATAGCCATTATCTCTCCAAGAGTTATTTATTGCAATTTAGTACTTCTAATATTTAAATATAAATCTGTGAAGATCCTTCAATTTCAACATCATACTTTAAGGATCTAATCCTTAGTTCTGATTAAGAAATTAAGGAGTCTATGCGACAAGCATAATGGATTAAGCATTAAAATTATCATCACATAAATCTTCCAAAGATTATGCTCTACTATTTGCTTAACTCCGGATTTAGGCCTAATATGTTATTTTATCAAATAAAGTAACTTATTAGTTTCTAGGACCATCCTCAAATTTTATTCCCAATTTGAAAATTAAACCATTTAAATACATTTTCCCTAGGATTATGTTTTAAATGTCAATCTTTCAATTTCATCTTGATTCTAATAGTCCAACTATTTAATCAACGATTTTGGTACTATTAAATATAATGATTATTATAGTCCAACTATATTAATCAACTATACTTCAATTGGTTAAATTCAATTATATTGATTACTATAATCCAATTATAAAATTAACTATGTATTGAATTAGTTTGAATACAGTCCAACTATTTTATTAAAACAATGATTTAAATATTAGTCCAACTAAAATTTAATTTATTTGACGAATGATATTTGTTTGAGCGCGTATGGAAAGTAACTAAACAAATATTGCAAATTTAATACTTGCCTCCCACTATTTTTCGGCAAGCCTCTAACCCTCTGTCGAGAACTAGGGAAACCGTGTTTCTTAGTGGGCTAGAATCCCGTTAAATATCACACAATCTTGACTCTGGCCAACAAATTGTATGATAATTAACTAGGTAGATCTCTAAGATCGATTGGATCCCATCCAATTCCTAGATCCGGTAGGGGAACATCCAAGTCCGAAATATATATCTAATATATGCCAATACATCCAATATATTACCTAACCTTTTTCCCCTGAATCAACTAAGCCTTGGCTTTGGCACAACAAACTTAGTGATCCCAGTCAAGCGTAACCCATTGACCATGGAAAGCTTCGTAACCAATGTCGATGGACAAGAAGTGGTCTTGACTTTGGCCAACAAACCACAACTTGGACAAGACACCGATATGGAACAAAGCTCTCGTGATTCAAACACATCCTCGACGGAAAAAGGCATTGACTTTGGCCAACAAGCCAATGCCAGTCTTGGATCTTGAGTAAGAATCACTCAATGGAAGGAAAAACGCTTAATATTATAAGAGGGTTTTTTGCGTGCAAATTGGCAACCAATTTATTATCTTTGTTAAGGTCTCATCATCATACACCCTTAAACATGCATTCTAAACACATAATAAAGCACCTATAATAAAATAATACTGATATGCGGATGGATACTTTACATATTGATCCTAGATCAAATCTCTCCATTTCTCTCTCCCGCAAGCACATGCATTACTTCTACCCGTTACACTACACTTCTAAAGAAACCTCATTTACATTGAGGGGAATAAGTGAGAAGAGAATACAAAGAATAAGGAGATAATAAGGCTGGACACGCAGGTCCAATTAATAAATTCCAAATTTATTGCAACAATTTCTAAAATTGCCCCACCCATCTAATATCCATCTGATAAACATTATTCATGCATCGTAACCATGTATTCACAGAAGCATGCTATCAATCAATCTAATCAAATTAATTAATCTGATAATTAATGAGCATCCAATGTTGAAACAACGATTTGATTTTGCGCGAGTGAAACTCTTTTTACGAATAAGTACTCAAAGTACGAATTCTCGAATTAAATTAAACTACATAATCAAATCCAATTCAATTTGTATTTAATACTAATTCGCTATTTAATTCCAAATTAAATACTACACTTTATCAACGAACCTTTACGACTTAAATTCCAAATTTAATCATTACGGGTCTCAAAGCCCGATTGAAATCCAATGTCGTCCAATTAAAGTCCAATGGGCTTTCAATTAATTTCTTAAGGCGTGGGCTTCGGCAACCAAAGCCCAATCAAGGAGTAACCCCATAAGCCTAGAATCAATTTCGGCCTATTAGGCCCAATTAAACTTTAAAGGCCAAATAATCGGATTTAGACTTAACGGAAGTGGTTTTTGGGCCCAATTGGATCCAACCAATTTAGCTTAAACCTAACTTGGTACAACCAAGCCCATTAAAGCCCATTTACAACTTTGAACCCCAAATCCAATTTAAGCCCAATTTAATTAAATCATAAAAATCCAATTTCATAATCTAATTAATTCTTAAAGTGTATAACATAATTAATCAACTAAATTAACATTTCATTAGCATCAATTAGCCTAATTAATCATGCTTATTTTCATTATCACATGTCCAACACAACGATCAAAAAATCAAACCCAATACATGCTTTGAAGTCTCGGCCATGTTGGGCATTTTACGTCTGATTCGAATTCAATCCAATTAAATCCGATTGAACATTAAATCAACAATAACCAATTGATTCTAACTCATCCAATAAATCAAAATAAAAAAATCCAAGACTTTTAGGGCTAATATCAATTCGGCCAAGCAAAGATATTTACGCAAATTTGTTCCAAACAACATTTTGTCAAATTGATACAATCAATCCTCAATTAAAACACATTTAAGCATACTCATTCATCCAATTTCATAAAATCATGCTCAAACACATTTTACCCAAATTTTAAGCCCTATTTCATTTTCATGCTTTTACTCCGCTCTGATACCATTGTTGGAGATCTACGGTCCCGAGGATCGAATAATAAGCAAGAAGTAAATGCGAATACAAATCGAGGAAGTTGCGGGATACTCACATCGATCAGTTGAGCGACGCGACAATGAACACAAATTTTCTGCCTCCTCCAAGAAGTCACGGCAGTGGCAGTTTCCATGTCCTCCAATTTCGGCTTTGGTCCAAGTTCCAAGCTCCAAGCTTTTCAAGCGGTATTCCAAGCCCACAGGTGGGTTTCCCTATAACCTTCGCAAGACCCTTTGAGTGCTAGCTCTCATGTATTTTGCCACAAAATACTCACTGGTTGCTCCTTCACTGTCATGGCTTTGAGTAGAGAAGAGGGCAGTGGACTGCCCACTTTTGGCGTGAGATGTGAAGAGAAGAAAGAGAGAGGAGATGTGGTTTTGTTTCTAATTTGTGTATCTTATACACAAATGTGAATTTTACAATGAATTTGGCTTTCAAAAAGTCAAGCCTTTAAGGCTCCAACCACTCACATCAACTCCATCAATCATGAATAGTGACTAGTGTCAATCACTCAAAGTGAAAGACATCTATCACTTGATTGACGCATGATGTGACGCTAGATGTGACTAGTGATTTGACAATTGATTTGACTTGCGTGCCGCACTCGAATTCGAAATACGAATGCACTCGCAAATAATCCCGAGCTTAAATCTATTTTAATTAAATAATCATGCCTAGCAAAATTACTATTCACGTCGCTAACGAATTAACTCTAAATTAACTCGTTCGCCTGAATTAAAATCTAATTTTAATTCCGCGTTGAAATCCAATTTCGATTAATATATCGAATATATTAATTTATCGATTAATTCCAAATTAATCGTTCTCTCTCTTTAAATGACATTTTATCCCAGATAAAATATCTCCGTGATTAATCCCAGATTAATTTTCTGTCTCATCTTATTAATCCCATATTAATAAAAGTGCGAGTCATACGTCATCGGTGAATCTTCGGGAAGCGACCCATGAGATCTCCGGATATGTTGGCAGTAAATCGGGTCGTCGGACTATCCAAACACGTAAGTACCTCTTACTACATTTGTACCGATTTACAAGACAAGGTTGTCTTCTAGCAAAGCGTCATGCCTTCCAAATTCTCCAGAAATATCCTTACAGGAATATAGTGATCTGTATCAGGCGTAGTATACGTAGTATTGCGTATTTCGATCCAGTATCGGATGATCACATGCAAGGCCTGGGGCTGGTTCAGTGTCTGCCCCGTACGAAGCATATATAGGATGACTAGCAACTAGTCTCTTTATTATCGGATGATCATGACCAAGTCATATTATCCCGATGGTTGCAACCATTTAGAGAACCAGTTCTGTATCCCTGCTCATTCATCATCTCCATATGACTAGAGTGACACTTCCGTCTTGACATCACACCCAACACACTACGATTCTCGATATACCCAGAAGAGGCATACACAGAAACAAGTTAAAGCCCTAGACGACCAAAACCTAAGCATATTGATTGTCGTAAGTATTAGCGGTGCAAGTATCAAGTTAAGACCAAATACACCTACACTGATTTTGGACTTCCATAGACACATAGCCATACTACCAATGGAATTCCGAGGGGGTCTATCCAGAGTGAAGCTGTTTTCCGTACCATCGGTAAAACACAACCTCCTATTACACTTGCATGAGTATCCTATACCCAAATATATGAGAACTATGCCGTTATGCCCTCACAATGCGCACAAGTGTAATACTAGTCTTTTACGCATTTATAGATGTCCAATCTCGATAATACTCTGACTAGGGATATTTTATGATTTATCCTTCGTGGACTGATACTGTCTCATATCGTTCTCAATCCAGGAACAAATCATATGGACCTCCTATCATTTATACATCTTGGTGATCTAATCACAAATGATAAGAGAGCAATCTCCTTTGTCACATAGTTAATTTGTACAACAACACCATGATCTGTACAAATAGTGACGCTTAGGTCATAACTGTCCAACAATGTAAGGGTGTATGAATTAGAACATAATCTTGTAATAAGTGGTAATGTCTGAGGTTGAATAAGAGTTTTACAGTTAACCTAGATTTGAGAATTAGGTGAGACTACATAGACAATTTAAGTCATCAATATATTAAGAAATAAATCTTGTATGAGTTTGTATGTTTAAGTTAGGAGCATAGTTACTTACTGAGTCGTTATGACTCACACCATAACAATTTGTAGTTTTGCAGGTCAGTAGCTGTCATTTAGAACCAGCAGAAGTTCAGTGAAGACTTTGAAGACAGCGAATCGCCCAAACTATAATCAAGAGAGTCTTGAGTCTTGGGTTGAATTATGGGTCATCACGACTCCTTGTTTGTATTTATTGTTGCATATGTAATAGTTTAGTTTCATTTTAAATTCTGGCCGGAGGCCAAGTAGGTTATATTATGTTCCTTTAGTTCAGGCCTGAGACCTTGTTGATGAATGCATTGATGTTGAGTTACCGACCTGAGGCCGAGATTGTTACGTTCTTGTTGTATATGGATTCTGGCTACAAGCCAGGTTGCATGATGTTACGAATACATCATGCCGAAATTTCGTCAGATTCAGAGGCTTATGGAGATGGGTTTTCCTGTCTCCTACCGGTAGCATCCTGGCATAGGCGGGATGTTACAGTTGTAGAGTTAATGAGAATGTGATTTAATTAGTTTTGATGATGAAATTGGGATCTTAGGGTAATTTTGGATTGATTCGGTGTGCTTTGTATGGTAAGGTTTATTGATGTTTGGAGTTAGAAATGAGATGAAGAAGGGCATTAATCATGTTGAAAGAGTTGAGAATGAAGGGTGAAGGTAGGATTTATGTTTGGGAATTGATGGATTTATCTTTATTATGGCCTGTGAACTGCTCTCGACAAAGGCAGAAATCTGCCCAGTATTTTACCTGAGCGTCGCGACGCGCGAGTAAGTTCAGCGTCGCGACGCTAACATCAAAAACTAGAAATTTTTTTAGAGTTAGGATGCATAACCAGAAGTCTAGATTTCTGTTTTATTTTTCATTTGAGGAACATAAATGTTTACTTAGGTCAATTTAAGTAGATCATGGAATTTTATTTAGAATTACGAAACACATTATATAATGATTCTAATATTTTATATTCTATATAGATACTCGCCAGGATCCGCGATCGTCCCCAACTATGTAAAGGAACTTACTTGGACATAATATGTGAGTGGAGATTTGTTTTCTTTTATAAGTTGGTTTTATGAGTAATTATTTTACATTTAAAAATCTATTTCAAGACTTATTTCAGAGTTTTACGGTGTTAGCCTTTATTTATTTACAGTCATTTTTCAGATGATAGTGATTTAGAAAAGAAATGTTTTTAAACTTGAGATTTATGTTTTCAGGGCATGAGGTAAAAACTCACCCCAGTATGTAACTTGACAGTTGGAATTGACGGATATAGTGACATGTGCACATGTGGAGGACTGAGGGGACGCTATCAAATCCTCCAGTCGGGCTAGGGGGACAGCGATACGTAATGCCCATAGATCCCAGTATTGAGCTTGGGTGGTAGCATAGATCCGCACCCCAGCTCCAGTTTGTGGCTTGGGGGACGGCGATATCTAACGCCCCAAGACCACCAAATTTCGAGACAGTAGTGGTATGCTTTAGGGGACGGCGATATGTAACGCCCCAAAGTCATGGTTTTGCACTTCTATCGCCAGTTAGCCGTATGAGGGGATAGTGATACGTGACGCTCTCTTACGTCCAGTTTTCTTTTACAGCACCAGAGTTATGTTTTAGAAAGTTTCCACCAAAAGTTTTCCGAGTAAAAAGCGAAGTACAGATTTCAAAATTTTTGAAAGAAGTTTAAGTATAGAGATTTCATGTGGTATTCTGATTCGTATTTCTTTAATCTTATTTTTGTAGCTCCACTCACTGAGATCCTCTGGACTCATTCCACCACTTTCCAGTTTCTTTGCAGGACATCTGTTTTGGTGAGCCATGTATTTTTTGGAGACCCAGATCGAGCACGAAGGTTACACTGCAGTCACTAGGTGTTGGGTCTGTCACTCCAGGACTATATTCATATAGAATATAGATCTTTTGTGGAGTTATTTTGTTGTAGTATCATTTTGTACTGTGCTATCGACTCATTGTATTCACTTTAGTACATGTGTGTGTATATATGTATGCATGAGATTTCTTTTATGATCTTGCATTTATATTAATCCGAACATATAAGTTACATGAGTGGTAAAAGGTCATTACATGACATAAAAATCATAGTATGTGTTCTAGTCATAAGTTAGAGGCTTAGGCATCAATATGATGTTGTTTCCTGCAAGTAGCAGTCCTGCACTGGGGATATTACAATAGCAGAACGAAATATGCACCAAGTATATGACGGTGGCAATCATAGATTGATGGGAAGCATTTAAAAAGCCGTTCATGAGGGTAGCAGTCACGTTTTGGGAATCATTCCAAAAACTTTGGCGGACGAACACATAATCAGAAAAACAAATGGTGATGAACACATTATCTCGAGGATGTCTGAATAACTCCTTGAAATGGTCAATACTACTGATGCGTTTATTGATTTACCATGTGGGCTCAGAAAGTTTGAAGAAATATTCACAGTGGCATCATGGGCGCACTTAAACATTCATCGGAAGCCCATTGGATTACTCAAGTATTGATCATTTTTCTCAATTTTCTGTTTGTATTTCTTGCGGAAGACAAAAGACATGAGTTCGTCATAAAATTATTACAAGATATTTTCTTGACTGCAACACAAGTTGAGGAATTAATTGACTAAATCTTAGCCTTTGAACCAAAAATTGACCCCATTCTTTCCAAGTTGAACTGGTCAGATGGCGATTGTGGTAAAAAGCGTAAATTGGATATAGATCTTAATCAGTAATTTTCAGTTAACCAAGTATGATCTTCTAAACTTTTCTTCTATTGTTTAAGACATTGAGGATAATGTTTCATTTAGGTTTGATGGAGGGAGTAGTTGATCAGTATCTTATTTATTTAGTGTTATTTTTATTAGATTTTTAGTCCAAATTTTTTCGAAAAATATAAAAAATTTGAAAAATTTTACAAAAATTTTAAAAAAATTATTTTGTGTTTTTCTTTTAAACTTGATTAATCTGGTGAAATTGATGAGAGATAGCTGTATAAGGAGTTTCCACTCTTGATACGTATCTCAAACATACTTCAAAACAAGTAAATTTTTTTTATTTCCTTTCGAATTATTTAATCTGTGAATTCTCAATAAAACTGACTGAAATGAATCTTCATATGCTCAGTTGACAGGTAATATCAACATGCATGGTAACATATGGACATGAGCTGTAATTGAGTGCTCCAGTTATATTAGAGGAAGCATCTATAAATGGCAATAGAGGTAAAAAAAAAGTGTGAAAAAAAGGTCTGAGATCCGAGTTATTAAGTCCGTAGGGGTATTTTAAAACCCAGTGCCCTAAAACCAACTGGTTTGGGATTTACTGGCCCAAAGCTCACTACATGGATCGAAGATGCTGCAAAAAATATATTTATATCTGAAGTCTGAGTAATTAAGTCCGTAGGGGTGTCTTAACACCTAGTGAGTCACTGACCCAAAGCTCTCTACATAGACGGAAGATATTGTATGTAAAAAAAGAAACATCTGAAATCAAAGAAAAAATTCTAAAAAATCAGAAAAAAATTATTCAATTGCTACAAAAAGGTGTGAATTTTGATAAAACTTTAGGACAAAAATATTACTCTCTTTTCAACTACACTTGTGACTATTGTGGGCAAAATGAGTTGATTGATATTTTGTTGGCTGTGCATATGGAGAATGGTAAAAATAATCAGAGAATTTACTTATTTGGTAATCTAGAAAGAAACAAAACAATTATTGACTTGGACAAGATGTTTCACTTTTTTAGTCACTAACTTGTTTATTCTCTTTTCTCTTGACTTTTTGCTTTTGTGTGCATTAGATTGACGTTTGTGGATATCATTACTGTAAATCCTCACGAGACTACAACTCGTCTACTAGGGACACTTGTAATGCAACCGTGATCCTTACGAAAGTGGCTTAGCTTAACTTTATTTTAAAGATGTTTATGTTATTTTACTTTGTTATTTTACTCGAGGACTAGCAAAATGTTAGGTTTGAGGATGAGATGAGGGGAAATTATATCATTATTTCCAACTAATTTAATCTAATATTTTGTATAGTTTCTCAAGTTTTATGAACGTTTTGATGTGTTTTTACTTATTTTGCAAATAAAAATAATATTGGGACTTAATGGAATCAACTCGGGGCTAAAACGATGAAATCCGGAGGAAAAAATGTCAAAAATGAAAATTTACAGTACGCGTCACGAAGTGCATTCCTAAATTCCAATTTTGCGCAAGTTTGGTATTTTTCCCATAACTTTTTCATCCGATATTCGATTGAGCTGATTCAAATTTCATATTAAAGAAGACTCAAAGATCTACAACTTTGGAATTTTAATTACTAAAGTCATTATAAAAAAAATTATAAAAATGGAAAATGAGAATTTACAATTGTCAAACTTCCATAAAACATGCTTGCATGTTTGATGGAGTGTTATATGGAGTTTCTTGTGGCATGTTTGGTGGAGTGTATGGTGGAGGATTTTGTGGAGTGTTTGGTGGAGAAATTGGTAGAAGTCTTTAGATTTTCCTATAAATACCAAGCCATTTCATTTGTAATTCTTATACTTTCCTTAGATTTTTGTAAGGAATTTAAGGACTGCATCTTGTTTATATTTATTTTTCAGTATTTAATTTATGTATTTTTATTTTCAGCAATAGTAGTAGTTTCTTTTGTTTTCTTAGATTTCTTCTGGGGGAAGGGAGAAGCTTTTATTATTTTAGTTTAGATTAATCTCCATTAATTATAATATGGAAATTATAATTTAACATTAAAGGTTTACTGCCTTAATGGCTGGTTTTATTTAGTTGACATAATGTGACATCGCCTATATGGTCGGTCTTTAAGTGACAGATAATTATCGCCTATATGGCTGGTTTATGGACAAATAATGATATCGCCTTTATGGCCGGTTGGACTTACTTAAAATCTGACTTAATGAGGATACCACATATATGGTCGGTTGGTAATATCACAGATAATTTTTGTATTATAATAAAGGAGATTTCTAAATTCGAATTAGTAAAAGTGGATCCCCTAACCCCCAACTATTGGACAATGATGACCCATAGCGTCACTATTTGTACAGATCATGATGTTGTTGTACAAATTAACTATATGACAAAGGAAGTTGCACTCTTATCGTTTGTGATTAGATCACCTAGATGTATAAATGATTAGAGGTCCCTATGATTTGTTCCTGGACGGAGAATGATATGAGACAGTATCAGTCCACGTAGGATAAATAATTAAATATCCCTAGTTGGAGTATTATCGAGATAGGACATCGATAAATACGTAAAAGACTAGTATTACACTTGTGCGCGTTTGTGAGGGCACAACGACATAGTTCTCATATATTTGGGTATAGGATACTCATACAAGTGTAGTAGGAGGTTGTGTTTCACCGATGGTACGGGAAACAGCTTTGCTCTAGATAGACCCCCTCGGAATCCCATTGGTAGTATGACTATGTGGCTATGGGAGTCCGACACCAGGGTAGGTGTATTTGGTCTTAAATTGAGACTTGCACCGCTAATACTTACGACAATCAATATATTTTGGTTGCGGTCGTCCAGGGCTTTAACAGGTTCTGTATACGCTAATGCTTGGTATATTGAGAATCGTAGAGTATTGGGTGTGATGTCAAGACAGAAGTATCACTCCAGTCATAGTGGAGATGATGTCACGTAGGATACGGGACTGGTGCTCTTATATGCTGCAGCTATCGGGATATTATAACTAGGTCATGTATATCCGATTATAGAGACTAGTTACCAGACATTCGACATGTGCTTCGTACGGGGCAGACACAGTTCCAGCCTCAGGCCTATCACGTGACCATCCGATACTGGACCGATATGCACGATACTATGTATGCTACGCCTGATATAGATTATATATTCCTGTAAGGATATTTCCGGAGAATTGGCTAGGCATAGCGCTTTGCTAGAAGCCAACCTTGTCTTGTGAATCGGTAAAACGTAGTACGAGGTACTTACATGTTCGGATAGTCCGACGACCGTATTTACTGCCAACATATCCGGAGATCTCATGGGTCGCTCCCCGAGGATTCACCGATGGTGTATGACTCGCACTTTAATTAATCTAGGATTAATTAAAGTGAGAGAGAGAATTAATCTGGGATTTATTCGATGAGAGAGAAAATTAATCTGGGATTAATTCGATGATATTTTATCTGGGATAAAATATCGTTTAAAGAGAGAGAACGATTAATTTAGAATTAATCGGTAAAATTAATATATTCGATATATTAATCGAAATTAGATTTCGACTCGGAATTAAAATTGGATTTTAATTCTGGCGAACGAATTAATTTAGAATTAATTCGTTAGCGGCGTGAATAGTGATTTCGCTAGGCGTAATCATCTAATTACGACGCGACGGAAAATTCATTAATTCGGAATTAGCGAACCCGAGCCCGAGAGTGGTTGCGAGCGCATTCCCATTTCGAATTCGAGTGCGGCACGCAAGTCACATCAAGCGTCAAATCACTAGTCGCATCAATTGTCAAATCCCTTGTCACTTTGAGTGATGTGACATGACATGTTGTTACTTTGATAAAATGACTTGATGTAAATAGTAAAAGTGATGGGTAAAAGGTGAAAAACATTGATTGTCTTTTGTTTATAACTTTTTGGAATTTGGAAAAGTTTAGTATATATATTTTATTTGTTTTTGGAAAATAAAAATAATATATATTATAATTTTTCTCTCCCTCCTTTTAACACGTTCGGTCTTCTCTCTCCAACAAGCTAAGGGTTTACGTTTTTTTTGAAACCCACTCTCCTCTTCTCTCTTGTTCACGGCTTCAAGCCATTTTCTTCATTTCTTCTTCTCCAATCTAGGCTTGGACGTGAGAAGCATGAAGGAAAGAAAGAGCTAGCACACTTATGAGTTGTTACAAAGGTGATAGGGTAGTGAACTTGTGTGCATGGAATCCATTTTGAAGCTTAAAGCTTGGAGCTTCAATGGTGGTCTTCCATGGCCGAATCTTGAAGACAAATGGAGCATCAAAATCGAGCCACCCTCTCCACTTGGAAGCCTTGGCCGAATGTTTCATGACAACGAGGAGAATATTTTATTTGGTGCATCAAATCCAATCATTGTGAGTATATGTTTCCGCCATTAGTCTTTGATGTATTCACTTGTTTCTTGCTTGATTTGATGAATCTTAGGGCCTTTTAAGAACTCAACACCAACATTTTATTTTTATTATAGGGAAGTGATGAAACACAATATTAACATGTTTAATAATATTATGGGCAATTCTTTAGTTTGTTTATTGAGTCTTAGTCTTAATGCTTCTTGTTAACTGACCATTAATGAGATTAATTTGGTAAACATAAAATGAACTTGGAAAAGAGATTTTAGGTTTCAACCTTAGATTCAATAGCTCACGATCTTCCTTGAGGATAGATAACCCTTTAATAGATTTCCTTGCAGGATAGGAATATACCTGTCGGGCGGGGGTAACCACAATTGGAACTTGAATTTAATGAATTCAGGTAATCTGGTTAACATAGGAATATGATTAATTGGGTTATTTTGGGTATTTGCCTCTCACTATCGGAAGAGCATTTTGCATATCTTCGTGTTCCAAGTTAGCAAACTAATTTATTACACATATATAAGAGAATCAGTTCGTCATTAGAATAATATTGTGTGGAATCACAACCCTAGACATTTGAGTCTTTTGTTTATTTTCCTTAATATTTTCTTTTAGGTATTTTATTTATTTATTTATTCACCAAATCCACATTCAACCAACCAATCAAACAATCATTCTCCTCTCCGTTAATTAGATACCGGTAAATAAATAGTATCAATAATTATTAACGACAATAGGAACTAAATCCTCATGGGATCGATATTTTTATACTACTTAAACGATACGTGCGCTTGCGTTATACGTGTGTGATTACGCCAGTCACCATTATAGAGTTATTGACCCACACTTTAATGACCTAGATTTGTTCTATAGTTATTTCATTGTGGTAAGGCTTGATTGGTGTGGAAGAAACTTTATTGAAGTGCTGGATTTAATTAATTTGGCTTAATTTGTCCAATTTGTTGAAATTGAAAATTTAGGGTTTAAGACCACTTTCAAATTAGGGGCTTTTCATTTATGTTGTGTATTTGGATGTGTATATGATGCATATAAAATCTTATGTTGACTGGATATCATGTTGATGTGTTTTGAACACAAAAAAGTGCAAAAGCACAATTTGCCCACCAATGGAGGCTCTCGGCCTTGACATGTAATTTTGGGATTTTTTGTTGCAATTTGAATTTCAATGTGTATGACTTGTTGAATTCATATTTGTAATGACTTAGAATCATCCAAAATTGTTTAGAACAATTTGGGACTAAAATGAACAAAATGCAACGTTTTGGGGTAATTCGGTAATTACACAAAAATTTGATTTCTTGTGTAATATTTCATAATTTAGTAATTGGATAATTAAATAAATAAGTTTATTTAATTGATCCGAGAAAAAACAAAATTTGAAATTGAAAAATTTTGATTTTCCAGTGTTCCGCTGCGTTACCGGATTTCCACCCTAAAACCCCTTCAGAAAATACATCCACATATCCGCTCAAACACTAACGAGAAAAACAAATGATTACTAGACTACAATCTCATATGAAATGACTGACAGCTTGTGCAATTCCCGAATTTCTCTCAAGACACTTGCAAAAATTGAGATACAACTGAAAAATTGGACACAAATGGTTGAATACAAAAGGCTATCATATTTTTATTGTCCACTACTCAGATACCCACTTGGCTAACATTAGGCTCAGTTTTATAGGCAAAGTATGACAATTAAGTCATTTCATCGTCTATCACCACCGGAAACCTCACCTTGAAAATTAAGATTTGTAAACGAATTGGAAAAAGAAATTTTAAAGGTAGAGTTTTTGAAAGCATAAACCTACACCGAAAAACACAAACACCTGTTTTGATCACATTATTCCAACCCAAAAATCTGAAAGGAATGTTGGTTGAGAACAGACAAATATTTCTCAAATCAAAAAGCCAACACCATGGTGATTTCACACCTACACCTCCACAGGTGATATCTTTAAAGTTACCAATACAAAACTTTATATATGAAATTATCAAAGTGACATGCCTTATTTAAAGATCCTTTCGATACTTTTTGTCCCGGATATAAACTTGGTATCGATGTGGCTTTGGAACTAAAGCTCCGCCTGACCTTTTGATCCCAACTTCCTCATCCTCATAAGTCAAGAATATGGAGTTCAAAAATGTAATTTATGTTTGTGTGGCGAAGTTTCTCGCAAAGTGTGTGAAAAAGGAGTGAAAGCCAGTGTAATCCATTAGTTCCTATTGAATTTAATTGACTATAATGAGTACAAGTAGCAATCTTTTAAAAGATGACAAAGATGGAAAGACTGCTTCATTAAAAGAAAATGAATATACCTTTGATTTTGACTGTGTGCGAGGTCTCTCTGCCTCTCTAGCATGGGATTTTTCACCCAGTTAATTGGAAAACTTTCTCATTTTTCTCTGCCTTTTCATCACTTTTCAAAGCTAAAGAAGATGGGGCAGCCTTGGCAGATTATTTTCTCCACACCAGCTGCTTTGAAAGTCATATTCTCTACCCTTCTCTTGGCCTTGACTCTCTCTTCGTCCTTCCCTCCTACTCTCTTTTCTTTTCGGCCTTTTCTTCCTCCTCAGTTCTGTTCTTTTTCTTCACTTTCTGCCTTCGTATCTCTCTCTCAAACTCTCTGCTCACTCAGTTCTGCTTATGCTCTTCTTCTTTTCTCATAATCTCTCTCGATTTTTCTCTCAATCTCTTCTTGATTTTTATTTCTCATTCTCCTCTCTCTCTCTCGATCCCTCTCATTTTCTACATCTTCTTTCTTTCTTTGTGTCGGTCTGTGTGTATAATTGTGTTGGTGTGTATGCTAGCGTGTGTGTGTTAAATGCCCCCACGTGTATGTTTATGTTGAAGGTGCGTGTATATATATGCTAAACGTGTGTGTGTTATATATATATATGATAAATAATATATATGATTTCTAGGATCTAGTTATTACTTTTATTAATTCCAATTTCATCCCTCAAATTAATTTAATGAAAGCTTAAAATTAATTTTCGTAAAAATGTTCACATTTTACTAAAAAATGAATCTCGCGTTCGGACGCGACCCTACGGGCGAAAATAAAATTTACGCAGACATGCTAAAATAATCCGGGTCGTTATAATAAAAATATCAATCCCACGATGACTTAATTCTGATTGTTGTTATTAATTATTGATACTATTTATTTACAGGTATCTAATTATAGGGAGAAGAAAATGATTGCTTTTGGTTAGTTGAATGTGTATTTGATAAATAAAATAATTAAAGACACAAAAGAAAACACTAAGGAAAATAACAAAAGACTTAAATATCTAGGATCGTGATTTCACACAATATTATTCTAAAGGTGAATTGATTCTATTATATATGCGTAATATATCAGTTTGCTAACCTGGAGCACGAAGTTATGCAAAAGTCTCTTCCGATGGTCAGACACAAATACCCAATATAACCCAATTAATCATATTCCTATGTTAACTAGATTACATGAATTCATTAAGTCCAGTTCCAATTGTGATTACCCCGCCTCACAAGTATATTTCTATCCTGTAAGAAAACCTTTTAAGGGTTATATATTCTCAAGGAAGATAGTGAGCTATTGAATCTAAGGAAGAAAACTAAAATCTCTTTTCCAAGTTCATTTTAAGTTTACTAAATCAATCTTATTAATGGCTAGTTAACAAGAAGCATTAAGACTAAGACTCAATAAACAAACAAAAGAATTACCCATAAAAAGGAAATCAATTATTAAATGTGTGGATATTATGATTCATCACTTCCCTAGAATAAAAATAAAATACAGGGATTATGAGATCCACCTTTACTATTTATAATTTAGAAATCTCCTTTATTATAATACAGAATTTATCCGTGATATTACCAACTGACCATATAGGTGGTATCCTCATTAAGTCGGATTTTAATTAAGTCCAACCGACCATAAAAGCGGTATCATTATTTGTCCTTAAACCAGCCATATAGGCGGTAATTATCTGTCACTTAAAAACCGGCTATATAGGCTGTGTCACATTATGTCAAATAAATAAAACCAGCCATTAAGATGGTAAGCCTTTAATTTAATTTATAATTTCCATATTATTATTAATGGAGGTTAATCTAAATTAAAATAATAAAAGCTTCACCCTTCTCCCAGCGAAAATCTAACTACTAAACATAAAAGAAAAGAAACTACTACTATTACTGAAAATAAAAATATATAATTTAAATTTCAAGAATTAAACAAACAAGTTACAATCCTTAAATTCCTTACAAAAACCTAAGGAAAGCATGAGATTTACAAATGAAATGGCTTGGTATTTATTGGCAAAGAAAAGACCTCCACCAATTTCTCCACCAAATACTCCACCAAACACTGCACCAAACATGCCACATAACACTCCCCCAAATACTCCCCCAAACATGCATGCATGTTTGTTAGAAGTTTGACAATTTTTTTTTTATTTTTTTTGATTATGACTTTAGTAATTAAACATAACACAATTTCAGATTGTTCATCAATTTCGGTCTTGAAAATTTCAAAATTCGAAAAAATTTAAATCTTCAAAGTTGTCTTCTTCCATGTCTAGGAGAATGAAATATGCTGGGAGAATGAGTTTGTCAACTTTGACCAACAAAAGGCTTAAAATGAGTAACAAAGATGAAACTTATATGTGGCATTGTCGTATGGGACACATAAACAAGACTCGCATATCCACACTTTCGAAGAGTGGGTACTTGGACAGATTTTATCCAAATTCATATGACGTCTGCGAATCTTGCTTATTAGGAAAAATGCCTAAATCACCTTTTAGCGGTAAAGGTGAACGCGCCACCGAACTGTTAGCCCTCGTTCATAATGACGTATGTGGGGCCATGTTACGCCAAGCTAGAGGTGGATACGAATACTTCGTAACCTTTACGGATGATGCATCGCGTTTTGGTTATGTGTATCTTATGAGACACAAGTCGGAAACTTTTGAGAAATTCAAAGAGTTTCGACACGAAGTTGAAAACCAGACCGGCAAGAGTATAAAGACATTACGGTCAGACCGTGGTGGCGAATACATGAGCAATTTTTTCTAGATTACTTGAAAGAATATGGTATTCTTTCAAAGTGGACTCCTCCTGGAACACCGCAATTAAACGGTGTGTTCGAACGGAGAAACCGAACTTTGTTGGACATGGTAAGGTCTATGATGAGTTGCACTGAGCTACCTATTTCCTTCTGGGATATGCATTAAATAATGCAATTCTTATTTTGAATAAGGTTCCGTCAAAATCAGTTCAACAGTCTCCGTATGAGATATGGACAGGAAAGAAACTGGGTTTCTCATTCCTGAAGATTTGGGGATGCTAGGCATACGTCAAACGTTTGGAAGGTACCAAACTTGAACCCAAATCGGATAAATGCCTATTCGTAGGATATCCTAGGGAAACCAAAGGATATTACTTCTATCACCCACGAGAGAACAAAGTATTTGTTGCTCTACATGCGGTATTCCTTGAGAAGGAATTCCTAAATGCTGTGGTTAGTGGGAGGAAAGTAGAACTCGATGAAAATCGGAGTGATACTGTTCATGACATAGAATCCTCAATGGAACAAGTCCATCCGAGATGAGATTGTACCACAATCTTCTATTTCACAAGGACCGCGTAGGTTGGAGAGAGTCAGGAAACAACCTGAGAGGTATGGGTTTCTGATCTCACCTCATGTAGATATTAATCTTATTGAGGATAACGAACCGGGTTCGTATGAGGAAGCGATACAAGATATCGATTCCGCTTTATGGCAAGAAGTCATGAAGTCCGAAATGTATTCCATGTACACCAACCAAGTTTGGACACTGGTTGATGCACCAGAAGGCGTAAAGCCTATTGGTTGCAAATGGGTCTTCAAGAAGAAGACCGACATGGATGGCAACGTACAAACGTACAAAGCTAGGCCTGTAGCGAAGGGGTATCGTCAACGACATGGTGTCAATTACGATGAAACTTTCTCACCCGTTGCCATGATTAAATCCATTCGGATAATGCTTGTTATTGCTGCATATTTCGATTACGAGATATGACAGATGGACGTTAAAATCGCTTTCCTTAACGGAAACCTTTTGGAGGATGTTTATATGCAACAGCCTGACGGTTTTATCGTGCCTAGAATTGCAAACAAGGTTTGTAAGTTAAATCAATCCGTTTATGGATTGAAGGAAGCGTCACGGTCTTGGAACCAACATTTTGATGAGATCATAAAACAATATGATTTCATTCAAAACGAAGGTGACCCTTGTGTATATAAGAAGGTTAGTGGGAGACAACTGATTTTTATTGTCCTTGATGTTGATGATGTATTGCTTATTGGAAAATGACATTCCCATGTTAACATCGGTGAAAGCCTGGCTTTCATTGAAATTCTCCATGAAAGATCTGGGAGAAGCAGCCTTTATTCTGGGAATAATGATCTACCGGAATAGATCTAGAAAGCTGCTTGGACTCTCCCAGAGTACATACATTGACAAACTGTTGAAGAGATTCAACATGGATCTGTCCAAGAGGGAACTGTTGCCAGTGTCACATGGCGTCTATCTATCTAAGGATATATGTCCTAAAACTCAAGATGAGAGAGACAACATGAGTCAGATACCGTTCGCCTCGGTAGTCGGATCGATCATGTATGTCATGATATGTACGCAACCTGATGTCTCATATGCTTTGAGCATGTGTAGTAGATATCAGGCAGATCCAGATGAAGGTCATTGGATGGCGGTTAAGAATATCCTTAAGTATCTTAGACGAACTAAGGATGCTTTCTTAATCTATGGAGATGGAGAACTTGAGGTAACTGGGTATACCGATGCAAGTTTCCGGGTACATATTTTGTTTGAATAACGGAGCAGTAGCTGGAAATCTTCCAAGCAAGAGACTATTGCCGATTCAACAACAGAAGTGGAGTACATTGCCGCAGCTGAAGCAGCAAAGGAGGCAGTTTGGATCCGAAAATTCCTAATTGGATTAGGAGTAGTTCCGTTAGTAGTTGAGCCCGTTCCATTGTATTGTGACAATAACGGGGCTATAGCGCAGGCTAAAGAACCGCGGTCTCATCAACGATCCAAGCATGTTCTATGACGTTTCCATATGATTCGTGAGATCATACATCATGGCGATGTGAAGGTCGAGAAGGTCGCATCAGATGACAACATTGCAGATCCACTAACGAAAGCTATTCCTCAGCAAATGTTTGAGCGACATGTACATAGTTCAGGTATTAGATGCTTGAGTGACTGGCTATAGGCCAAATGGGAGATTGTTGGACAGTTATGACCCATAGCGTCACTGTTTGTAAAAGACATTGTGTTTTTGTACAAAATTAACTATGTTGTAATGAAATTGCCTTTTACCATTTCGTAATTTATTTACCTTGATATAGAAATGGTAGAAGTCCTTATGATTAGTTCCGGATTGAGATGATATGAGACAGTATCAATCCATAAAGGTTTAATCATTAAATATCCCTAGTCGTAGTATTATCGAGACTGGACATCGATAATACATAATATACTAGTATTGCACTTGTGCGTGTTATGAGGGCATAACGGCATAGTTCTCATATATTTAAGTATTGGATACTTATGCAAGTGCGATAGGAGGTTGTGTTTTACCGATGGTACGGAAAACAGCTTCGCTCTAGATAGACCCCGCAGAATCCCATTGGTAGTATGTCTATATGTCTATGGGAGTCCGCTTTAGGGTAGGTGTATTTGGTCTTAACCTGAGACTTGCATCGGTAGTACTTGCGACAATCGGTAAACTTTGGTTTTGGTCGTCCAGGACCTTAACAGGTTCTGTGTACGCCTCTTCTGGGTTTATTGAGAATCGTAGTGTATTGAATGTGAAGTCAAAACGGAAGTATCACTTTAGACATATGGAGATGATGATCACGCAGGGATTCAGAACTGGTTCTCTATTGTGTTGCAACCATCGGGATAATATGACAAGGTCAGGATTATCCGATTCAAAGAGACTAGTTGCTTGATATCTGATATGTGCTTCGTACGGGGCAGACACTATTCCAGCCCCAGGCCTTGCACGTGACATCCGATACTGGATCGCAATATACAATACTACGGTATAATACGCCTCATATAGATCGTATATTCCATTAAGAATATTTCTAGAGAATTGGGTAGGCATGACGCTTTGTTAGAAGCCAACCTTGTCTCGTAAATCGGTAAAAACGTAGTACGAGATACGTACGTGTTCGGATAGTCCGACGATCGGATTTACTGCCAACATATCCAAGGATCTCTTGGGTCGCTTCCCGAAGATTCACTGATGACGTATGATTCGAGCTAAATTAATTTGGGATTAATTGCGGAGAGACTTTATCTTAGATAAAGTACTATTTTAAGAGAGAGAAAGATTAATTTGGAATTAATCGTTAAAATAATATATTTGATATATTAAACGAAATTAGATTTTGACGCGGAATTAAATTAGATTTTAATTCGGGCAAACGAGTTAATTTAGAATTGATTCGTTAGCGACGTGAATAGTAATTTTACTAGGCATAATTATTTGATTAAATTCGATTTAATTACGTTGCGACAGAAGTTCGTTAATTCGAAATTAGCGAAATCGGGCTCGGGAGTGTTTGCGGGCCCACTCGTATTTGGAATCGAGTGGGACCCACATGTCACATCAACCATCACATCACATGTCACCTTTATTCACTTTATTGTGATGGGTTTAGGTGAGTTGGTGAATGTGTGTTATGCAGTCCAAGCCAAAGCAAATGTGTGACATATATTCCAAATCCAACTTTTGGTAAATGATTATTATTGTTTTTGAAACAATTGCACATCTTCCACTTCTTTCTCTCATTGCCGAATGCAGTGAGCTTTTTTCTCTCCCCTTTATTCTTCATCTTGGCCGAATCCAAGCAAGAACAAGATCAAAAATTGTGGCAATTTTTTAGTGCTAGCACACACCTCAAAGGAATCTTATCAAGGTGTTAGGGAAACCAACTTGAGAGCTTGGAATTCCTTGAAAGCTTGGAGCTTGTAGATCACTTCAACAAATCATCCTTGGCCGAATTCAAAGCTTGAAGGGAAGGAAATTTTGTTGAGCATCACATCCATAAACCAATCAATGTAAGTGTATTTCCGCCACTCTTCTTTGTTATTCATTCTAATTTTATGCTTGAATTTGATCTTGGGACTAAACCTAGAAACCCAACAGTAATGGCTTGACATTACTCATTCCCTTGGTTCCTTGGATTTGGTTCTATATTGCTGGGAAGATTTCCTGGCGGTCGGTAACTCTAAGCATTGGCCAATTTTCCAATTTGATTCTCCAGTGCTTTGATAGAAGCAGATTTGTCTTTGAAACATAGCATCATATGCTGCTTGTTGCTTTTTGAATATCTCTGCAATCCATTCTTTCATTTCTGGTTCTTTTTCAAACTCTTGGCCTTTGTTCTGTTCCTGGAATCCATGTGGTGGGTAGTTCTTTTGCCTTGAATTGTTGTTCCATGAAAAATTAGGATGATTCCTCCACCCTGGGTTGTAGGTGTTGGAATATGGATTGTTCCATTTTTTGTTGAAATTGATGACATAATTCACCGTCTCTTCAAGTTGGTTTGGTTCTGGTGCTCCTCCATATGTTGAAATTGTGGATCAAATGTTGCTTTGAGTGCTGAGAGTCTTTATGAACTTGCATATCTGATCCAGCTTGGCACTGACTGCTGTATTGGCTACAACTTCATAAATTTTTGCAATTCTTTGAATCATGCTCCTTTCTGTTGGCCACAAGGAATTGTTGTTGGCCATTTCTTTAATTAGGTCCCAGGCTTGATCTTCTCCTTTTGCCATCATAGCTTCTCTAGCAGCAGCATCAATTGTGGTTGTCATCAGTCCAGAAAGTCCATTATAGAAAGTTTGGACTTGAAGCCATTTTGGAATCTCATGGTGAGGACATTTTCAGAATAAATCTTTGTAAATTTCCCAAGCTTCATTGAGAGTTTTGAGACAAGTTGTACAAAGGATGTGATGTCATTCCTCAATTTTGCTGTTCTGGCTGGTGGAAAATACTTTACAAGGAATTTGGTTCCTAGAGTGTTCCAAGTTGTGATGGAACCAGCTGGTAGTGAATGTAGCCAAGCTTTCGCTCTATCTTTTAAGGAATGTGGAAAAAATCGCAGTCTCATTGCTTCGTCAACTCCTCGGTTGTAATTGAAAGTGCCAAAAACTTCCATGAAGTTGCTGATGTGGGCATTAAGATCTTCAGTTGCATTCCCCCCAAACTAAACTGACTGCTGAATCATCTGAATGCATGTTTTGATGTCAATGTGGGAGTTCTACGGTCCCAAATATCGAATACAAAGCAAGAAATACATGTGAATACATATGTGGAAGTTGAGGAATACTTACATCGAGCGATTGAGCGATGCGACAATGAACAAAAAATTTTCTACCCTCCTCCATGAAGCTCGGCAGTGGACTGGTTTGGAGTCCTTTGAATTCAGCCATGGATGTCCTTTGAAGATCTAGCTTTGTGAAGAAATCCCATGCACACGGGTGGGTTTTCCTATCACCTTCGTATGTCTCTTTGAGTGCTAGCTCTTCTTGATTTTTTCCAAAAAAACCAAGCTTTTCCCTTCTCCTTGCTCTCGGCCATGAGAGAAAAGCAAGAAGAAAATATGCCCACAATGGGTGTGAGAGAGAGAGAAGAAGTATGAGAGATGGATGAAAAAGTGTATGTTAATTGATTTCTAAAAACAATTAAACATATATCTTTTATTTGATTTTTAAAAAGTCAAACAAGTACTAAACATTTAAAAATATTAAATGTCTTTCATGCCATCATACTTCCATCACTATTCACATCAATCAAGTTGTCAAGTCACATCACTCAAGTTGTCAAGTCACATCACTAAAAATGACAAGTGATTTGACGCTTGAAGTGACTAGCGATTTGACACTTGATGCAAGTAATGATTTGACGCTTGATTTGACTTGCATGCCGCACTCGAATTCGAAATGCGAATGCGCTTGCAAACAATCTCGGGCTCGAGTTCGTTAATTCCAAATTAACGAATTTTCCGTTGCGTCGTAATTAAATCTAATTTAATTAAATAATCATGCCAAGCATAATTACTATTCACATCGCTAATGAATTAATTCTAAATTAATTCGTTCACCCGAATTAAAATATAATTTTAATTTCGTGTCGAAATCCAATTTTGTTTAATATATCGAATATATTAATTTATCGATTAATTCCAAATTAATCGTTATCTCTCTTTAATTGATATTTTATCCCAGATAAAATATCTCCACAATTAATCCCAGATTAATTTTCTCTCTCTTCTAATTAATCCCAGATTAATAAAAGTGTGAGTCATACGTCATCGGTGAATCTTCGGGAAGCGACCCATGAGATCCCTGGATATGTTGGCAGTAAATCGGGTCGTCGGACTATTCGAACACGTAAGTACAAAGTACTACGTTTTACTGATTTACAAGATAAGGTTGGCTTTTAGCAAAGCGCCATGCCTACCCAATTCTCTAGAAATATCCTTACAGGAATAGAGGATCTGTATCAGGCATATTATACGTAGTATTGCATATTTCGATCCAGTATCGGATGATCATATGCGAGGCCTGGGGCTGGTACAGTGTCTGCCCAGTACGAAGCATATATCGGATGACAAGAAACTAGTCTCTTTTTTATCGGATAATCATGACCAAGTTATTTTATCCCGACAGTTGTAACATTTTTAGAGAACCAGTTCTGTGTCCATACGCAATCATCATCTCCACTATGACAGGAGTGATACTTCCATCTTGACATCACACCCAATACACTACGATTCTCAATATACCTAGCAGAGGCGTACAAAGAACCCGTTAAAGCCCTGGACGACCAAAAACAAAGTATATTGATTGTCGCAAGTATTAGCGGTGCAAGTCTCAAGTTAAGACCAAATAAACCTACCCTGATTTCGGACTTCCATACAGACATAGTCATACTACCAATAGAATTCCGAGGGGGTCTATCCAGAGCAAAGCTGTTCTCCGTACCATCGGTAAAACACAACCTCCTATTACACTTGCATGAGTATCTTATACCCAAATATATGAGAACTATGTCGTTATGTCCTCATAACACGCACAAGTGTAATACTAGTCTTTTACGCATTCATCGATGTCTAATCTCAATAATACTCTGACTATGGCTATTTAATGATTTATCCTTCGTGGACTGATACTGTCTTATATCATTCTCAATCCAGGAACAAATCATAAGGACCTCCTATCATTTATACATCTAGGTGATCTAATCACAAATTATAAGAGCGCAATCTCCTTTGTCACGTAGTTAATTTCTACAACAACACCATGATCTGTACAAATAGTGACACTATGGGTTATAACTGTCCAACAATCTCCCATTTGGCCTATAGCCAGTCACTCGAGTGTCTGACACCTGAACTATGTACGGTTGGCTCAAATTGCTGAGAAAGTGCTTTCGTCAGCGGATTTGCATGATTATCATCTGATACGATTTATTTGATCATCACATCACCACGATGTATGATCCGAACGATTCAGATGAATAGATGAAGTATATATCTGGATAGTTGATGAGACCATTAATTCTTTAGCTTGTACTGACGCCTAGCTCAGCTGGTAACAGAACTATATCTAATCTAATTAGATTTGTTATTGACCCAGATGGCTTCTATTGCTGCCTCAACTGTAGTAATTACCTGCATTTGTTGTTTATTCGGTAATAGTATCTTTTTTGGAAAATTTCTAGCTCACTGTACCGTCATTCAAACTGTATAGTACTGTTTGCGACTTATAGTCATTATTCTCGGTTAGGAAACTTGCAGCAGTGATCCCAGTCACTTCAAGTTCTCCTTCTCCATAGTTTAAGACATCATCATTAGTTCTCTAAGATACTAACGGATGTTCTTAACATCAATCCAGTGACTATCACTTGGATTGGCCTGTTTGTGAATCCATATGCTCAAAAGCATATGAGACACCAGGTCACATACATTTTTCAATGTACGAGTTCTCGGAGAGTTTCAAAAACTTTAAATCTATCACAGTAGATCTTTATTCCTAGAATAAAGGTTGGTTCTCACAAGAATTCTACGGAGAATTTTCTCGAAAGCCAAGCTTTCACCGTTGTTTTTATGGGAATATCATTTCCAAGAAATGACATATTATCATTAATTATAGGACAACCACTATCAGTGCGCTCCTACTAACCTCCTTATATACACAAGAATCATTTTCCTTTTGAATTAAACCATAAATTATTATGATTACATAAAAATGATAATTCCAAGAACCCAATGCTTACTTCAATCCCTCCCTGGATCGAATAACCTGGAAACCTTGTTTGCTAGTTTTGGTACGACAAAATCGTCAGGATGTTTTAAACATCCTCCAAAAGGTTTCCATTTAAGGAAAGCGATTTTCCCGTTCAGTTGCCATATTTCATAAATGAAACATGCAGCATCAACAAGCATTATCCAAATGGATTTACTGTTGCAACAGGTAAAAGGTTTCATCGTAATCAATCACAATGTTGATAATGATACCTTTCCGCTACAAACCTAGCTTAGTACGTTGGTATTTTGCCTTCTATGTATTCTTCATTGAAGACTTATATAGTACCAATAGGCACAATGCCTTGCCGTACATCAACTAGTATTCTAAATATAATTGATATACTTGGAATCCATTTAGGACAACATGGCACTTTGCCATAATCGGGAGTCGATACCTTGTATCACTTCCCTATACGTAGTCAGTTTGTATTCCTCAATAAGATAGACATCTTTATAAGGTGAGATCAGAAACCCATACCCCAGGTTGTTTTCTGACTCTCTCCGAACTATGTGGTTCTTGTGTATTCAAAGATTATTGGTATAGTTTCATCATTGATGAACTATTTATGTTCCATTAAGGAATTTGTGCCTAGAATAGTATTACTTTGATTTTCATCGAGTTTTACTATCCTCCCACTTTCCACTGCATATCGGTATTCCTCTTAGGAAAACCACATAGCGAGCAACAATCTAATTGTTCTCTTATGAGTTGTATAAGTACTATACTTTGGTATCCCTCAGGTAACCTGCAATTGGCACTTATCCAATTTGGGTTTTAGTTTGGTATCATCCAAACATATGCCTGGCATTCCCAAATCTACAGGAGTGAGAAACCCAGTTTCTTTCCCGTCCATATCTAATATGTAATCTGTCAAACAGATTATTTATGGTGTTTGGTTATTATCTAGGTCCCAATATCAAACAAGCAATGAAAACAATGCGTGAATACATCAACGGAGGTAGCGGAATACTCACATCGATCGGTTGAGTCAATTTGGAGACGAATCAAGCCCAAAATGCTCACTGCCTTAGGCGTGAACTGCAGCAGTCCACTGTCCACCAAATCAGAATTTTGAGCTGAGAAACGGAGCTCCGAGCCTCGTCCGATGGATCCCGGCTCATGGGTGAACCTCCCTACCACCTTCGCAAGACTCGTAAGTGTGCTAGCACTTGGATTTTCACCATGAAAATCCACTCTTGGCCTCCCTTTAATCACGCCATTTTGGCTTCAAAAACAGTCCACATTATTTAGTTTTGGCGTGAGGAGAAGAGAAAGAAATGGAGAGAAAAGAAATGTGTATTGGTTTTTGCATTTTAATTTCAAGTGTATCTTATACACTTTTGTGAATTTCAAATGAATTTCATTTGAATTAGCTTTTAAAAGTCAAACAATAAAAGCCATCAATACACACATCTTGTCTATCACTATTCACATCAACATCACTTTATTAAAGTGACAACTTGTCATATCACATCACTCAAAGTGACAAGTGATTTGACGCTTGATGCGACTAATGATTTAACGCTTCATGCGACTTGCGATGCCGTACTCGAATTCGAAATACGAATGCACTCGCAATCACACTCGGGCTCGGGTTCGCTAATTCCAAATTAACGAACTTTTCGTTGCGTCGTAATTAAATGATTACGCCTAGCGAATTCACTATTCACGTCGCTAATGAATTAATTCTAATTTTAATTCCGCGTCGAAATCTAATTTCGTTTAATATATCGAATATATTAATTTACCGATTAATTCCAAATTAATCGTTATCTCTCTCTAGACGATATTTTATCCTAGATAAAATATCTCCGTAATTAATCCTAGATTAATTTTCTCTCTCTTCTATATAATCCCAGATTATTCAAGAGTGCGAGTTGTGCGTCATCGGTGGATTATCGGGAAGCGACCCATGAGATCCCCGGATAAGTTGGCAGTAAATGCGGTCGTCAGAGTATCCGAATCACGTACGTACCAAGTACTACGTTCTACCGATTTACGAGACAAGGTCGACTCCTAGCAAAGCACCAAGTCTACCCAATTCTCCGGACATATCCATTGAAGAATATTAAGATCTGTATCAAGCGTAGTTTACCAATGTATTGTGCATATCGGTCCAGTATCGGATAGTCACGTACTAGGGCTGGGGCTGGATAAGTGTCTACCCCGTCCGAAGCACATATCGGATGTCTGGTAACATAGTCTCTATAATCGGATATTCATGACCTGGTCATAATATCCCGATTAGTTGCGCAACACTCAAGAGCACTAGTACCGTATCCTGCGTGACATCATCTCCACTATGACTTAAGTGATACTTCCGTCTTGACATCACACCCAATACACTACGACTCTCTGATAAACCCAGAAGTGGTGTACGCAGAACCGGTTAAAGCCCTGTACCACCAAGACCAAAGTCTATCGATTATCGTAAGTATTAGCGATGTAAGTCTCAGGTTAAGACTATACACACCTACCTTGATTTCGGCCTCCCATAGACACATAGTCATAATACCAATGGGATTCCGAGGGGTCTATCCAGAGCGAAGCTGTTTCCCGTACCATCGGTGAAACACGACCTCCTATCGCACTTGCATAAGTATCCAATACTTATATATATATGAGAACTATGCCGTTGTGCCCTCACAATGCACACAAGTGCAATACTAGCCTATTCCGCATTATCGATGTCCAGTCTCGATAATACTCCGGCTAGGGATATTTAATGATTAATCCTTCGGGGACTGATACTGTGTCATATCATTCTCAGTCCAGGAACTAATCATAGGGACCTCTCTTCATTTATATATCTATGGTGATCTAATCACAAATGATGAGAGTGCAATTTCCTTGTCACATAGTTTATTTGCTACAACAACACAATGATCTGTGCAAATAGTGACGATATGGGTCATTTTGTCCAACAATCTCCCACTTGGCACATAGCCAGTCACTCAAGTGTCCCACACCCGAACTATGTACGGTTCGCTCAAATTGCTGAGGAAAGGATTTCGTCAGCAGATTTGCTTGATTATCGTCTGACGCGATTTAAACGATCATCACATCGCCACGATGTATGATTCGAACGAATCAGATGATATAGAAGTATATATCTGGATCGTCGATGAGACCTTTAATTCCTTAGTCTGTGCTGACGCTTAGCTCAGCTGCTAACAGAACTATATCTAATCTAATTAGATTTATTTTCGATCCAAATGGCTTCTTTTGCTGCCTCAACTGCAGCAATAATCCGCATTTGTTGTTTATTCGGCAACAGTTATCTTGCTTGGAAGATTTCCAGTTCACTGTCCCGTTATTCAAACTTTATAGTACCGCAGTATTTAATTGTTTGGAAACTTGCAGCGGTGATCCCAGTCACTACAAGTTCTCCTTCTCCATAGTTTAAGATAGCATCTTTAGTTCTCTGAGATACTAACAGATGTTCTTAATTTCAATTCAGTGACTATCATTAGGGTTAACCCGATTGTGACTCCATATGCTCGAAGCGTATGAGACACCAATACAATTACATTTTAAATGTACAATTTCCCAGAGAGTGTTAACAACTCCAAATCTATCCCAGTAGATCTTTATTCCTTGAATAAAGGTTGTTACTCCCCAGAATTCTACGGAGAATTTCTATTGAAAGAATATCTATGAAAGCCAAGCTTTCACCAATTGCTTTATGGGAATTTCATTGTCAGTGCCCTCTCCCACTAACCTCCTTATATACACAAGAATTATTTCATTTTGAGTCAAATCATAAACCATTATGATTATTTCAAAACGACAGTTCCAAGAACCTTATGCTTGCATCAATCCAAACATGGATCGAATAACCCGCAAACCTTGTTTGTCGGTTATACAAAATCGTCAGGATGTTGTAAGTATCCTCCAAAAGGTTTCCTTTTCAGGAAAGCGATTTTGATCTACAACTGACACATTTCATAAATTGAAATACGCAGTTATCAACAAGCATCTTCAAAATGGATTTACCATGGCAATAGGTAAAAGGTTGAACCGTTATTAACACAATGTTGATAACGATACCTTTCCGTCAAAAGCCCAGCTTTGTACGTTGGTATGTTGCCTTCCATGTATGCTTCCTTGAAGACGTTTAATGTACCAATAGGCACAATGCCTTGTGGTACAATCAACTAGTATCCAAAATAGTTGTTATACATGGAATCCATTTCGGACTCATGGCACTTTGCCATAACAAGGAGTCGATACCTCGTATCACTTCCTCAAAACGTAGTCGGATGGTACACCTCCATAAGATTGACATCTTTATGGGGTGAGATCAGAAACCCATACCCTAGGTTGTTTTCTGACTCTATCCGATCTACTAGTTTCTTGTGTATTTGAAGATTAATGGTATAGATTCATCATGGATGAACTATTTGTGTTCCATCAAGGACTTCGTGCCTTGAACAGTATTACTCCGACTTTCATCGAGTATCACTATCCTCCCACTGACCACTGCATATCGGTATTCCTCTCAGGAAAAACCGCATGGTGAGCAACAATCACATTGTTCTCATGTGAGATTTACAAGTACTATACTTAAGGTTTCCCTTAGGATAACCTATATTGGCACTTATCCAATTTGGGTCCTTAGTTTGGTATCATCCAAACGTTATGCCTGGCATACCCAAATTACTAGGAATGAGAAACCTCGTTTCTTCCCTGTTCATATCCTATATGACATCTGTAAAACAGATTTATATGGAACCTTATTCTAAATAAGTTTTGCACTGTAAATACATATCCTATTGAAGGAAACAGTAGCTCAGAGCGACTCGGGATAAACCTTATCATGTCCAACAAAATTCGGTTTTAGTTCGGACACACCGTCTAACTGACGTGTCTCGGGAGGAGTCCTCATATGAAAGAATACCGTACTCTTTCATGTAAGTATGAAACTTACTGCTTAAGTATTTTCCATTACGGTCTTACCGTGGCGGAATAATACTATAGCCGATCTGTTTATTTACTTCGTGTCGAAACTTCAAAAGTTTCTGATCTATGTTCTTCAAAAGAAACACATAACCATAACGTGATGCCACATCCGTTAAGGTCACGAAATATTCATGTTCACATCTAGTCTAGCTAGATATGGGCCCACTAACTTCACCATGAATAGGGCTAACAGATCGGTGGCCCTTTTACTATTACCAAGTAAATAGTATTTTAGGTACTTTACCTAATAAACTAGATTCGCAGACCTTATTTGAATAGTCAAATCAGTCCTAGTACCCACTCTTCAAAAGTGTGGATATACGAGTCTTGTTTAATTGTGTCCTAGACAACAATGCCACAAATAAGTCTCTATTGATCAAATCAATTTGAGCTATTCATTTGTCATTTTTATATGTTTGAGATTTTATTATATTCAAAATATAAATTCTGTTATTTACATCTAATGTATTTATCTCAGTATCATCTTTATATAATAAAACACTTAGTGTTCTATAATATAAAGGTTTCATCCGTAACGGATTAAACACTGATATAGAGATAATGTCTCTAGTCAAACTAGTTACATTATAACATTTCCTAATTTAAGTACATACCCAAAGGGTAGTTCCTAAACTTAGGTATCTACGGTCGAAACAGCGACTTTCGTCCCGTTTCCGATTCGCAGAGAAATCTCGGCTTGAAGTCAGTATCCAGCTCATTGCGGATTCTGAACATCAATACATATATTTTATGTACCACACTAAGTATTTAAAATCCAATTTCAATACTAGTAGTGAACATAACTTTGACAAATATTTTTAAAGTCAGAGCCTCGCCCTTTCTTTAATTCCTTCGTGTCTGCCATATCCAAATGGTAGTCACTTTGGGATATGTCAATTATCTTTTCAATATTTCACAAACCTTTGGCCAAGCCATGGGTTTTAGAATATCGAAATGATGTGCACCTTGTGCAACTTGCCCAATTGCAAACTTTGACTTTATCTCCACTAGAACAGTCAAATCAATTCTCTAAGAATTATTAATTGCAATTTAATACTTTTAAATCTATAGACAGATTTATTGTCAAGTATATTAAATTAAGCACTAAAGTCATCATCACATAAATCTTCCAAAGATTTTATGCTCTACTATTTGCTTAATTATGGGCTTAGTCATAATAAGTTATTTTATCAAATAAATTAACCTATTATTAATTCCCAATTTGAAAATTAAATCATTTAAAACATTTAATCCAAGATTATATTTTAAATATTCAATTTTTCAATTTTATCTTGATTACAATAGTCCAACTATTTAATCAACGATTAGTGGTACTATATATTATAATGATTATAATAGTCCAACTATATAATCAAATATAATCCAAATTAATTAACCTCAATTACATTGATTACTATAGTCTAAATATAAAATCAACTGTAAATTGAAATCAATTAATTCAAATATATTGATTAATATAATCCAATTATATATAATCAACTATAATACAGTCCAACTGTTTATATTAAAACAACATTAAATAATAGTCCAACTAATACTTTTGATTAATATGACGAGTAAAATATAGATGAGCGCGTTTAGCGAGTATTCGAACGAATGTTGCAAATTCAATACTTGCCTCCCACTATTTTTCATCAAGCCTCTAACCCTCTGTCGAGTACTCGGGAAACCGTGTTTCCTAGTGGGCTAGGATCCCGTTAAATGTCACACAATCTTGACTTTGGCCAACAAATTGTATGATAATTAACTAGGTAGATCTTGAAGATCAATTGGATCCCATCCAACTCCTAGATCCAGTAGGTGGACATCCAAGTCCCAAACATATATCTAATATATACCTATATATCGAATATATACCCTAACCTTTTTCCTCCGAATCAACTAGGCCTTGGCTTTGGCACAACAAACCTAGTGATCCCAGTCAAGCGCGGACCCATTGGCATGGAAGCTTCGTAATCAATGTCAATGGACAAGAAGTGGTCTTGACTTTGGCCAACAAACCACAACTTGGACACGACACCGATATGGAACAAAACCTCGTGATTAAAACACATCTTCGACGGACAAGGGCTTGACTTTGGCCAACAACCCCTGCCAATCTCGGATCTTGAGCAAGAATCACTCAATGGAAGGAAAATAAACGCTTGATATTTAACGAGGGTTTTTCGCGTGCAAATTGGCTACCAATTTAATTATCTTTGTTAAGGTCTCATCATCATACACCCTTAAACATGCATTCTAAACACATAATAAAGCGAGTATGAAATAAAATAATAATGATATGCGGATGGATACTTTACACATTGATCCTAGATCAAATCTCTCCCTTTCTCACTCAAGCTAGCACTTGTATTACTTCTACCCGTTACACTACACTTCTAAAGAAACCTCATTTACATTGAGGGGAATAGGTGAGAAGAGAATACAAAGAGAATGAAGGTGATAAGGCTGGACACGCAGGTCCAATTTAATAAATCAAATTTATTACAACAATTTCTAAAATTGCCCACCCATCTAATATCCATTTGATATACATTATTCATTCAACACAACCACGTATTCACACACATAAGCATGCTATCAATCAATCTAATCAAATTAATTAATCTGATAATTAAGTGATCATCCAATGTTCAAACAACGATTTGATTTTGTTCGAGTCAAACTCGTTTTTGTGAATAAGTACTTAAAGTACGAATTCATGAATTAAATTAAACTACATTATTAAATCTAATTTAACATGTACTTAATACTAATTCACTATTCAATTCCAAATTAAACATTACACTTTATTAATAAACCTTTCACGATTTAAATTCCAAATTTAATCGTAACGCGTCTCAAAGACCGATTAACGTCCAACGTCAATTCAATTAAAGTCCAATGGGCTTTTAATTGATTTCATAAGGCGTGGACTTTTGGTCAACTCAGGTCAAATTGATAACCAAAGTCCAATCCGGGATTTACCCCATAAGCCCATAAATCAATCTTGGCCCATTAGGCCCAATTGAACTTTAAAGGTTCATTAGTCGCATTTGGGCTTTATGGTTAAGGTTTTGGGCCCAATTGGATCCAATCCATTTGGCCTAAACCCAACTTGATAAAAACAAGCCCAATAGGCCCAAATACAACATTAGAAGACCAAATCCAATTTAAGCCTAAATAATTAAATTACCAAATTCCAAATTCGCAATTTAATTACCTAAAGTGTATATCATGATTAATTACCCAAATCAATATTTCCAAAACATGAAATTAGTCCAATTAATCATGTTCATCATCATCATCACATGTCCAACACATTAATGAAAATCAAACCCATATTACATGCTTCTTTAGTCTCGGCCAAGATAGGGATTTTTATCCGATTCAAATTCAATCCAATTAATTTCACAATCAATTTTAAATCCTCAACCCGAATGATTTCATACACATCCAATGTCCAAAAAATCAAAAACCAAGACATTATAGGGCAATGTAGATTCGGCCAAGGTGAAGGTATTAGGGGTTTTTGTTCAATTCAAAATTAATCCAATTCAATCTCAAATCAACATCATCCTACTTCATTACAACTCATCCAATGAATTAATAATGAAAAATTCCAAGAATCCCAACACCATACATATTCGGCCAACACCATCAAATTGGGGAAAATTGTTCCAAACACATTTTCTTGAAATTGATCAAATCAATCTTCAATACAACAACATTTAAACATGCTCAGTCATCCAATTTCATAAAATCATGCTCAAATCCAAAATACCCAATTTTAAGCCCTACATTTTTCATGCTTGAACCTATAGCTCTTGATACCATTGTTTGGTTATTATCTAGGTCCCAAGATCAAACAAGCAATGAAAACAATGCGTGAATACATCAACGGAGGTAGCGGAATACTCACATCGATCGGTTGAGTCGATTTGGAGACGAATCAAGCCCAAAATGCTCACTGCCTTAGGCGTGAACTGCAGCAGTCCACTGTCCACCAAATCAGAATTTTGAGCTAATAAACGGAGCTCCGAGCCTCGTCCGACGGATCCCGGCTCATGGGTGAACCTCCCTACCACCTTCGCAAGACTCGTAAGTGTGCTAGCACTTGGATTTTCACCATGAAAATCCACTCTTGGCCTCCCTTTAATCACGCCATTTTGGCTTCAAAAACAGTCCACATTATTTAGTTTTGGCGTGAGGAGAAGAGAAAGAAATGGAGAGAAAAGAAATGTGTATTGGTTTTTGCATTTTAATTTCAAGTGTATCTTATACACTTTTGTGAATTTCAAATGAATTTCATTTGAATTTGCTTTTAAAAGTCAAACAATAATAGCCATCAATACACACATCTTGTCTATCACTATTCACATCAACATCACTTTATTAAAGTGACAACTTGTCATATCACATCACTCAAAGTGACAAGTGATTTGACGCTTGATGCGACTAATGATTTGACGCTTGATGCGACTTGTGATGCCGTACTCGAATTCGAAATACGAATGCGCTCGCAATCACACTCGGGCTCGGGTTCGCTAATTCCAAATTAACGAACTTTTCGTTGCGTCGTAATTAAATGATTACGCCTAGTGAATTCACTATTCACGTCGCTAATGAATTAATTCTAAATTAATTCTTTTGCCCGAATTAAAATCTAATTTTAATTCCGCGTCGAAATCTAATTTCGTTCAATATATCGAATATATTAATTTACCGATTAATTCCAAATTAATCGTTATCTCTCTCTAGACGATATTTTATCCTAGATAAAATATCTCTGTAATTAATCCTAGATTAATTTTCTCTCTCTTCTATATAATCCCAGATTATTCAAGAGTGCGAGTTGTGCGTCATCGGTGGATTATCGGGAAGCGACCCATGAGATCCTCGGATAAATTGGTAGTAAATGCGGTCGTCGGAGTATCCGAATCACGTACGTACCAAGTACTACGTTCTACCGATTTACAAGACAAGGTCGACTCCTAGCAAAGCACCAAGTCTACCCATTTCTCCGGACATATCCATTGAAGAATATTAAGATCTGTATCAAGCGTAGTATACCAATGTATTGTGCATATCGGTCCAGTATCGGATAGTCACGTACTAGGGCTGGGGCTAGATAAGTGTCTACCCCGTCCGAAGCACATATCGGATGTCTGGTAACATAGTCTCTATAATCGGATATTCATGACCTGGTCATAATATCCCGATTGGTTGCGCAACACTCAAGAGCACTAGTACCGTATCCTGCGTGACATCATCTCCACTATGACTGAAGTGATACTTCCGTCTTGACATCACACCCAATACACTACGACTCTCTGATAAACCCAGAAGTGGTGTACGCAGAACCGGTTAAAGCCCTGTACCACCAAGACCAAAGTCTATCGATTATCGTAAGTATTAGCGATGTAAGTCTCAGGTTAAGACTATACACACCTACCTTGATTTCGGCCTCCCATAGACACATAGTCATAATACCAATGGGATTCCGAGGGGTCTATCCAGAGCGAAGCTGTTTCCCGTACCATCGGTGAAACACGTCCTCCTATCGCACTTGCATAAGTATCCAATACTTATATATATATGAGAACTATGCCGTTGTGCCCTCACAATGCACACAAGTGCAATACTAGCCTATTCTGCATTATCGATGTCCAGTCTCGATAATACTCCGGCTTGGGATATTTAATGATTAATCCTTCGGGGACTGATACTGTCTCATATCATTCTCAGTCCAGGAACTAATCATAGGGACCTCTCTTCATTTATATATCTATGGTGATCTAATCACAAATGATGAGAGTGCAATTTCCTTGTCACATAGTTAATTTGCTACAACAACACAATGATCTGTGCAAATAGTGACGCTATGGGTCATTTTGTCCAACATATGGAACCTTATTCAAAATAAGTTCTGCATTGTTTATGCTTATCCGTTGAAGGAAATGGTAGCTCAGAGCAACTCATGATTAACCTTATCATGTCCAACAAAATTCGGTTACTTAGTTCGGACATACCGTCAAATTGACGTGTTCCGGGAGGAGTCCTCATTTGAAAGAATACTATACTCTTTCAAGTATACGAGATACATATTGCTTAAGTATTTTTCATTACGGTCTTACCGTGATGGTTTAATACTTTAGCCGATCTGTTTGTCTATTTCGTGTCGAAACTTTAAAAATTTCCAATTCGTGTTCAAAAGAGACATATAACCTTAACGCGATGCCACATTCGTTGGGTCACTAAATATTCATATCCACCTCTAGCCTAGCTAGATATGGGCCCACTTGCTTCACTATGAACTAGTGCTAACAGATCGGTGGCATTTACACTTTTACCAAGTAAATTGTGTTTTAGGCACTTTGCCCAATAAACTAGATTCGTAGACTTTATTTGATTGGAATCAAAACAGTCCGAGTACCCACTCTTCAAAAGTGTGGATATACGAGTCTTGTTTCATTGTGTCCCAGACAACAATGCCACTTATAAGTTTCATCTGATCAAATCAGTTTGAGCTATTTGATTGTCACGTTATATGTTCGAGATTTATTTATATTCAAAATATAAATTCTTTTATTCACATATAATGTGTTTTATCTTAATATCATCTTTATATAATAAAACACTTTAGTGTTCTAGAATATAAAGGTACACTCGTAACGAGTTATACTCGATATAGAGATAATGTTTCTAGTGAAACTAGTTACATTATAACAATTTCCTAATTCAAGTACACACCCGAAGGGTAATTCCTAAACTTAGGTATCTACAGTTAGAACAACGACTTTCATCCCGTTTTCGACTCACAGATTAATCTCATCTGAAGTGAGTATCCTGCTCATAGCAGATTCTGCACATCAGTACATATATTTATGTGCCACACTAAGTATTTAAAATCTAATTTTAATACTAGTAGTGAACATAATTATGACAAATATATTTGAAGTCGGAGCCTTGCCCGTCTTTTGTTCCTTCATGTCTGCCTTGTCCAAACGGCAGTCACGCTTCCGGTATCCCGTTTACCACAATTTAGGTAGACATTTTAGGATTTGTCCTTTATCTTCCCAGAAGATTATAATGATTTTGCCTTTGCCCTTTTCCATATCCCAGAAGCCTTTGGCCAAGCCACGGGTTTCTGGAATATCGAAGTAAGGTGCGCCTTGCGCTACTTCCCTAATTGCAAAGTTTGACTTTATCTCCTTGAGAATAGTCATTAACTCTCCAAGAGTTATTTATTGCAATTCAGTACTTCTAAAATCTAAGTATAGATTTATTAAGATCCTTCAATTTCATTATCGTACTTTAAGGATCTAATCCTTAGTTCTGAATAAGATATTAAGGAGTCTACAACGACAAGCTTAATGGATTAAGCACTTAAGTTATCATCACATGAATCTTCCAAAGATCATGCTCTACTATTTGCTCAACTCCGGGCTTATGCCTAATATGTTATTTTATCAAACAAAGTAACTTATTAGATTCCATGACCATCCTGAAATTTTATTCCCAATTTGAAAATTAAACCATTTAAAACATAATCCTAGTCCAACTATTTAATCAACGATTTCATGTACTGTTTATTATAATGATTACAATAGTCCAACTATTTAATCAACTATAATTTTAATAGATAAATTCAATTATATTGATTGCTATAATCCAATTATAAAATCAACTATAAATGAATAGTTTGAATACAGTCCAACTATTTTATTAAAACAACGATTTAAATATTAGTCCAACTAACATTTAATTTATTTGACGAATGATATTTGTTTGAGCGCGCATGGCAAGTAAGTAAACGAATATTGCAAATTTAATACTTGCCTCCCACTATTTTTCGGCGAGCCTCAAACCCTCTGTCGAGTACTCGGGAAACCGTGTTTCCTAGTGGGCTAGGATCCCGTTAAATATCACACAATCTTGACTTTGGCCAACAAATTGTATGATAATTAACTAGGTAGATCTCTAAGATCGATTGGATCCCATCCAGTTCCTAGATCCGGTAGGGGGACATCCAAGTCCGAAACATATATCTTATATATGCCAATATATCCAATATATTACCTCACCTTTTTTTCCTCTGAATCAACTAAGCCTTGGCTTTGGCACAAAAAACTTAGTGGTCCCAGTTAAGCGCGACCCATTGACCAAGGAAAACTTCGTAATCAATGTCGATGGACAAGAAGTGGTCTTGACGTTGGCCAACAAACCACAAGTTGGACAAGACACCAATATGGAACAAATCTCTCGTGATTCAAACACATCCTCGACGGAAAAAGGCCTTGACTTTGGCCAACAAGCCAATGCCAGTCTTGGATCTTGAGTAAGAATCACTCAATGGAAGGAAAAAACGCTTAATATTTTGTGAGGGTTTTTCGCGTGCAAATTGGCAACCAATTTATTATCTTTGTTAAGGTCTCATCATCATACACCCTTAAACATGCATTATAAACACATAATAAAGCACATATGAATAAATAATAATGATATGCGGATGGATACTTTACACATTGATCCTAGATCAAATCTCTCCATTTCTCTCTCCCGCTAGCACAAGTATTACTTCTACCCATTACACTACACTTTTAAAGAAACCTCATTTACATTGAGGGGAATAGGTGAGATGAGAATACAAAGAATAAGGAGGTGATAAGGCTGGACACGCAGGTCCAATTCATAAATTCCAAATTTATTACAACAATTTCTAAAATTACCCCACCCATCTAATATCCATCTGATATACATTATTAATGCATCGCAACCATGTATTCACACAAGCATGTTATCAATCAATCTAATCAAATTAATTAATCGGATAATTAATGACCATCCAATGTTTAAACAACGATTTGATTTTGCGAGAGTCAAACTCGTTTTGCGAATAAACACTCGAAATATGAATTCTCGAATTAAATTAAATTACATAATTAAATCCAATTCAATTTGTATTTAATACTAATTCGCTATTTAATTCCAAATTAAATATTACACTTTATCAACGAACCTTTACGACTTAAATTCCAAATTTAATCATTACGGGTCTCAAAGCCCGATTAACGTCCAACGTCAATTTAATTAAAGTCCAATGGGCTTTCAATTAATTTCTTAAGGCATGGGCTTTTGGTCAACATGGGTCAAACCCAAAGACTAAAGCCCATTAAAGGAATCACCCTTATAAGCCTTTGAAACCAATTTAGGCCCATTAGGCCCAATTAACCTTTAAAGGCCCATTAGTCGCATTTGGACTTAACGGAAGTGGTTTTGGGCCCAATTGGAGCCAACCAATTTAGCCTAAACCCAACTTAGTACAACCAAGCCCATTAAAGCCCAATTACAACATTTCAAGCCCAAATCCAATTCAAGCTCAAATAATTAAATCATAAAAGTCCAATTTCATAATCTAATTAATTCTAAAGTGTATTGCACAATTAATTACATGAATCAACATTTCTAAAATATCGATTAGACTAATTAATCATGCTCATCATCATCATCACATGTCAAACATATTTTGATTAAAATCAAACCCAATTACATGCTTTGAAGTCTCGGCCATGTTGGGTATTTTATGTCCGATTCAAATTCAATCCGATTAAATCCAAATTAACATTAAATCCACATTCCCGATTGATTTCCAACACATCCGATGATCAAAAAATCAAAATTCCAAGACTTTTAGGGCACTAATGTATTCGACCAAACTATACATTTTGGGGAAAAATGTTCCAAACATAATTTCTTGAAATTGATCCAATCAATCTTCAATTAAAAAACATTTAAACACGATTTATCCTTCGTGGACTGATACTGTCTCATCTTCGTATGTCTCTTTGAGTGCTAGCTCTTCTTGATTTTTGCCACAAAAACCAAGCTTTTCCCTTCTCCTTGCTCTTGGCCATGAGAGAAAAACAAGAAGAAAATATGCCCACAATAGGCTTGAGAGAGAGAGAAGAAGTGTGAGAGATGGATGAAAGAGTGTATGTTAATTGATTTCTAAAAATAATTAAACATATATCTTTTATTTGATTTTCAAAAATTCAAACAAGTACTAAACAATTAAAAATATTAAGTGTCTTTCATGCCATCACACTTCCATCACTATTCACATCAATCATGTTGTCAAGTGACATCACTCACGTTGTCAAGTCACATCACTCAAAGTGACAAGTGATTTGACACTTGAAGTGACCAGCGATTTGACGTTTGATGTGAGTAATGATTTGACGCTTGATTTGACTTGCGTGCTGCACTCGAATTCGAAATGCGAATGCACTCGCAAACAATCTCAGGCTCGGGTTCGTTAATTCCAAATTAACGAATTTTCCGGTGCGTCCTAATTAAATCTAATTTAATTAAATAATCATGCCAAGCATGATTACTATTCACGTCGCTAACGAATTAATTCTAAATTAATTCGTTCGCTCGAATTAAAATCTAATTTCAATTCCGCATCGAAATCCAATTTCATTTAATATATCGAATATATTAATTTATCGATTAATTCCAAATTAATCGTTATCTCTCTTTAATTAATATTTTATCCCAGATAAAATATCTCCGCAATTAAACACAGATTAGTTTTTCTCTCTTCTAATTAATCCCATATTAATAAAAGTGCGAGTCATACGTCATCGGTGAATCTTCGGGAAGCGACCCATGAGATCCCCGGATATGTTGGCAGTAAATCGGGTCGTCGGACTATCCGAACACGTAAGTACCAAGTACTATGTTTTACCGATTTACAAGACAAGGTTGGCTTCTAGCAAAGCGCCATGCCTACCAAATTCTCCAGAAATATCCTTACAGGAATATAAGATCTGCATCAGGCGTAGTATACGTAGTATTGCGTATTTCGATCCAATATCGGATGATCATATGCGAGGCCTGGGGCTGGTACAGTGTCTGCCCCGTACGAAACATATATCGGATGACAAGCAACTAGTCTCTTTATTATCGGATAATCATGACCAAGTCATATTATCTCGACAGTTGCAACCTTTTTAGAAAACTAGTTCTGTATCCCTGCGCGATCATCATCTCCACTATGACTAGAGTGATACTTCCGTCTTGACATAACACCCAATACACTACGATTCTCAATATACTAAGCAAATCCGTACACAGAACCTGTTAAAGCCCTGGATGACCAAAACCAAAGTATATTGATTGTCGCAAGTATTAGCGGTGCAAGTCTCAAGTTAAGACCAAATAAACCTACCCTGATTTCGGACTTCCATACACACATAGTCATACTACCAATAGAATTCCGAGGGGGTCTATCCAGAGCAAAGCTGTTTTCCGTACCATCGGTAAAACACAACCTCCTATTACACTTGCATGAGTATCTTATACCCAAATATATGAGAACTGTGCCGTTATGCCCTCATAACGCGCACAAGTGTAATACTAGTCTTTTACGCATTCATCGAAGTCCAATCTCGATAATACTCTGACTAGGGATAATTAATGATTTATCCTTCGTGGACTGATACTGTCTCATATCATTCTCAATCCAGGAACAAATCATAAGGACCTCCTATCATTTATACATCTAGGTGATCTAATCACAAATGATAAGAGCGCAATCTCCTTTGTCACATAGTTAATTTGTACAACTACACTATGATCTATACAAATAGTGACGCTATGGGTCATAACTGTCCAACAGTCACACGCATTTGTCGGTAAGGGAGGAAGTACAATATAGGAAATGAGGCCATCTACCACCGGAATAGTTTTCTCTCGAATGGGAATTGGTGGTGCAACCTCCAAAGGTTCAGGTTCCATGTTAATAATTTCTTCTTGTCCTTATCGCCTTTCCCTTCTCAACTGTCTGATAGTTCTTTCAATCATTGGGTCAAGCAGACGGATTTTAAAGTTTTTGGTTCATCTAATGAAGTGTCTGAGAATCTGAAACAAGTGAAAAAAAAAATAATAAGTAAAAATAAATTAGATACAAGTGAAGGAATCTAACCTCAAAACTAATAATAAAAGATAAATAAGTCCCCAATAACGGTGCCAAAAACTTGACCGGTTGCTTTCACACGCGTATAATGCAAGCACACGTATCGTTCAAGTAGTATAGAAAGTATCGATCCCATGAGGACTTAATACCGAATCTATTAATTTTATGAGGTCAATTGATTACTAGTATCTAACATGTTGATTGATTGATTTCTAATGATGATGGTTTTAAACTTAAAAACAAGCAAATAAAATTGCACGAAAGTAGGATTAAGAAATTTCAATATTAAGAAACTATTTATTTTTGAGAATCTTTCTATATCTTTTAAAAAGATGAAGTGGTTATTTCATGTTTGTGAAATAAATCGGTTTGCTAACATGAAACACGAAATTATGCAAAAGCCTCTATCGATGGTCAGACGCAAAGAATCAGTTGATTGATTGACATTGAACTATATATCTATGTCAACCAAATTATCTGGATTCATTAAGGTTACCCCTGCCTGATAGGTATTTGTCTATCATGTAAGGAAATTTATTAAAGGATTATATATCCTCAAAGAAGATCGTGGGCTATTAAGTCTAAGGCTGAAACCTAAAATCCCTTTGTCAAGTTTATTTTAGATTTACAAGATCAATCTTATTAGTGGCCAGTTAATAATTAATAAGTAAACTTTAAAATTAACCAAACTATAAAATAACCCATTATAAACCGGTGAAATTAGAATTCATCACAACCCCATATAACTAACTTTGTTATGACACACAACTAGAGCTAGTAAAAAATTAAAAGTAAAAGACATAAAGTAAATATTGAAAAGTAAACTGCGGTAAAGTAAATATTGAAAAGTACAATTATAATAAAATAAAATGCTAGGGATTAAAGGATCTACTTTTAATACTACTATTTTAGATATCTCCCTTGATATAATATATTAACTTGTGATGATATTACCAAATAGCTATATAGACGATAACCTGATTCAGTCAATTTAAGTCCAACCAGCCATTAAGGCGGTAACAATATTTGTCCATATTCCAGCCATATAGGTGGTAAATTACCAACCGACCAACCAGGAGGTATCCTTGCTTAGTCAAATTAAAACCAATTTAATATCAATTACCAACCCGTCAATATAGCGGTATCCTCATTAAGTCAAATTTTAAATAGTGAATATATTATAATTAATGGAGATTAATCTAAATAGCAGTAATAAAAGGTTTACCTTTCACCCTACCATTGGGAAGTTACCTCCTCATGGGTGAATAGTAAAAATTAAAAAGTGAAGAAAGTAAATTACTATTACAGAACGTAAATAAAATTAACTACAAAACTGAAATTAAAAGAAACTAGATAGAAAACTCCCTATTTACATAAGAGAATTCAGAGAGAAATGTATATATGAAATTGAAATTTCGAGCTGAATTTATAGGCATCAATAAGCCTCACGCGTCGTGACAAGCAAGTTTCATCTTGCGTCACGACTCGCTAACGTGTCAGCGTGTGATTCATCCACACAAATTCTTATCCGCTAACATGGCAATTGTGGATGATTAACTTAAAGATTGTGCTGATGTGGCAGTGATGTGACTCTAATATGGCGATGATGTGGCATCACATGGCAAAAATGATTGTCATCATAGTAGGATTATGACACGTGGAACTCTGTGATTGGTTGATGATGATGTGGCTGGTTGACTCGGTCTTCCATTGATGTGGATGATGACATGGCTGACACGTTGGATGAAATGTGCCGACACATGGTGATGGCGATTGTTGGCACCATAGGATGATGACATGTGGCATGGTGCACGTTAGCAAATCAGCTGTGATGTTGACACCTGGCACGGCGCACATTAGAAAAGTCAGGCACACGCTAGCAAAATCAAACTTCCCAGATTCTGACTGTAGGAAATGACTTTCCCTAGCGCGGTGGAAGTTGCTTGTGGTGGCACCGGGTCCGGTAAGGATCTTCAAAATTTTCTTTTCCTTCTGCCTTTAATGTAGTTTCCAAGATCAATCCTTTGGTGTCCAACACTTGGATCAACCACTCGATCTTCCGAACTATGACACAAAACCAACAAACCGAAGTGTGGGATTCACTCAAAAAGAATAAACCTCTAAACTATTTAGAGATTTAGGATGTCACAATGGTGTTTGGCTTTTTGGAATTTCAAATACTCTCACAATACTTGTGAATATTTGAAGTTCTTCTCTCTTTTCACTCAAATGTTTTCTCACAATAATTGTGTGAATGAATGCAAAGTGTTAACCTTAGGAAGTGAGTGAAATGGTAGAGATTATATTGTCTTACACAAGCCAATTAACCTTGTCATTAAGTATCTAATGTTTTCTTGCAATGGCCAACAAAAAAATGTGAATGCCATACCAAAGCATAAGAAATGTTTAAGCTAAAGACAATGGCTTTGTCATTAATCATTCAATGCTTTCTTTCAATGGAAAACACATGAATGTGGAGGCCATACCAAAGCATAAAACGCACTAGCTAATGAAAAATCTATTAGGTGTATCCAAGCTACCTAATAGACATAATTGCTGGAATGACATGGTAAGCCATATGGCTTTGTCTCCAATGGTAAATAGAAACAATATATTAATAATGATTTATTTACCTTCAATTATGTTGTAGTAATTATCTTATAATTATTACTAATTTGATTATCTAATAATCAATACTTGATTATCTCATAATCAAAGAATTCTAGAAAATATTAAGTTAAACTAATTTAACATAGTTTTCATTTGTCACAATAAATATTATTAATCTTATTAATAATATATAAATAAATATATTGTGAGCATATAATTAGATAATCTAATTATATTAGGTTTGCTATAGTTAATCGAGCTAGCACGGGGACCAAATGGATCTACAGTTCCGAGCTCCAATAATTCTGAAATATTAATTAAACATTTTAATCAAATATTACGTATTATTAACTCCGCGTTATTCCACTAAAAACTTGAAGTTGAACTCCCGTTACCGTAGATGGATTAAATAAACCGAACATTTTCGGTGTCCATCGATATAGTCATTACATATGGATTAGCCCTTCATGAATATCTCATAAATAGAGCCGAGTCATAAGTTCATTAAAACCCCTCTAAATATTTTATCTCTTAAGCACCATTGACTTTATAATGAATAATTAATTCATAACAATTATGAATATAAAATACTTTCTATTCGTAATAGAAAAGTTTAGTGCTCAAATTATTCAAGTCCCGAATCAACCCTTAAAAGTGATATTCATCTACTTCTCATAAGAATTAGTGAATTCCATATCTATGTAAAATGTTCCCAGCTACATACCAAATCATATCCCCAAAATAAATAGTTATTGGCTGGGAATGCAACACCAACCTCACCATAGTAAATCAAAGAACATAACCTGTCATGCAAGAGTTCGTAGTACACTCAGGATTAAGATCGAATCCATATTTGACCATCTATTAGATAAAATAAATTTCTTCGGTTAGCGGATATTAAAAGAAATTTGTATTTATCTGAGTCCAGTCCTATATGATCTCATCATACGAGGTGCCTCCATTCCCATGTCACTACATGAACGATCCCGGATCAAGGTCGTCATACAAATATTGAATGGACCGCAGCTATAGATAAACCACAAACAAAGTACCCTCTTTGTTTGCTCTCTATGGACAATTTAGATTATTATCTTCAGACTTAAATCCTCTTGTGAATCAAACATACACTAAGTCTGAAGGTAAAATAGTAATTAAGGTAAACAAGACAATTGGACAATATGCGATATAAATCAAACAACTTTGATAAAAATGAATAATGCATTATTATTACAATAAGCCATTCCATTTACAATACATGAAGCTCTAGGACATAAATCCCAACAATCTCCCACTTGGACTAGAGCAAATGAGACATGTCATGTAATCCTAAATCATTTAGGTGACCTTCAAATACTTTAGCCGTTAAGGTCTTTGTAAACGGATCAGTCAGGTTGTCTGCGGATGGAATCTGCATGACAGCGACATCTCCTCTCTGCACTATACCTTTGATGAAGTGATATTTCCTCTCAATATGCTTACCTCTCTTGTGGCTTCTTGGTTCTTTGGAGTTCGCCATTGCGCCACTATTATTGCAATAAAGTGTGAGTGGTTTATCCATATCTAGAACAACTTCCAGATCTGGCAAGAACTTACGGAGCCAGACTGCTTCCTTAGCTGCTTCACAAGCTGCTACATATTCAGCCTCTATGGTGGAGTCAGCAATACAAGATTGCTTAATGCTACTCCATACTATAGCCCCACCACCTAGGGTGAACACTGATCCAGATGTTGATTTCCTAGAATTGACATCCGTCTAAAAATCAGAGTCAATATATCCTCTCAGAATCATATCCTGACTTGTATATACTAGCATATAATTTCTCGTTCTCCGAAGATACTTGAGAATATGTTTCACCGCTACCCAATGATCTAATCCTGGGTTGGATTGAAACCTACTGACAACTCCTACTATAAAACAGATGTCAGGTCTCGTGCATAACATAGCATACATAAGACTTCCAACTGCTGAAGCATATGGTATATGTCTCATCTCCTCAATTCCTTGAGGTGTCTTAGGAGACTGTTCCTTAGACAAATGAATGCCATGTCTGAAAGGTAAATTATATTTCTTGGAATTTTTCATACCAAATCGCACAAGAATCTTGTTGATATAGGTTGCTTGAGAATTGCTAACAGTCGTTTCTTGCGATCCCGAATGATCTGAATCTCAAGCACATAACTTGCCTCTCCCAAATCTTTCATTTGGAATTGGTTAGCTAGCCAAATTTTCACGTCCGATAATATCTTTACATCATTCCAAATGAGTAAAATATCATCAACGTATAACACAAGGAAAACCACCTTCCCATCAATGATGCGCTTGTAGACACAAGGCTCATCAATGTTCTGCTCAAAGTTATAAGACTTGATCATAGTATCAAACCTTATGTTCCAAGATCTAGATGCTTGCTTAAGTCCATAAATGGACCTTTGCAACTTGCAAACTTTTGCTCTTGACCTTGGGTAATGAACGCTTTTGGTTGTACCATATAGATACTCTCATCAGGATTACCATTCAAGAATGCAGTCTTGACATCCATTTGCCAAATCTCATAGTTATAATATGCGGTAATGGAAAGAAGAATCCTGATGGATTTAAGCATAGCTACTGGAGAGAAAGTTTCTTATAGCCAACTCCATCTTTTTGGGTATAACCCTTTGCCACTAGCCTAGCTTTGAAAGCCTGTACTTTCTCATCTATTCCTCTTTTTCTCTTGTAGATCCACTTGCAACCTATGGGTTTTACTCCAATAGGTTGGTCTACAAGTTCCCAGACTAAGTTAGAGTACATGGACTCCATCTCAAGGTTCATGGATTGAGCCATTCTTCTTTATCAGTATCATCCATTGCACTACGATAGGTCAATGGATCATCTATACCATCACAAGATGCAACAACTTGAACCTCACCATTTCCTAGATAGCGTTCAGGTTGTCTTACAATCCTCCCACTACGCCTAGGTGGTGTGGTATCCTGATAAACTTACATCTGAATTTTAGATGTAGAAGGCGTTATGTCTTTGTCAATATTTGATGGGATGGGCTTTAAAGAATCCCGAGGAGCTTGGTTGAACGAGATTTGCTTTGGTTTCTTTAGCACATGTGCCGGACACCCCCATATGCGGAAATGTCACAAACTAGCTTTACGACCATTCCACAACTCTAAGGGAGTCTTAGAAATAGATTTAGAAGGAACTACATTGAGGATATACATTGTAGTTTGCAATACATACCCCCAGAATGAACTAGGTAGAGTGCTATAACTAAACATTGATCTTATCATATCTAGTAGGGTTCGATTTCTCCTTTCTGCAACACCATTTTGTTGTGGTGTTCCAAGTGCTGTGAGCTGTGAAATAATTCCATGCTCAACTAAGAATTCCTCAAAATCTCTATCAAGGTATTCTCCTCCACGATCTGATCGTAGAATTTTGATGCTTTTACCAAATTGGTTATCAACCTCAGCACGATACTCTTTGAACTTTTTAAATGTATCTGACTTATGCTGCTTTAGGTAAACATACCCATATTTGGAATAATCATCAATAAAAGTGACGACGTATTCAAAACCACCACGAGCTTTTACATTCATCGGTCCGCAAACATCCGAATGTATTAGCTCAAGAGTTTCTTTGGCTCTTATCCCTTTTCCAGTAAAAGGACTCTTGGTCATTTTGCCTTCCAGACAGGATTCGCAGACAGGTAAAGTACCGAGTTTTAACTGATTTAAAACTCCATTCTTAATTAGTCTATCTATCCAGTCAAGGTTAATGTGACCAAGTCTAAGGTGCTATAAATAGGTATCATCATGAGAAATCTGTTACGGTTTAGTTTTAGATCTTTCAATCTTAAACATTTCACTATTAAGTAGTGATTCATGCATTAACGACCTTAATACATATAGATTATTTTTGAAGTTTCCCGTTCATATATTTAATCCATTTCTACTAATAATAACTGACTTATTATTAAACGCAATAGAAAAACCACATTCCATAAGTTTTGTTACAGAAATCAAATTCCTGCGAAAACCAGGAATATATAGCACACCATTCAAACATAAATAACTTTTATTAAAATTCAAAATTGAAATTCCCACTGCTCTTGCTGAAACAGCATCCCTTGTCCCAACTCTCATGGTAAAGCTACCTTCAGTAAGGTCCCTCCATGAGTCAAGTAGCTGCAAAGAACAGAAAACATGGTTAGTGGCACCAGAATCAATAATCCATATGCATTTATCATCCTCCACTAAAAGAGACTCAATGACAAGTAAATCATATTTACTTGAGTTTTTCTTCTCTTTAAGCTCAGCAAGGCATTTTGGACAATTCCTTTTCCAATGCCCTTGTTGTTCACAATGGAAATATTTTCCTTTGGCATTGGTTATTTTGGAGCTTTTATTGTTCATCTTTTTCATTGTTTTTGCCTTTGCCTTCCAATTGCCTTTCTTATTTCTCTTTACAGATTTAGAAGATTCAGCAACATTGGCCTCGGCATTGGGCTTATGAGGACCGTTCATAACGAACTCATAATTGGTGAGCTCATTCAGCAGTTCAGTCAATGTAAAAGTCAACTTGTTCATAGAACAGTTGCTCTTAAACTGCATGAAACTCTTCGGAAGAGTTTCTATGATCATTGTCACCAGGCTTTGCACATTAATACGTGCACATGGGTTTCTGCCATATTAAGATGAGCCATCATCCTTAACACATGGTCTCAGACTGATGTGCCTTCCTTCATTCTAGCGGTCAATACAGAGGCAATTGCCTCATGTTGTTGCCGGTCTGAAGGTTTCCCAAACATGTTCTATAATGACTGCATAATCATTGATGATGTCGCCATAGGCTCATGCTGTGTTGCAAGAACCTCAGGCATGGATGCTATCAAATAGCTATGGGCTTTCTCTCAGCTTTAATCAAATTATTATAGGCATTACGTGCAGCTCTGGCAGCATTTGGTGTTGGCTCAGAAGGAAATTCCTCCATTAGGACAAATTTAAGGTCTTCACAGGCCAATATAGCATTCATGTCACTTTTCCATTTAATATAATTATCCCCATTTAATTTTTCTTGTTGTTTGATAATGGAGATTATTGCAGATGCCATGGCTGAAAAATAATAAACGCGCATTCAATCATTCATTCATCACATATTGAAATTGTCAAACATTTAGGCATAAAGTTAAACATGATACATGATCAATGTATAATGAATTAGAAACCTAAAAGAATTACTATGCCACGATTATCTATCATCCCACAAATAAGTGCCGCCGTAGGGTAGGTCAAGTATTCACATGATAGATTGAGACATTCTTAATTGATTAATATATTCGAAATAACTCTTATTCCTATATTAATCAACTACCGTTATTTTGATCAAGGAAGCTTTGATTAACAACTTAACCATTCCTTTGTGAGTGTGACCCACTATTCCAGAACCCTTAGACTTAACTAGTAAAGTGCTGTCATATGGTAGGTCAAATCACCAAATACATCTAGAGTCTCTATCCTTTCGGAATCCAAACATGATATTGACCCAAAAAAGACACCACTCGTAGGGGGACGAAAGTAAAGCCGTCTCGAGGCGCCTATTGAATCTCACATTTCTGGATAACAATGGAGATCGCGGGATATATTGTGATATATCCCTCTCCCACTCACTATTTTGAAGTTTAAGGTTTCTATCTCACTAGTTTCTAATGTATTAAGATTATGCTCGACTAAAACATATCTTTATTAATACTAGTGGATTGTTAGTGATCTAACCAATTTTAACATTTAAAATTTTATTCACTAATCCCGATTAGTCTCTACTAACCAATTAACTTAATTAAACTAATTTAATCAAGTTATTGAAGTGATCTAATCAATTTTAACCTTTTAAAATATTAGTTAACTTATAGGTTTTAAAATTTTAGAATTCAATTAATAGACTATATGTCATTAAACCATTTAATAGATTAAAAATATGTTATTTACTCCAAAGGTACGTGGAATTGTATTCGAGTGCAAACCAAATTACCGTCCATTCGGAAGCGGCTATGGAATTTATATCCGGGTTTCCATCCCATATACCAAGGAAAATAATTTACTCATAATGTCCATTTGTTCTTAAACTTGAATTCGTAATTTTTAAACCTTTAAACTAATTAATCTTATTAATTCGTTAACATGCATTTTATATTTTAATTAAACTTTTAAATTTAAATAAAATCATATTTTATGACTTGATTATCATGCATGTCAACATGTTATGGCATGTGAAAATGCAAGAGTATTCACCCTAGGCTATATTACATGTTAATAAACAATTTAAAACACATATATATGCCCAGGTCTGGGCTGAAAATGTTTGTGTTATGTTTTCTGGGCATTCGAACGTTTTCCAGGCAGTAGCAAAACTTTTGAGTTGCATTTGACTGGCGTTTGAACGCAATCGGTCTGGTGTCAAAACACTAGAAATTCATTTACCCCGTTCGGGAGCTTTCGAAGTCCGTTTTGGTCCCCATTTTTTTACGGACTCGTAACGGAATGTAGTTTCATATACATATATTCATTGCGTTAACTAGGCTCTTATGTTTTCTCTAAAAAAAATTCTAATCTAATTAGTACAATAAATCCAAGGCATCCATTGGCCTTCAAATCTTACTCCAATGAATGTTGTTGAGTTCTTCACAAAATAGGTTTGTAATGAGTCCTTTGTGGCATCAGCTCGTCCAAGTTACAAATTGAGTTCAAAAAATGAGGAAATGAACTTAAAACACTCGAAAGAATATGACCTTATGGTCTTACATTTCCAATACTAAAAATAAGAGCCGGAAAAATTAACGATCAACACAATACATTCATCACATGAATCAAAGTAAACATTCATCACATGAACATTAAAATCCATTCATCTCATGAATCTAATTGTGCCTACTCATCACAACATGCATATTAATAATTTTATATCTAATATAAAATGTTAAAACATAAACTTAAAAGGAGAAATGGTTAAGAAAACTTTTCAACCTTAAGCTCTAGAAGCCAATTGTAGGAAACAACTTTCCCTAGCGCGGCGGAAGTTGCTTGTGGTGGCACCGGGTCTGGTATGGATCTTCAAAATTTTCCTTGCCTTCTCCCTTTGTTGTAGTTGCCAAGATCAATGCTTTGGTGTCCAACATTTGGATCAACCACTCGATCTTCCGAACTATGAATCAAAACCAACAAACCGAAATGTGGGCTTCACTAACAAAAAGTAAACCTCTAAACTATTTAGAGATTTAGGATGTCACAATGGTGTTTGGCTTTTTGGAATTTCAAATACTCTCACAACACTTGTGAATATTTGAAGTTCTTCTCTCTTTTCTCTCAATTTTTTTCTCACAACAATTATGTGAATGAATGCAAAGTGTTAACCTTAGGAAGTGAGAGAAATGGTAGAGATTATATTCACTTACACAAGTCAATTAATCTTTTCATTAAGTATCTAATGCTTTCTTGCAATGGCCAACAAAAAAATGTGAAAGCCATACCAAAGCATAAGAAATGTTAAGCTAAAGACAATGGCTTTGTCATTAAGCATTCAATGCTTTCTTTCAATGGCAAACAAATGAATGTGGAGGCCATACCAAAGCATAAAATGCATTAACTAATGACAATCTACTAGGTGTATCCAAGCCACCTAATAGACATAATTGCTTGGATGACATGGTAAGCCATATGGCTTTGTCTCCAATGGTAAATAAAAACAATATATTAATAATGATTTATTTTCCTTCAATTATGTTGTAGTAATTATCTCATAATTATTACTAACTTGATTATCTCATAATCAAAGAATTCTAGAAAATATTAAGTTAAACTAATTTAACATAGTTTTCATTTGTGACAATAAATATTATTAATCTTATTAATAATATATAAATAAATATTATGTGAGCATATAATTAGACAATCTAATTATGTTACGTTTGCTACAGTTAATCGAGCTAGCACGGGGACCAAATGGACCTACGGTTCCGAGCTCCAATAATTCCGAAATATTAATTAAACTCTTTAATCAAATATTTTGAATTATTAACTCCGCGTTATTCCACTAAAAACTCGAAGTTGAAATCCCGTTACCGTAGATGGATTAAATAAACCGAACCTTTTCGGTGTTTATCGATATAGTCATTACATAAGGATTAGCCCTTCACGAATATCTCATAAATAGAGCCGGGTCATAAGTCCGTTAAAACCCCTCTAAATATTTTGTCTCTTAAGCACTATTGATTCTATAATGAACAATTAATTCATAACAATTATGAATATAAAATACTTTCTATTCGTATTAGAAAAGTTGAGCGCTCAAATTGTTCAAGTCCCGAATCAACTCTTAAAAGAGATATTCATCTACTTCTCGTAAGAATGAGTGAATTCCATATCTATGTAAAATGTTCCCAGCTACATACCAAATCATATACCCAAAATACGTAGTTATTGGCTGGGAATGCAACACTAACCTCACCATAGTAAATCAAAGAACATAACCTGTCATGCAGGAGTTAGTAGTACACTCATGATTAAGATCGAATCCATATATGACCATCTATTAGATAAAATAAATTTCTTCGGTTAACGAATATTAAAAGAAATTTGTATTCATCTGAGTCCAGTCCTATATGATCTCATCATACAAGGTGCCTCCATTCCCATGTCACTACATGAATAATCTCGGATCAAGGTTGTCATACAAATATAGAATGGATCGCAGCTATAGATAAACCACAAACAAAATACCCTATTTGTTTGCTCTCTATGGACTATTTAGATTACTAACTTCAGACTTAAATCCTCTTGTGCATCAAACATACATTAAGTCTGAAAGTACGATAGTAATTAAGGTAAACAAGATAATTGGACAATATGCATATAAATCAAACAACTTTGATAAAATGAATAATGTATTTATTATTATTACAATAAACCATTCCATTTACAGTACATGAAACTCTAGGACATAAATCCCATCATTGACATGCGTCCCCGGCGCATGTTAACAAGCTTGCGCCCGCGTCGCGATGCGCAAAATGACTATTTTGCCCTTTTTGTCTTTTTTCACTGTTTTGGCTCAAAATCACCTCCTGAATGTTCTGAAACTTTATTTATCTACAAAATAACACAAAACACATCAAAATATTCACAAAACACAAGAAAATTTTACTACTCATCACCCAGAGAAATGGGTTCGTGACAAAACCTATGAAATAATTCCTCTTCACTGCCATAGATTTAATTGACCTAATCTTAGCCTTTGAACCAAAAATTGACCCTGTCCTTTTCAAGATAAAATGGTCCGAAGACGAATGTGGTAAGATGTATCGGATAAATCTAGATCTTAACCTTTAATTTCCTGTCTAGATGTAGTATTTCAGCTAACCAGGTACTATCTTTTAAACTCATCTTGAACTATTTCAGACATTGGGGACAATGTCTCATTTAGTTTTGGGGGAGGGAAATAGTTAATAGTATCTTGTTTTTATTATTTAGTTCAAAATTTTTCAAAAAATTCAAAAAAATGAAAAATTTTACAAAAATTAAAAAAATATTTTGTGTTTTTGTTTTTAACTTGATTAATCATGAGAATTTGGTAAGAAATAGCTGTGTATGGAGTTTCCACTCTTGATACGTATCTCAAACCCAATTTCGAAACAATTTAATTTTTTTTTATTTCCTTTTGAATTATTTAATTTTTGAATTATCCATAAAAAAGACTAAAATGAATCTTCATATGCTTAGTTGGCAGGTATTATCAACATGCATGGTAACATACGGACATGAGCTGTAATTGAAAAGTTTGTAATATTCAGTACTCTAGTTTAATTGGAGGAAGCATCTATAAATATCAATAGAGTAAAAAAAAGAAAAAAAAATGTAAAAAAAAGCTATGAAATCCAAGTTATTAAGTCTGTAAGGGTGTCTTAACAACTGGCGCCCTAAAGCCAACTGGTTTGGGAGTTACTGACCCAAAACTCGCTATATAGATGGAAGATATTGTATATAAATAATAAAAAAAATCAAAAAATCAAAAAATCAAAAAAAAAACAAAAAAAATCAGAAAAATTATTCCATTGCTTAAAAAAGGTGTGAATTCTGACTATTGTGGGCAAAATGATTTGATTAATTTTGGCTTTGTATATGGAGAATGGTAAAAATAATCAGAGAATTTACTTATTCGGTAATTTAGAAAGAAAGAAAACAACTACTAACTTGGAGTAGAAGTTTCACCTGTTTAGTCACTAACTTCTTTATTCTCTTTTATCTTGTCTTTTTCTTTTGTGTGCATTAGCTTTAGTATTTTTTTACTTTTATCAAATGTTTGTGGGTATCGTTGCTGTAAGCCCTCACGAGACTATAACTCATCCACTAGGGACACCTAGAGGTTTAAAAGTTTGTTGTATACGCTTGATGAGTGGTATTTATATCACTATTTCTCACTCATTTAACCTAATAGTTTGTATAGTTTCTCAGGTTTTGTGAATGTTTTGATGTGTTTTGCGTTGTTTTATAGATAAATAAAGTTTGGAAAGCATTGGAAGCAATTTGGGGTCAAAACAGTGAAAATGGATGAAAAATGGCATTTTTGTAATTTTCCAGCGTCGCGATGTGCCAACCCTTGGTGTTGTGATGTCTAACGTGCCCCGATCCATGCTAATGTGCAGCGAGTCCATGTGTCAGAATCTGAGAATTTTGACTTTGCTAACGTGCACTGTGCCACGTGTCACCATCACGCTGATCTGCTAAAATACGCTGGAGTGCAATGAGTTGCAATCCTATTGGACCAAACTTAGCACGTGTCATGTGTCGCCTTCTCATTAGACCGAATCATCGGTGAATCACATTCTGCCATGTGTCAAGCTCTCATTGGACAGATCCTAAGCGCGTGCCACATGTCGCCTTCTCATTGGACCGAAACATCCGCCAATCATCGCGTGCCACGTGACAGCTTCCCATTGCACCATTTCACCACGTGACAGGTGTCATCACCAGATTGCACCAATGAAATGCACGTGGATAAACTGCGTAGACCGAAATGTGTCTCAGCATCACGACGCTAAGACCATTAGCGTCACCACGCCAACCCCGAATAGGCACCTCATTCGGTGTGATTTCCTTGGGAATTTTCCCTGATTTTATATGATTGCATCTATTTTGTAAAATATTTGTAATAATTAAATTATATATTTTTGTTTTTAGTTTTTATTACAGTATTTTATTTACTTACTTTTATTTTTTGTAGTTAATTTTCCGCAGGGGAAAGGGTGAAACTTTTATTATTTTAATTTAGATTAATCTCCCTTAATTATAATATAGAAATTATAATTCAAATTAAAAGAATTACCGCCTTAATGGCTGGTTTTATTTATTTGACATAAAGTAATACCGACTATATGGCTGGTCTTTAGGTGATAGATAATTACCGCCTATATGGCTAGTTTATGGACAAATAATGATACCATCTTTATGGCAGGTTGTACTTAATTAAAATTTGACTTAATGAGGAATACCACCTATATGTTCGCTCGATAATATCACAGATAAATTATGTATTATAATAAATGAGATTTCTAAATTATCAATAATAAAAGTGGATCCCCAACTCCCAGCGTTTTATTTTTATTTTAGGGAAGTGATGAAACACGATATCCATACTTAATAATTGGTTTTCTTTTTATTGGTAATTCTTTAGTTTGTTTATTGAGTCTTAAGCTTAATGCTTCTTGTTGTCTGATCACCAATTAGATTGATGTGGTAAACTTAAAATGAACTTGGAAAAGAGATTTTAGGTTTCAGCCTTAGACTCAATAGCTCATGATCTTCATTGAGGATAGATAACCCTTTAATAGATTTCCTTACAGGATAGGAATATACCTGTCGGGAAGGGGTAGCCATAATTGGAACTTGACCTTAATAAGTCCAGGTAATTTAGTTGACATACGAATATAGTTCAATTGGGTTATACTGGATATTTACGTCTGACCATCGGAAGAGGCTTTTGCATATCATCATGTTCCAGGTTAGCAAACTAATTTATTACACATATGTAAGAGAATCAATTCATCTTTCTGATAATATTGTGTAGAGTCACAACCCTAGATCTTTGAGTCATTTCTTTTATTTTCCTTAGTATTTTCTTTTGAGTCTATTTTTATTTTAATTCTTAAATCCACATTCAGCTAACCAAAACCAACCATTCTCTTCTCCCTATAATTTGATATCTGTAAATAAATAGATTCAATAATTAATAACAATAGTATGAATTAAGTCCTCGTGGGATCGGTATTTTTATACTACTTGAACGATACGTGCGCTTACATTATACGCGTGTGAATGCACCGGTCAAGTTTTTGGCGTCGTTGCTGGGGACTTAATTCATACTGTTGTTATTAATTTTGAAGCTATCTAATTTACTTGTATCTAATTTTCTTTAATTTTATCTGTAATTTTTTTTCCTTCTTTTGTTTTCAGGTGTTTAAAAAAATGGAACACTACTGGGAGATTGAAAGATTACGTGCTTTACAAGAAGATACACCCCACATCTGGGGGCAGCAGTCCGAGTTTCTGAGGCCTGCTGTCCCCAACAACTATCACTGGATGCCAGAACCAAGCAATACTACCTTTTCTCAACAGAACGCAATGGGGAGATGTGAGATATGTAATGGTAACCATTCGAGAGATCATTGTTAGTACAACTACAATCTAGGGTGGCAGAGATATCAAAATCCTTCATGGTATGAAGAGCCATAACATTTCATAAAACTACATTTTCCATCTTATCCACCACCCACCTACTATTGTCATCAAGAACCAGAACGATATTCACTAGAGGAAAAATAGATGATAAGAGAGATGGTGGACATGCTTAAGAAAAGTAATGAAAAGTGGGATGCAATGCTTCAGAGTCAAGAAGCATACATTCGAGTACCAAGCATTTCACGATGGCACTTTAGAAGATGAGGAGGCTGAGCAGTATCAGAAACTAGAGGTATCAGTTCAGAAACCCGAACCAGTAAAGTCTCTGTTTGTTTTTTATTATTCGGATTCTGATGAGGATGAAGCTGAGATGTTTGTATCAACTGCACCAACAACAATTGAGGATGGAATTCTGTATCCTCAAAATGAAGATCTTGGAGCATCCATTGCACAAATGTTTGAAGAAGATATACCTGAGCCAATCATTCCACTCAGATTAGAGGATGAAGACCTAAAATATGACATTTCTTTTCATCCTCAGGTTGACACTTATGAAGCATGCATTTCACATATGACAGATGAAGAGCTGAATGAGGAAATTTTAAAATACATCTGTGAAGAAAAGGTGGAAGAAGAACAAATAGAGTAGCAAATGACAGACGAAATAGAAGAACTTGAGCATTCAAAAGAAACATCACTATTTTGGGAGTACAAATCAAAGACATCACCCAAAAGCTTGACAGAATAGAACTTTCATTCCAAGTGAAGCACCATACGAGACCTCATGATTTTCTTTCTTTCTTTTCAGGAACTATTGGAACAACAAAGATAAAAAAGGTGGCACAAGCACTAAATGAGACAAAATTCCTTTTGCCACTTTACTGTTGGAAAAGACCCTTCAAAAGCAATACACATGGGATTGTCTTTAATCGGACGTCCAAAACGACACTGAAACCTCATTGACAGATGGATTTCAGTCACGTCTGGCTGAAGATGAAAATTTAACACTAGCAGGGATGCCACCCATGGAATTTGTTGTAATTTTTGTTTTCATATTTTCTGTACACATATTGTAGAGTTTTAAATTTTATATGTTATTTTTGTAGGAAAAGGCACAAATGGAGCATTTAAGGAGGAATGGTGTTTAGGAATCACAAAGATGAGATTTAAGTCATTAATGATGGCTGAGTAAGGAATGGATTCTTGAGACGCATCCTAATGGATTTATATACTAAATAAGTGGCGTATTGCTTACACAATTCCGTTCGGTAATAATTGCTTTGATTTTCTTTTCTTTTGTTATTTTCTTTTAATTTTGCCAACAAGATCTAAACTTTTTGACTTTTCATGATTTATTTTAACATTCATCTAATAATTGTCATTTGGCAGATACTAGTGCTACTATTACTCACATATTCTCATGTTCTATAAATTCAGCCCTACATTTCTCTCTTCGACACATCCAGATATACATCCAAACAAGAGAGAGAAAATGGAAGCAATTTCACAGCAGCGATTCAAGTGAATTTGTGTTTTCTATGGATCCAACTCTGGTAATAAACCAGAATTCATTGAGGCTGCAAAGAAACTGAGGCGAGTCATAGCAGAGAAAAATATTCACCTAGTATATGGCGGTGGAAATCTTCGATTGATGGGAAGCATTTTAAAAGCCGTTCAGGAAGGTGGTGGTCATGTTTTGTGGATCATTCCAAAAACTTTGGCAGACGAACAATTAATTGGACAAACAAATGAAGATGAACACATCGTATCAGGTATGTTTGAACAACTCCATGAAATGATCAATACTGCTGATGCGTTTATTGCTTTACCAGGTGGGCTCGAACCTTTTGAAGAAATATCCACAGTGGCATCGTGGGCGTACTTGAACATTCATCGGAAGCCCATTGGATTACTCAACATTGAGCATTTTTTCGATTTTCTGTTTGTATTTCTTACGGAAGCCAAGAGACATGAGTTCGTCACAAAATCAGTACAAGATATTTTCCTGACTGCAACAAAGGCCGAAGAATTAATTGACCAAATCTTAGCCTTTGAACCAAAAATCGACCCCATTCTTTCTAAATTGAACTGGTCAGATGGCGATCGTGGTAAGAAGCGTAAATGAGACATAGATCTTAATCGGTAATTCTTTTTTGTAGAATTTCTGCTAGCCAGGTATGATCTTCTAAACTCTTCTTCTACTATTTAAGACATTGGGGACAATATCTCTTTAGGTTTGGGGGAGGGAATAGCTGATTAGTTTCTTGTTAATTTTGTGATATTTTTACTAGATTTTTAGTACAATGTTTTTTCGAAAAATACAAAAAAAATTGAAAACTTTTTCAAAAATTATAAAAAAAAATTGCGTTTTTGTGTTTTTATTTTGACTAAAACGGTGAAATTGGTGAAAGATAACTGTGTAAGGAGTTCCCACTCCTGATACGTATCTCAAACCCATTTTTGAAACAAGTTAATTTTTATTTATTTCCTTTTGAATTATTTAATTCGTGAATTCTCCATAAAACTAACTAAAATGAATCTTTATATGCTCAATTGGCAGGTATTATCAATATGCATAGTAAAATATGGACATGAGCAATAATTGAAAATTTTGTAATATTCAGTGCTATAGTTTAATTGGAGGAAGCATCTATAAATGGCAATGGAGTAAAAAAAAATAGAAAAAAAGAAAAAAAAGAAAAAAAAAAAGAGAAAGAGAAAAAACGTATGAGATCTAAGTTATTAAGTCTGCAAGGGTGTCTTAACTCCTAGTGCCCTAAAGCCGACTGGTTGGGGAGTCACTGTCCCAAAGCTCGCTACATGGATCGAAGATGTTGTAAAAAATATATATATCTAAACTTTGAGTAATTAAGTCTGTAGAGGTGTCTTAACATCTGATGTCCTAAAGCCACCTAGTTTGGGAGCCACTGGCCCAAAGCTCGCTACATAGACGGAAGATATTGTATATAAATAAAAAATAAAATCAGAAAAAGAAAGAAAAAATTAGAAAAATCCAAAAAATTATTCCATTGCTACAAAAAGGTGTGAATTCTGATAAAACTTTAGGACAAAAACATTACTTTCTTATCAAATACACTTGTGACTGTTGTGGGCAAAAATGAATTGATTAATATTGTGTTGGCTGTGTATATGGAGAATGATAATTGTAATCGGACAATTTACTTATTCGGTAATTTAAAAAGAAACAAAATAACTGGTAACTTAGAGTATAAGTTTCACTTGATTAGTCACTAACTTCTTTATTCTTTTTTCTATTGTCTTTTTGCTTTTGTGTGCATTAGCTTTACTATTTTTTTACTTTTATCAAATGTTTGTGGGTATCGCTACCCTCACGAGACTACAACTTGTCCACTATGGACACCTAGGGGTTTAAAGGCTTGTTGCATATACTAAATGCAACCGTGATCCCTACGAAAGTGACTTAGCTTAATTTTATTTTAAAGATGTTTATGTTATTTTATTTTATTATTTTGCTCAAGGACTAGCAAAATGTTAGGTTTGGGGGTGTGATGAGTGGTAATTATATCACTATTTCCCATTTATTTAACCTAATATTTTGTTTAGTTTCTCGATTTTTATGAACGTTTTGATGTGTTTTTCTTTATTTTGCAAATAAAAATAATATTTGGACTTAATGGAATCAACTCGGATCTAAAACGATGAAATTCAGAGAAAAAAGGTTAAAAACGAAATTTTACTGTACGCGTCACGAAGTGCAGTCCTAATTTCCAATTTTGTGCATGTTTCGTATTTTGGCCATAACTCTTTCATCCGATATCCGATTAAGCTGATTTAAGCTGAAGATTAAAGAAGAATCGAAGATTTACAACTTTGAAGATTCAAATATTTTCGAATTCCGAAGTGTCCATAGTCGAAATTGATGAACAAACTAGTATATTTTGTGTAACTATTATAGTCATTTTCAAAATATAAAATAAAATTATTAAAAATAAAAATAAAAATTATCAAACTTCCACCAAACATGCTTTCATGTTTGGTTCCATGTTTGATGCCTTGTTTGGTGCTATGTTTGATGTCATGTTTGCTGCCATGTTTGGTGGAGCAATCGGTGGAGCAATCGGTGGAGAAATTGGTGCAAGACTTTAGATTTTCTTATAAATACCAAGCCATTTCATTTGTAATTCTCATGCATTCCTTAGGGTTTTTTAAGGAATTTAAGGATTGCATCTTGTTTGTATTTAATTTATACATTTTTATTTTCAGTAATAGTAGTAGTTCTTCTTCTTCTTCTTCTTCTTCTCTTTTCTTTTATGTTTAGTGGTTAGATTTCCACAGGGATGAAGGGTGAAGCTTTTATGTTTTAATTTAGATTAATCTCCCTTAATTATAATATAGAAATTATTATTCAAATTAAAAGAATTACCGCCTTAATGGATGGTTTTATTTATTTGACATAAAGTAACACCGCCTATATGGTCGATCTTTAGGTGACAGATAATTACCGCCTATATGGCTGGTTTGTGGGCAAATAATGATACCGCCCTTATGGCTGGTTGGAATTAATTAAAATCTGACTTAATGAGGATACCGCCTATATGGTCGGTTGGTAATATCACGGATAAATTATGTATTGTAATAAGGAAGATTTCTAAATTAGGAATAGCAAAAGTGGATCCCCCAACCCCCAGCATTTTATTTTTATTCTAGGGAAGTGATGAAACACAATATCCACACATAATAATTGATTTTATTTTTATGGGTAATTCTTTAGTTTGTTTATTGAGTCTTAAGCTTAATGTTTCTTGTTGTCTGATCACCAATAAGATTGACGTGGTAAACTTAAAATGAACTTGGAAAAGAGATTTTAGGTTTCAGCCTTAGATTCAATAGCTCACGATCTTCCTTAAGGATAGATAAACCTTTAATAGATTTCCTTACAGGATATGAATATACCTGTCGGTAGGGGGTAGCCATAATTGGAACTTGATCATAATGAATCCATGTAATTTTGTTGACATAGACATATGATTCAATTGGGTTATTCTGGATATTTACGTCTGACCATCGGAAGAGGCTTTTGCATATCATCGTGTTCCAGGTTAGCAAACTAATTTATTACACATATACAAGAGAATCATTTCATCTTTTTAATAATATTGTGTTGAGTCACAACCCTTGATCTTTGAGTCTTTTCTTTTATTTTCCTTAGTATTTTCTTTTGAGTCTGTTTTTATTTTAATTAGCAAATCCACATTCAACCAACTAAAAGCAATCAATTCCCTTCTCCCTATAATTAGATACTTGTAAATAAATAGTATCAATAATTAATAACAATAGTAGGAATTAAGTTCTTGTGGGATTGATATTTTTATACTACTTGAACAATACGTCCGTTTGTGTTATACGTGTGTGAATGCACTGGTCACACAGAATGAGACAAAATTCTTTTTGCCACAATACCATTTGAATAGACCCTTCAAAAGCAACGCCATAGGATTGTCTTTAATCAGACATGTAAGACGACGCTGAAACCTCATTGACATATGGATTTCAGTTATGTCTGGCTGAAGACGAAAAATTTAATGCTAGTAGGGAGGCAACCAATGCAATTTGTTTTAATGTTTATTTTCATATTTTGTGTATACATGTTTTAGAGTTTTTAATTTTGTGTGTTAGTTTTTCAGGGAAAAGAACAAACAAAGCTTTTTAAGACAAAAGCAATGGTGTTTGGCAATCACAAAGATGAAAGCAAATTCATTTGTGGTGGCTGAGTAAGGAATGGATTCTTAAGACGCATCCTAATGGATTTATATACCAGACGAGTGGTGTATTGCGTACACAGTTCTGTTTCCTTAATTATTGCTTTGATTTGCTTTTCTTTTGTAATTATCTTTATTTTCTCAGACAGGATCTAGACTTTTTGACCTTTCACAACTTATTTTTTTATTTAGCTAACAAACGTTCTTTGGAAGATACTTGTGCTATTATTAATCAAAAAGATCATTGCACTTTTGAAGGCATCCAGATTTGAGAAAGAAATACATAAAAATGGAAGCCACTTCAAGAAGATGAGTTGAGAACATTTGTGTGTTTTGTAGTACTAGTGTTGGTATTAAACCACAATACTTAGAAGCAACATAGAAATTGGGTCGAGTTTTAGCTGAAAAGAATATGCACTTAGTATACGACGGAGGCAATCTTGGACTAATGGGGATCATTTCAAAAGCCGTTCAGAAGGGTGGCAGTCCAGTCCTAGGAATCATCCCAAAACCTTTGGCGGAGGCGAATCTTATTGGACCATCAAAAGGAGAAGAACTGATCATATCGGGATTTTCAGAGCGACTGGTGGAAATGATTAACTATGCTGATACTTTTATTGCTTTGCCAGGTGGCTTGGGAATATTGGAGGAAATTTTTATAGTGCTATCTTGGGTGAACTTGAACATACACCAGAAACCGATTGGGCTGTTTAACAGTGAGGGATTTTATGATTTTCTTTGTGTGATTCTTGATGATGCCCGGAGAAATTGGTTCGTGACAAAACCTATGAAAGAACTCCTCTTCACTACCAGAACTGCCCCAAATCTAATTTACCAAATACTAACCTTTGAACCACAAATTGACCCTATCCTCTCCAAGATAAAATAGTGCGAGGGTGATCGTGATAAGAAGCGTAGGATAAATCTGGATCTTAACCTTTAATTTCTTTTCTAGATGTAGCATTTCAGCTAACCAGGTATGATCTTCTAAACTCTTTTTCTACTGTTTAGGACATTGGGGACAATTTCTCATTTAGGTTTGGTGGAGGGAATAGTTGATTAGTATCTTGTTTATTTTGTGTTATTTTTACAAGATTTTTGGTCCAAAAGTTTTCGAAAAATACAAAAAATTGAAAATTTTTCAAAAATTACAAAAATATTTTACATTTTTGTGTTTTTATTTTGACTAAAAAGGTGAAATTGGTGAGAGATAGCTGTGTAAGGAGTTTTCACTCTTGATACGTATCTCAAACCCATTTTCGAAAAAAATTAATTTTTGTTTATTTCTTTTAAATTATTTAATTTGTAAATTCTCCATAAAATTGACTAAAATGAATCTTCATATGTTCAGTTGGCAGGTATTATCAATATGCATAGTAACATAAGGACATGAGTTGTAATTGAGAAGTTTGTAATATTCAGTGCTCTAGTTTAATTGGAGGAAGCATCTATAAATGAAAATGGAGTAAAAAAAACGTCTGAGATCCGAGTTATTAAGTCTGTAAGGTGTCTTAACACCTAGTGCCCTAAAGCCAACTGGTTTGGGAGTCACTGGCCCAAAGCTCCTTACATGGATCAAAGATGTTGCCGAATAAATATATATATATGAAGTCCGAGTAATTAAGTCCGTAGGGGTGTCTTAACACCTGGTGCCCTAAAGCCAACTGGTTTGGGATCCACCGGCCCAAAGCTCGCTGCATAGACGGAAGATATTGTATATAAATAAAAAATAAAATCAGAAAAGGAAAGAATAAATCAGAAAAATTTATTCCATTGCTAAAAAAAGGTGTTAAATCTGATAGAACTTTAGGACAAAAATATTACTCTCTTATCAACTGCACTTGTGACTGTTGTTGGCAAAAATGAGTTGATTAATATTTTGCTGGTTGTGTATATGGAGAATGGTAAATATAATCGGAGAATTTATTTATTCGGTAATTTAGAAAGAAAGAAAACAACTACTAACTTGGAGTAGAAGTATCACTTAATTAGTCACTAACTTCTTTATTCTCTTTTCTCTTGTCTTTTTGCTTTTGTATACATTAGTTTCACTACCTTTTTACTTTTCTAAAAACGTTTGTGGGTATCGTTGTTGTAAGCCCTCACGAGACTACAACTCGTCCACTAGGGACACCTAGGGGTTTAAAGGCTTGTTGTATACGCTAAATGCAACCGTGATCCCTACGAAAGTAACTTAGTTAAATTTATTTTTGTGTTATTTTATTTTGTGTTTTGCTCGAGGACTAGCAAAATGTTAGGTTTGGAGGTGTGATGAGTGGTATTTATATCACTATTTCCCACTCATTTAACCTAATTTTTTTTTATAGTTTCTCGGGTTTTGTGAATGTTTTAATGTGTTTTGCGTTGTTTTGCAGATAAATAAAATTTGGAAAGCATTGGAAGCAATTTAGGGTCAAAACAGTGAAAATGGATGTAAAAGAGCATTTTTGTAATTTTCCAACATCGCGACGCGCCAACCCTTGGCGTTACGACTTCTAACGTACGTCAGTCCATGCTAATGTGTGTCGGGTCCACGTGTCAAAATATGAGAAGTTTGACTTTACTAACGTGCTCCGTGCCACATGTCACCATCACGCCGATCTGCTAAAATACGTCGGAGTGCCACGTGTCGCAATCCTATTGGACCAAACTGAGCACGTGCCACGTGTCACCTTTTCATTGGACCGAATCATCGGTGAATCACATTCTGCCATGTGTCAAGCTCTCATTGGAGCGATCCTAAGCGCGTGCCACGTGTCGCCTTCTCATTAGACCGAAACATCCGCCAATCATCGAGTGCCACGTGTCAGCTTCCCATTACACTGTTTACCTCTGACACGTGTCATCACCAGATTGCACCGATGAAATGGGCATGGTCAAATTTGGTAGACCGAAACACGTCTCGTGGTCGCGACGCCAAGACCTTTAGCGTCGCGACGCCAACCCCGAATTCTACCCATAAATTGAGCTCATTTGCACCTTATTTGATGTGTTTTCCTTGGGAATTTTCCCTGATTTTATAGGTTTGGATCTATTTTGTAAAATATTTGTAATAATTAAATTATGTATTTTTATTTTTAGTTTTTATTACAGTCTTTTATTTATTTACTTTTATGTTTTTTAGTTAATTTTCCGCTGGGGAAAGAGTGAAACTTTTGTTATTTTAATTTAGATTAATCTCCCTTAATTATAATATAGAAATTATAATTCAAATTAAAAGAATTACCGCCTTAATGGCTGGTTTTATTTATTTGACATAAAGTAATACCGATTGTATGGCTGGTCTTTAGGTGACAGATAATTACCGCCTATATGGTTGGTTTATGGACAAATAATGATACCGCCTTTATGGCTGGTTGGACTTAATTAAAATTTGACTTAATGAGGAATACCACCTATATGGTTGGTCGGTAATATCACAAATAAATTACGTATTATAATAAGGGAGATTTCTAAATTATAAATAGTAAAAATGGACCCCCAACCGTAAAATTTTATTTTTATTCTAGGGAAGTGATGAAACACGATATCTACACTTAATAATTGATTTTCTTTTTATGTGTAATTATTTAGTTTGTTTATTGAGTCTTAAGCTTAATACTTCTTATTTTCTGATCACCAATAAGATTGATGTGGTAAACTTAAAATGAACTTGGAAAAGAGATTTTAGGTTTCAGCCTTAGACTTAATAGCCCACGATCTTCCTTGAAGATAAATAACCCTTTAATAGATTTCCTTACATGATTGGAATATACATGTAGGGCGGGGGTAGCCATAATTGGAACTTGACCTTAATGAGTCCAGGTAATTTGGTTGACAAAGGAATATGGTTCAATTGGGTTATACTAGATATTTACGTCTGACCGTCGATAGAGGCTTTCGCATATCATTGTGTTCCAGGTTAGCAAACTAATTTATTACCCATATGTAAGTGAATCAATTTATCTTTCTGATAATATTATGTGGAGTCACAACCCTAGATCTTTGAGTATTTTCTTTTATTTTCCTTAGTATTTTCTTTGAGTCTATTTTTATTTTAATTCTCAAATCCACATTCAACCAACCAAAAGCAATCATTCTCTTCTCCCTATAATTAGATATCTGTAAATAAATAGATTCAATAATTAATAACAACAGTAGGAATTAAGTCCTCGCGGGATCGATATTTTTATACTACTTGAACGATATGTGCGCTTGCGTTATACGCGTGTGAATGCATCGGTTAACGCTAAATGCAATCGTGATCCCTACGAAAGTGGCTTAGTTTAATTTTAATTATTTATTATATTGTTTTGCTCGAAGACTAGCAAAATGTTAGGTTTGGGGGGTGTGATGAGTGGTAATTATAACACTATTTCTTACTCATTTAACCTAATATTTGTTATAGTTTCTCAAGTTTTATTAACGTTTTGATTTGTTTTTGCTTATTTTGTAGATAAAAATCATGTTGGGATTTAATGGAATCAGCTCGGGGCTAAAATGATGAAATCCAGAGCAAAAAAGGTCAAAAAATGAAAATTTACAGTACGCGTCACGAAGTGCAATCCTAAATTCCAATTTTGTGCAAGTTTTTTGCCATAACATTTTCATCTGTTATCTGATTGAGCTGATTCAGGTTGCAAATTAAAGAAGACTCAAAGATCTACAATTTTAAAATTTTAAATATTTTCGAATTCCAAAGTTTTCAAGATTGAAATCAATTTGGCCAATCATCTTAAGCACATGTCCACTAACATATCCTTCCTTATACCTTGTTTGGAATAAGGCACATGACACTTGGAATCTCACAGTATGAACGAAAGTCGCATGCAACTCCTTCAAGTGAAAGAAGATGGTTTGATCATCCATATCTTCGTGAGCTTTCTAAATTTCGTCCGACATAGAGCCAACCATTATACAAAATGCTTGCTCATCATCATCGACGTGTTTCTTCCAAGCATCAAATGTATCTTTGTCAGCATCTTCTGCGGGCTCAGAGGGAAATGGTCTTTCAAGAACATAGAAAATTTATTCTCATGGTAAGACAATTTTAAGGTTTCTAAACCAGTCATTGTAGTTGTCCCTTTTGAGCTTATGCTCATCAAGGATGGAACAAAGTGATACACTGTTTGCTATTTGAATGTTTGTGAAATATTTTAACCCACATGTTAAGAGAAAATGTTAAAATTATGAATATGTTTTTCATTAATGTTTCATAATAACATGGCCTTTTAATATTATGGAGTTGCTCCCTTTCAATTATTTTAAAATTTTAAGCAAATCGTATCAACCCCAATATGATGGATTTCTTGTGGGCAAGGATCCCATTATCATCATTTCATAACTCCGACTAGGGCCGGTCGTTATAAAATATGATAATTAGGTAGGTTCCCAACTAATTTATGATATAAATCACAATTCCATGATAATAAGGATGGGCAATCAAACATATCATAGCTTATGCTAGTCCTTGTGGACACCCAATCTTTGTCACTTAGTTGTAAGACCAATCCTAAGGGTCGCTGCGACATATGACTCAGAAAAGTCAAACCATTATCAATAGTACGATTTTGGAAAAATTGGTATTGGTCAGTCAGATAAAGCCTAGTCCTGCCAATATCGTTTAAGCCCTTTGGGTCTATACTTTACAATGGGAGACAAATTTTAGACTTGAATTATTATTGAGGATTTTAGCAAGTTTAAGTGAATAAATGTCAAATGGATTCCTCCATTGAAAATTCCCCAGAGGGAGGGTGGAGTGAACTCTTTTAAATACCCTTACCTCTTAGGCTCTTATTGCCTTGGTGACAGGAATAAATAATAGATCCTCCAAATTAGTCCAACACTTTAAATATGCTTTAAGATAAGATTTGAGTAAATGATTATCTAAATGTCTTCACAACTTTTCCTTTGGCTATAAAAAAGTAGTGAGTGAAGGAAGACACCAAATCATTATCTAACTCTAGTAATACCTTTGGTTAAATTAACTTTACTTTGGAAAGTTTTACTAACCCATTGGTCCCAACACACTTGTATCTTTTATAATGAATTTTATTATAACAAGTGATTATATTTATTAGCCTTAAAGGTAATAAATCTCGATGTTCATCTCGGAATAATTACTTAGCTAAGGGATAAGCTATACACTCTATATTTCTTAAAAAGTCTCTTGATGCTTGCACCCTAAAATAATCTTGTCAATTCTAATCATACATAGAATCATCAAGCATATGAGTTTTAATATGTTAGAATTATTTTAGGTATTAAATAACTTTGATTAATATTTAATTATGATATTGCATTTTATTTTATTCAAATAAATTTACTATTCATATTGTTCTGCAGACGCGTGAACTTTAAATGCAATTTCACAATTCAAATCTTAACCAATCATGTAAAACTTGTGCTTAAAATTAAGTTCAGGGTGTTAGCATTCCAACGCGCTTTTAAACACCCAATTTCGAGTTCAAATGAATGAGAACTAATCAAAACAAAAATGGCACGATGATACCACTGTTGGGAAGCGGCCGCGAGTGCGCAACGGAAAATCAAAATTATTATGCCGCTTTCCCAATGCCCAAGACTACAAGCCTAGGCATGTTACTATCTATTCTAAGCATAAAACTCATAAAACATGCAAAGACCATAAACCTAAACATGTTAACAATCATAAGAACTTTAATTAAAATAAAGAAAGAAAAAGACTTACTTCAACAGTAGACTCCTTCAGTCCTCCCTCCAATCTACAAGCTTTTCTTGAACTCAACAAGCTCTTCCACGTTCCAAAGAGCCACCCAAGTGTGTGGCCTCCAAAGATGCACACACCAAAGCCAAAACTCAATGGCAAAACTACGCCTTGAGTGCACGGGTATATTGCCATTGGTGCTAGCATAGACAAATACCTAAAAACTTTTAACTCGAGGTTCCCCTAGTCAATTAGACTTAAGGATCCTCAAAATTAGTGGCTTACTCTTAAACTTTTGAGTTTCTCACTTATATAAACCCAAGATATGAAAGGTTTTGGTGTAGCAGATTTATATAGAATTCTTGGGGTTTATATAGTGCTCTGAAGACATCAAAATTAATTAAGAATCCGATGTGGGATAAAAGCTAATTTAATTTTAGCCATTGCATCTTAATTTAGTGGTTTAATGAGATTATAAAACCCTAATAAGAGTTTAGGCCGAATTGGAATTCAAAACAAATAATATTTTACTATTTATGTTACTATTCATGTTAATATTCACGTGATATTTTTTTATTTCCAATTCCCAAAGTGCCCTTATCCTAATTCACCAATCCCTTAGCCACTATGGAACCTCATAAATGATCTGTTCAATAATTAAACACATTGAACCATTTATGAAAAATTCCTACAGCAATCATATATGCTATTATATTTGTACTGTGCACTGTTAACCATTGATTTCAACTTTGTTGTGTGTGACCTTTTGGGTTCCCCTCAAGTTGGACATGAAATAAATCGTGATAATTTAATCGAACATAAATTATCCTCCGACTAGATGGTCGTTCGATTTGAATGACCAAGGTTGACATCTAGCCACATGCCAAGGCCCCCAAATGAGAAGAAAAGATATATATATTCATTTTGTATGTGATTTACATATGATACGGTCCCTCGCCTCACTGTATCCCCTAATAAGATTATAAAACCCTAATAAGAGTTTAGGCCGAATTGGAATTCAAAACAAATAATATTTTACTATTTATGTTACTATTCATGTTAATATTCACGTGATATTTTTTTATTTCCAATTCCCAAAGTGCCCTTATCCTCATTCACCAATCCCTTAGCCACTATGGAACCTCATAAATGATCTGTTCAATAATTAAACACATTGAACCATTTATGAAAAATTCCTACAGCAATCATATATGCTATTATATTTGTACTGTGCACTGTTAACCATTGATTTCAACTTTGTTGTGTGTGACCTTTTGGGTTCCCCTCAAGTTGGACATGAAATAAATCGTGATAATTTAATCGAACATAAATTATCCTCTGACTAGATGGTCGTTCGATTTGAATGACCAATGTTGACATCTAGCCACATGCCAAGGCCCCCAAATGAGAAGAAAAGATATATATATATTCATTTTGTATGTGATTTACATATGATACGGTCCCTCGCCTCACTGTATCCCCACCTATTGACCTAGGGTACGGAAAGTGTTTACCCATATGGTCAAAGGTATGATGTTGATAGTGTCATGAATCGTGCTAACCCAAGAATCTCACATGATTCTTCCGCTGTGACCACAGCCTCAAGTACTGATCACATATATCAACCCGTGAAATTGAATACTACTATTATAATAAAATATTATCCGAGAGAGCTCTGTTTTATCTTTACAAACTTCATGTGTTTCAACAAATGACCTAATCATACACTTCTGACCGGATCTTTTGAACCAGGGAAAGAAAATGTCAAAGTTATTTGATCCACATATAAGATTTTAAAGACCTCAAGTCAAAGGACTAGTCATATAATCGATGCATGAAAGTTCACACAGACACATGGGGTAAACACTATATCAGTTCGATGGGCAAGAGCAACTCATGCATCCTTGTTTTACACTAAACGGATGGATCTCCGCTAGTAGCATATAAGATCGGCTACCCAACTTAAGAGCGAATCATATCATCATGCTAGTCTTTCCATTTTGTGAACGCCCAAATTATTCACATAACTATGACAAGGAACATTTAAGAGTAATGATTCTTATAAAGCGTGGAAGCCATCGTCTTATTACTCCAGGGGCTTTATTACAGTGTTGAAGATTCATATAAGTTATGTAAGACATATACAATAAAGATCGCCATTTTATTAATTAGTGAAAATATTACAAATGCATGTACATATAGCCCACCCACAAGTTGGGTATAGGGCATATCCATAACAATCTCCCAGTTGCACTATAGCCAACTAGTATGAATCTGGCCACCATATTCTCGGGTGTGCCTATCATGCTTTTATTGTGTCAGCCTTTTAGTAAGAGAATTGCAAGATTATCTTCTATGGTTATTTTCTCTATAATAACTTCTTTTCTCTCAACAATCTCCCTGATGAGATGAAATCGCCTGAGTACATGCTTGGATTTCTGGTGGGACCTTGGTTCTTTTGATTAAGCAATGGCGCCCGTATTGTCACAGTATATTGTGACGCCATTCTTTATCGCGGGAAGCACTTCCAGCTCCGTGATGAACTTCTTTATCCAGACTGCTTCTTTAGCTACCTCAGATGTTGCAATATACTCGGCTTCAGTGGTGGAGTCGTCTGTAGTTGACTGTTTTGAGAATTTCTATGTGACTGCACCACCATTCAAAGTAAATAGATATCCTATTTGTGATATGCGGTCATCTCTATCAGTCTAAAAGCTCACTTCATAGTAACCAACAACTTTTACCTCAGAACAATCTTCGTATGTCAAAAATACATCCTCAGTTCTTCTTAGATACTTGAGGATTGTTTTGATAGCTGTCCAGTATTGCTCACCAGGATTTGCCTGATACTTGCTCGTTATGCTAAGAGTATAAGAGACATAAGGTCTTGTACATAGCATGGCGTACATGATCGATCCAATTGCTAAAGCATAAGAGGTCATACTCATATGTTCTCTATCTGAAGGAGTATGTGGACATTGCTCCTTAGATAATTTGATTCAATGACAAGTAGGTAAATTACCGCTTTTGATGTCTCCCATTTTGAATCTTTTAAAAAATTTATCTACGTACGGAGATTGAGAAAGTCCTAACAACCTCTTAGATCTATCACGATAGATCTTAATGCCGATGATGTAGGCTTCTTCTCCCAAATCTTCATAGAAATATTCTGAGATAGCCATTGCTTGGTGGCTTGCATCATGAGAATATCATTCCCGATAACTAATATGTCATCGACATATAATACAAGAAATTCAACAACACTCGTACTATTTTTCCTGTAAACACAAGGGTCGTCTACATTTTTGATGAAGTCAAATTCTTTGATTGTCTCATCAAATTATATATCCCAACTTCTGGAGGCTTGCTTGAGTTCATAAATGGATCGTTTAAGCTTGCATACTTTATTATGATCATCCTTAGATGCAAACCCCTCAGGTTGTGTCATATAGACTTCCTCTATGAGGTTCTCATTAAGGAAATTTATTTTGACATCCATATGCCAAATCTCATAATCAAAGTGTGCAGCTAGTGCCAGTAAATTTTGAATGGACTTTATCATTGCAACAAGCGATAAGGTTTCGTCATAGTCAGTTCCTTGGATTTGTCTATAACTTTTCACCACCAACCTAGCCTTATAGGTTTGGATATTGCCTTCTGCATCAGTTTTAGGCATGTAAATCCACTTGCAGCCTATGGGTTTTATCCCTTCAAGTGCATCTACCAATTCCTAGACTTGATTTTGATACATAAAGTCTATTTCGAATTTCATGGCCTCAAGCTACTTGACTGAATCAATGTAACGTATTGCTTCGTCATAAATGGTGGGATCATCATTCTCAATGACCTGATCATGTTCTTCATCAATATGGAAACCATATCTTTCAGGCACATGTCTTTCTCTACCAGTCCTTCTGAGTTCATAACCTTGTGGTTGTTCCGGTACTGCCTTTTGAGGGGTCTGGGGTTTAGTTCTATGTTAGTTTGTTCTTCTCGTACCCACTATATTTCTTGAGAATGAATTCATCCTCTAGAAATTTAGCATTTCGTGAGACAAATGTTATTTATTCACTTGGGATGTAGAACACGTATGCTCTTGAGTTCAAGGCATATGCTACAAACTTACATTTAACCACCCTATCATCCAGTTTGTTAGTTTGTGTGAGCTTGACATATGCGTCACATCTCCAAACTCTTAGATAACTAAGACTGGGACGTTTCCCAGACCATAACTCATATGGTGTTTGACTAACATTCTTGGAAGGAAATTGGTTTAATAGTAGTATTGCAGTTTCTAAAGCAAGACCCCTAAAATGAAGGAGGTAGATCCGTGTCTGGCATCATTGATCGAACCGTATCTAATAATGTCCGATTTCTCATTTCAGAGACCTATTATACTGTGGAGTTCCTGGAGGAGTCCACTGGGAAACAATGCCATTTTCTCTCAAGTAATCTTGAAATTCGTTGCTCAAGTATTCACTACCTCGATCAGACCTTAGTGACTTAATACTTTATTAAGCTGGTTTTCTACTTTAGCCTTGAAGTCTTTGAATTTCTCAAAGGCTTCAGATTTGTGCCGCATAAGGTACACATACCCATATCATGAATGATCATCGATAAAGGTAATGAAGTAGGAGAATCCACCTCTAGCAGTGACTGACATTGGTCTGCGTACATCAGAGTGTATGATTTCTAATGTCTCCGCTGCATGCTGTCCTTTATCTTTGAAGGGTAATTTTGTCATTTTACTAAGTAAAGAAGACTCACTAGTTCCATAGGGATTATATTTGAAGGGTTTGAAAGAACCATCCTTATGTAGCTTAGTTAATCTTGTTTAAGCGACTGTGCCATAGAAGTGATTCATTGAGATTATTCGAGTTAACGTTGTATATATTAGAGGTTGAACATTCTTTGTTAGTTTTTAAGATATAGATACCATTATTCAAAATACCATCTCCATATTTTATTTCATTGAAATAAATAGAACATTCATTACAACTTATTCGACATGAAGAACCTTTATTACATAAAGAAGAAATTGAAGTGATGTTCTTTACTAGAGAAGGTACATAAACACAATCTTCTAAGTCTAAAACTAAACCATTGATTAGTGGTATTTATATCACTTTTCCCACTCATCTGACTTAATATTTCGATTAGTTTCTCGAGTTTTGTGAATGTTTTGATGTATTTTGTGTTATTTTACAGATAAATAAAGTTTGGATAGCATTGGAGGCAATTTGGGGCCAAAACGAACAAAAATGCATCAACAGGGATATTTTGGTCTTTTACGCGTCGCGACGCTGGAGTCTTGCGCGTCACGACGCCTAGAATGCGCTGAAGCTGCTAACGTGCGCCGACCGCCACGTGTCCGAATATGATTGGTTTGACTTGCTAACGTGCGTCGATCATGCAAACGTGCGCCGTGCCACGTGTCGCAATCACAACGGAGATACTAAAATACACTGGTGCCATGTGTCGCGATCAGACATTGCCGACACTCGCCCTCCACGCGTCAGCGTGACGTCAGCTATGACGTCATGAACAATGCCACGTCATCGGATAAGAATTGACACCGGTGAATCAGCGCGTGACACGTGTCACTATTCCAGCGTCGCGACGCTGAACCCTTCTAGCGTCGCGACGCTGGCAACTTATCCGCGCCTATAAATTCAGCTCAGAATTTCAGTTTTAAATGTACCTTCCTCTCTGAATTCTCTGATGTAAATAGGGAGTTTTCTATCTAGTTTCTTTTATTTACAGTTTTGTAATAATAATAAGTAATTCCTTTTTGTAATAATAGTACTTTTACTATTTCAATAGTAATAGTAATTTATTTTTACTATTTACTTTTTACAGTTTTACTATTCAACCATGAGGAGGTAACTTCCCCCTGCCGAGGTGAAAGGTAATTCTTGTGCTGTTACTATCTTAGATTAATCTCCCTTAGACACAACATATTCACTATTTTAAAATTGGACTTAACGAGGATACCGCTATATTGGTCGGTTGGCTATTTATTATAAACCGGATTAATCTTGACTTAACAAGGATACCACTATATTGGTCGGTTGGCTTTTAAATTTCCTTACCGCCTACATGGCAGGTTCATTTCACCGTTTTTATGGCTGGTCAGACTTAACTTGAATTAATCAAGGTACCGCCTATATGGTCGGTTGGTTTTAATCTCACAAGTGATTATGTTATACTAAGGGAGATGTCTAAGTTAGTAATTAGTAAAAGTAATTCCTTTTATCTTGGCAGTTTATTTTCATTTACTTTTCAGCTTTTACTTTCTCTCATTTACGTTTCAGCATTTACTTTATGTCTTTTACGTTTTCATTAGCCCTAGTTATGTGTCATAACTAAGTTAGTATCTAGGGTTGTGATGAATTTCAATATCGCGGGTTTATAAGGGGTTAGATTATAGTTTGGGTAATATAAAGATTTATTTATTGAGTCTTAATCTTAATGCTTTTTAATTAACTGGCCATTAATTAATTTGAATAGGTAAACTTAAAATGAACTAGACATAGGGATTTGAAGTTTAAGACCTTAGACTCAATAGCCCACGATCTTCCTTGAGGATAGATAACCCTTTTAATAGATTTCCTTACATGATAGGAATATACCTGTCGGGCGGGGGTAGCCATAATTGGAACTTAATCTTAATGAATCTAGGTAATTTGGTCGACATAGATATATGGTTCAATTGGATTATACTAGGTATTTGTAATTGACCATCGGAAGAGGCTTTTACATAATTTAGTGTTCCAGGTTAATAAATCAATGTATTACCCAACTATATGATAATCACTTCATCTTTTAAATAATATTGGAATAAATCACAACCCTGGATAGTTTTATAAATTTGGATTTTTCTCAACCTACTTTTAAGCAATTTTATTACTTGTTTTTAAATTTAGAATCATCGCCATTTTAAATCAATCAATCAAATAACCTCTTAGATACTGGTAATCATTTGGCCCCCATAAATTAATAACAAAAAGGTTTTAAGTCCTCATTGGATCGATACTTTTTATACTACTTGAACGATTGTAAGAACATTGAACCTGAACCTTTGGAGGTTGCACCACCAATTCCCATTCGAGACAGAACCATTCCGGTGGTAGATGGCCTCATATCCTGTATTGTACTTCCTCCTTTACCAGCAAATGCGGGTGATATCAAAACTTACATTCAGATGATTCAGCAATCAGTTCAGTTTGGGGGGAATGCAATTGAAGATCCTAATACCCACATCAGTAACTTCCTGGAAGTTTGCGGCATTTTCAATTACAACCAAGGAGCTGAAGAAGCTATGAGACTGCGAGTTTTTCCATATTCCTTGAAAGACAGAGAAAAAGCTTGGCTACATTCACTACCAGCTGGATCCATCACAACTTGGAACATTTTAGCCACCAAATTCCTTGCAAAATACTTTCCCCCAGCCAGAACTGCAAAGTTAAGGAATGACATCACTTCCTTCGTACAGCAAGATTCAGAATCCATGTACGAAGCTTGGGAAAGATACAAAGATCTGCTCCGGAAATGTCCTCACCATGAGATTCCAAAATGGCTTCAAGTCACAACTTTCTATAATGGACTCTCTGGACTGATGAGAACCACAGTTGATGCTGCTGTTGGAGGAGCTTTGATGGAAAAAGGAGAAGATCAAGCCTGGGACCTAATTGAAGAAATAGCCAACAATAATTCCTTGTGGCCAACAGAAAGAAGTACGATTCAAAGAATTGCAGGAATTTATAAAGTTGGAGCCAATTCAGCAGTCAGTGCTAAGCTGGATCAGATATGCAAATTCATGGAGACTCTCAACACTCAAAGCAATATTGCATCCACAAGTTTACCATATAGAGGAGCACCAGAACCAAACCAACCTGAAGAAACGGTGAATTATGTCAACAATTTCAACAGACAAGGGAACAATCCTTATTCCAACACCTACAACCCAGGGTGGAGGAATCATCCCAATTTCTCATGGATCAACAATTCAGGGCAAAAGAACAATCCACCACCAGGATTCCGGCAACAGAACTATCCACCACCTGTATTCCAGCAACAAAATAAAGGCCAGGGGCATGCAAATGAATCAGGAATAGTAGAAGTGCTGGCTCAGTTAAAAAAGTACGATGCTATGATTCAGAGCCAATCAGCTTCTATCAAAGCACTGGAGAATCAGATTGGACAACTGGCCAATGCTCAGAGTTACAGACTACCAGGAAATCTTCCCAGCAATACTGAGCCTAATCCAAGGAACCGAGGGAAGGAACAATGTCAAGCCATCACCTTAAAAAACGGTACTGAAATCAACAAAGATGTTGGAATCAAGGCATCCAAAGAAGATGTTCCACAAGAAGCAGAGTAACAGATGGAGGAAAAAGAAGCAAAGGAAAAAGAACAGATCACTCCACCTCCACCTTTTCCTTAGCGTCTTCAGAAAAGCAAACTGGACAAGCAGTTTGCTCGATTCCTGGAAGTATTCAAAAAGCTGCACATCAACATCTCATTTGCAGAAGCCTTGGAACAAATGCCCAGCTATGTCAAATTCATGAAAGATATTCTTTCACGAAAACGGAGATTGGGAGACTACGAGACAATAGATTTGACAGAAGAATACAGCGCCATCATTCAAAGGAAACTACCCTAAAAGTTGAAAGATCCTGGCAGTTTCACAGTCCCGTGCACCATTGGAGAACATTACATCGGTAAGGCTTTATATGATTTAGGTGCTAGTGTTAACTTGATGCCTTTTTCGATTTACAGGAACTGCAAATTGGAGAAGCAATGCCTACTTCAGTCTCTTTGCAACTTGCCGATCGGACGCTCGCATTTCCGAGAGGAGTGGTTGAAGATGTGTTGGTAAAAGTTGACAAACTCATTCTTCCAGCAGATTTCATCATTCTAGACATAGAAGAAGATAAAGATGTTCCTATCATCCTTGGGAGACCATTTTTGGCAACAGGTCGAACTGTGATTGATGTGTAAAAAGAAGAACTGACCATGAAAGTTCAGGACCAAGAAGTTACCTTTAATGTTTTCAAAGCCATGAAATTCCCGAGAGATGAAAAAGAGGAAGAATGTTTCAGAATTGATGTTGTTGATAGTATCATCCAAGATACTGATACAATTCCCACTGACAAACTTGAAGCTTGCATAACCAACATGTCTGACAGCGAGCTTGATGCTGAAATTATGGAATGTATCAACTATCTTGACAAACCGTTCCGTTTCAAAGTACCGCCACCAATTGAAAGCTTGGAGTTACCAAAGACTGAGCGAATCAAGCCCTCAATTGAAGAACCACCACAGTTAGAGCTGAAGTTACTTCCGAGCCACCTCAGGTATGCATTTCTTGGAAACTCTTCTGAATTACCTGTTATAATTTCTTCGTCGCTAACATTGGAACAGGAAGAAAAGTTGCTGAGAGTATTGCGAGAGCACAAGAAAGCCATTGGTTGGACTATAGCAGACATTCGAGGCATTAGTCTATCATTTTGCATGCACAAAATCTTGATGAACGATGAGTACAAACCCACAGTTTAGCATCAACGGAGACTCAATCCGATCATGAAGGAAGTCATGAAGAAAGAAATCATCAAATGGTTAGATGCTGGCATCATTTATCCCATCTCAGACAGTAGTTGGGTGAGTCCTATGCAGTGTGTGCCAAAGAAAGGAGGAATTATTGTGGTCACTAATGAAAAGAATGAATTGATTCCAATAAGAACGATGACTGGATGGAGAGTATGCATGGATTACCGATAGCTGAACAAAGCCACGAGAAAGGACCATTTTCCGCTGCCATTCATTGACCAGATGTTAGACAGATTGGCGGGACATGAGTTCTATTGTTTTCTGGATGGATATTCAGGATACAATCAGATTGCCATCGCCCCAGAAGATCAGAAGAAAACCACATTTACATGTCCCTATGGTACTTTTGCTTTCCGCAGGATGCCATTTGGACTATGTAATGCCCCTGCCACATTTCAGCGTTGCATGATGGCCATTTTCTCAGATATGTTGGAGCAGAGTATGGAGGTTTTCATGGATGATTTTTCTGTATTTGGAGATTTATTTGACCATTGTTTGCAAAATTTGGAACATGTATTACAAAGGTGTGAAGACACAAACCTGGTACTCAATTGGGAGAAATGCCACTTTATGGTACAGGAAGGCATTGTTCTTGGACACCGAATTTCACAAAAGGGGATCGAGGTAGACAAAGCAAAGATCGAGAAAATAGAGAAACTACCTCCACCAACATCAGACAAAGGCATTCAGAGTTTTCTCTGACATGCAGGTTTTTGCAGGAGATTTATCAAAGACATTTCCAAAATTACAAAACCTCTTTGCAATCTTCTGGAAAAGGATGTACCTTTCAACTTCACCAGAGAATGCCAGGTAGCCTTCGAGATCTTGAAACAGAAGCTGGTTTCTACCCCCATTATTGTAGCACCAGATTGGACTCTTCCATTTGAAGTGATGTGTGATGCTAGTGATTTTGCTGTAGGTGCAGTTTTGGGACAACGCAAAGCAAAGATTTTCCACACCATTTACTACTCCAGCAGAACCCTAAATGAAGCTCAACACAACTACATAACCACTGAAAAGGAGTTGCATGCAGTTGTGTTTGCTTTTGATAAATTTTGTTCTTATCTGCTGGGTCCCAAAGTGGTGGTCTACAAAGATCATTTAGCAATCAAGTTTCTGATCGGAAAGAAAGATGCCAAACCCAGATTGATCCGTTGGATACTTCTTCTGCAAGAATTTGACGTGGAGATTCGGGACAGGAAAGGAACAGAGAACCAAGTGGCAGATCATCTATCGAGGCTCGAGAATGGAGATACAGGTGGCAAAGAACTGTCAATCAAAGAAACTTTTCCAGATGAACAGCTGTTTGCCATAAAACAATATGATGCCCCTTGGTATGCTGATTATGTCAATTTCATTGTAACAGGAAAATGGCCGTTGGAATGGACAACTCAGCAACGGAAGAAATTCTTCAAAGAAGTCAAACACTATGTCTGGGATGAGCCGTACCTGTTCAAACGGTGTGCTGATCAATTATTGAGTCGGTGTGTTCCACAGGAGGTGGTCAACAGTGTTTTGCAGCACTGTCATTCATCACCATATGGCGGACACTTCAGCGGAAACAAAACTGCAGCAAAAGTCCTACAGTTAGGTTTGTTCTGGCCCACACTTTTTAAAGATGCTTATCTTTTTGCTTTTTAATGTGACAGGTACCAGAGAATGGGGAATATTTCGAGGAGAAACGAAGGACCGTTGCAAAACATTCTGGAAGTTGAGATATTCGATGTGTCAGGTATTGATTTCATGGGACCCTTTGTTCCATCATTCGGTAGCTTGTACATCTTGGTTGTTGTATACTACGTCTCCAAATGGGTTGAAGCAATTGCACTGCCTTCCAATGATTCAAAAGTGGTGATCAAATTCCTGAAAAAGAACATTTTCACTCGGTTGGAACACCTGGGGCAATTATCAGTGATGGTGGCTCTCATTTCTGCAACAGATATTTTGATGCACTTCTATCTAAATATGGTGTTAATCACAAGGTGGCCACAGCCTACCATCCACAGTCAAATGGACAGGTTGAAGTTTCATACAGAGAAATCAAAAGAATCTTGGAAAGAACTGTTGGATCAACAAGGATGGACTAGTCTACAAAACTGGACGATGCATTATGGGCCTATCGAACAGCTTACAAGACACCCATTGGTATGTCACCATATCGATTGGTGTTTGGGAAAGCATGCCATCTGCCACTTGAGCTTGAACACAAGGCGTACTGGGCACTGAAGAAGTTGAATTTTGATCCACAAGCTGCAGGAGAGTAAAGACTTCACCAACTCAATGAATTGGAGGAATTTCGCCTACAGGCTTATGAGAGTGCCAGATTGTATAAAGAAAAGACTAAAAAATGGCATGATCAAAAAATAGTGCACAGATATTTGGAACCAATGCAGCAGGTGTTGTTGTACAACTCGAGGTTGAAACTTTTCCCTGGAAAGTTGAAATCAAGGTGGTCAGGTCCATTTGTGATCACTCAGGTTTTACCATATGGAGCTGTTGAGTTACTGGATCCAAAATACCAACAACACATTCAAGGTTAACAGTCAGCGTGTCAAGCACTACTGGGGAGAACCGTTGGAGTGACAAAAAGAAAGTGTCACACTTTCAGATCCAGCCTAAACGTTCGAAAAGTCACATCTAGCTGACGACATTAAACTTAGCGCTCGCAGGGAGGCAACCCATGTAATTTGTGTATATATGTGATTTTGTGTAATTTAATTTTGTGTGTTTAGTTTTTGCAGATTAAAATGGAAGAAGCTCTCGCTAATCTTCACAAGCAATTTCCTTCTCTCCTCAAAAATCTCTGATGAAAGTTTACAATGCTCGCCTAGAACGAATGAGACTATTGATGATCAAAGGTATTCCTACTGATATTTGTTGGGTAATCGAAGCACGAATTCGATTAGCAGGAGAGTATTATGAGTCTTGTAATTCTTATTTACCTGGATTTGGAAGAAGCACCTATGCAAAGAAACGCAGAGCAAAGAAAATGGGTGTTTGTTTCAAATGTGCACATTCGAATTGCAACACTCGTTGTCGTTCTTTAGGAATGGTGTCTGATAATCGCGAAGACAAAATTAAATTCATTAGGGATGGCTTGAGTAAGGAGTCTGTAGATGATTTATCTTCAACTGTTGAGACGTATCCCAGTGGAGATGTTCATATAGCCATTTGCAAATTACATACACAATTCCAAAAAAAAAGACAACAGTTAAGTCTTGGGAATCTGACTCAAAAAGACCCTGTTTGCTAATTTATAAGAAAATTGGATGGGAAACTTGTCCCTGACGCATAGACGTTAATCAAGCTGTAATTATTGTAAATATTATATCTCTTTGTCTTTTCCTAATAATTGTGATTGTTTTGTTGTTTTCTTTTATTTTCTCTAATAGGATCCAGACCTTTTTGACTATCACGATTTATTTTACTATGGAACTAATAATTGTCATTTGGCAGGTACTAGTGCCATTTTTACTCACCCTTTTCAGGTCCTATAAATTCAGCTCGTCATTTCTCTCTTCGACGCATCCAAATACACATCTAAATAAGAGAGAGATAATGGAAGCAACTTCACAGCAGCGAATCAAGCGTATTTGTGTTTTCTGTGGATCCAATTCTGGTAACAAACCAGAATTCATCGAGGCTGCGAAGGAATTGGGGCGAGTCATGGCGGAAAGAAATATGCACCTGGTATATGGCGGTGGCAATCTTGGATTGATGGGAAGCATTTCAAAAGCCGTTCATGATGGTGGCGGACATGTTTTGGGAATCATCCCAAAACCTTTGGCTGACGAACACTTAATCGGACAAACAAATGGAGATGAGCGCATTGTATCTAATATGTAAGAACATATCGTTGAAATGGTCAATACTGCTGATGCATTTATTGCTTTACCAGGTGGGCTCGGAACATTTGAAGAAATATTCACAGTGGCATCATGGGGACACTTGAATATCCATCAGAAGCCCATTGGATTACTCAACATTGAGCATTTCTTCCGATTTTCTGTATGTATTTCTTGCGGAAGCCAAGAGACATTAGTTCGTTACAAAATCAGTAGAAGATATCTTCCTGACCGCAACCAAAGCCGAGGAATTAATTGATCTAATCATATCCTTTGAACCGAAATCGGATCCCATTCTTTCCAAGTTGGACTGGTCAGACAGTGATCGTGGTAAGAAGCGTAAATTAGACATTGATCTTAATCAGTAAATTTTTGATTTCTGCAAACCAGGTATTATCTTCTAAACTATTCCTTTACTTTTTAAGACATTGGGGACAATGTCTCATTTAGGTTTGGGGGAGGGAATTAGTTGATTAGTATCATGTTTTTAGTTTGTGTGTTGTTTTTATTTTTTAGTCCAAAATTTTTCGAAAAATAAAAAAAAATTGAAAAATTGAAAAAATTACAAAAATATTTCTCGTTTTTGTCTTTTTCCTTGACTAAAAAGGTGAAATTGTTAAGATATAGTTGAGTAAGGAGTTTCCACTCCTGAGACGTATTTCAAACCTATTTCGAAACAAGTTAATTTTTGTTTATTTCCTTTTGAATTACTTAATTTGTAAATTCTCCATAAAACTGACTAAAAAGGATCTTCATATGCTTAGTTGGCAGGTATTATCAACATGCATAGTAACATACGGACATGAGCTGTAACTGACAAGATTGAAATATTCAGTGCTATAGTTTAATTGGAGGAAGCATCCCAAAAATAGTGATGGAGTAAAAAAAAAATCAGAAAAATCAGAAAAATTACTCCATTACTATAAAAAGGTGTGAAATCTGATAGAACTTTAGGACAAAAATATTATTCTCTTATCAATTGCACTTGTGACTGTTGTGGGCAAAAATGAAATTGATTAATTTTTTGCTAGTTATGTGTATGGAGAATGGTAAATATAATTGGAGAATTTACTTATTCAGTAATTTAGAATGAAACAAAACAACTAGTAACTTGGAGTAGAAGTTTCACTTGAATAGTCACTAACTTCTCTTTTCTCTTGTCTTTTTGCTTTTGTGTGCATTAGTTTTAACTAACTTTTTACTTTTGTAAAATGTTTGTGGGTATCATTGTTGTAAACCCTCACGAGACTACAACTCGTCCACTAGGGACACCTAAGGGTTTAAAGGCTTGTTGCATACGCTAAATGCAACCGTGATCCCTACGAAAGTGGCTTAGTTAAATTTTAATTATGTTATTTTATTCTATGTTTTGCTCGAGGACTAGCAAAATTTTAGGTTTGGGGGTGTGATGAGTGGTATTTATATCACTTTTCCCACTCATCTGACTTAATATTTCGATTAGTTTCTCGAGTTTTGTGAATGTTTTGATGTATTTTGTGTTATTTTGCAGATAAATAAAGTTTGGATAGCATTGGAGGCAATTTGGGGCCAAAACGGACAAAAATGCATCAACAGGGATATTTTGATCTTTTGCGCGTCGCGACGCTGGAGTCTTGCGCCGGTGCCACATGTCGCGATCAAACGTTGCCGACACTCGCCCTCCACACATCAGCGTGACATCAGCGTGACGTCATCTATGACATCATGAACAGTGCCACATCATCGGATAAGAATCGATGCCGGCGAATCAGCGCGTGACACATTCACTATTCCAACGTCGCGACACTGAACCCTTCTAGCGTCGCGACGCTGGCAACTTATCTGCGCCTATAAATTCAGCTCAGAATTTCAGTTTTAAATGTACCTTCCTCTCTGAATTCTCTGATGTAAATAGGGAGTTTTCTATCTAGTTTCTTTTATTTACAGTTTTATAATAATAATAAGTAGTTCCTTTATGTAATAATAGTACTTTTACTATTTCAATAGTAATAATAATTTATTTTTTACTATTTACTTTTTACAGTTTTGCTATTCAACCTTGAGGAGGTAACTTCCCCCTGCCGAGGTGAAAGGTAATTCTTTTACTGTTACTATCTTAGATTAATCTCCCTTAGACACAACATATTCACTATTTTAAAATTGGACTTAACGAGGATACCGCTATATTGGTCGGTTGGCTATTTATTATAAACCGGATTAATCTTGACTTAAAAAAGATACCGCTATATTGGTCGGTTGGCTTTTAAATTTCCTTACCGCCTACATGGCAGGTTCATTTCACCGCCTTTATGGCTGGTCGGACTTAACTTGACTTAATTAGGGTACCGCCTATATGGTCGGTTGGTTTTAATCTCACAAGTGATTATGTTATACTAAGGGAGATATCTAAGTTAGTAATTAGAAAAAGTAATTCCTTTTATCTTGGCAGTTTATTTTCATTTACTTTTCAGCTTTTACTTTCTCGCATTTACTTTTCAGCATTTACTTTATGTCTTTTAAGTTTTCATTAGCCCTAGTTATGTGTCGTAACTAAGTTAGTATCTAGGGTTGTGATGAATTTCAATATCACGGGTTTATAAGGGGTTAGATTATAGTTTGGGTAATATAAAGATTTATTTATTGAGTCTTAATCTTAATGCTTTTTAATTAACTGGCCATTAATTAATTTGAATAGGTAAACTTAAAATGAACTAGAAATAGGGATTTTAAGTTTAAGACCTTAGACTCAATAGCCCACGATCTTCCTTGAGGATAGATAACCCTTTTAATAGATTTCCTTATAGGATAGGAATATACATGTCGGGCAGGGGTAGCCATAATTGGGACTTAATCTTAATGAATCTAGGTAATTTGGTTGACATAGACATATGGTTCAATTGGATTATACTAGGTATTTGTAATTGACCATCGGAAGAGGCTTTTACATAATTTAGTGTTCCAGGTTAATAAATCAATGTATTACCCAACTATATGATAATCACATCATCTTTTAAATAATATAGGAATAAATCACAACCCTGGATAGTTTTATAAATTTGGATTTTTCTCAACCTACTTTTAAGCAATTTTATTTACTTGTTTTTAAATTTAGAATCATCGCCATTTTAAATCAATCAATCAAACAACCTGTTAGATACTGGTAATCATTTGGCCCCCATAAATTAATAACAAAAAGGTTTTAAGTCCTCGTGCGATCGATACTTTTTATACTACTTGAACGATACGTGCGCTTGTGTTATACGCGTGTGAATACGCCGGTCAGCCATTCGACAAAAATTATGAATAAGCCATCACGCATAATGCAGCCAGTTTTGCTTCATTACCCATGCATAAGTCAACCTCCCCATGACGGAGTCTCATACTATTTCTCAGGCCCTTCACATTGTTACACAAGTGAGTCCCACAACCGGTGTCAAGCACCCAAGTAGAAGGTTCAGAGTTTTGAGAATATAGTTCAATCATATATAAAATACCTGAAGCATTGGGCATCTTAGCCTCTAGGGCGTCCCTAACTTCCTTGGCTTTCAAGGATCTACAGTTTTTCTACCAATGACACTTCTTTCCATAAAAGAAACATTTCCCCTTTCTCTTTTTCTTCTCCACCTTACCATTGGGCTTTAGGTGATCTCAAGCCTTGGCCTTGCCCTTATTTTTCTTTGGACCTCGAGGCTTCAGGTCCGTTCCGGTTTCAAGTCCTTCTCTGCTTGCTTTATCAGATTGTGCAATTCTACTAAAGTAGCTTCTTTATCTTACAGATGAAACTGCATTATAAAGTTAGAGAATTCTTTTGGTAAGGATTGGAGAATTAGATCTTGTCCTATCTCATGATCCATGATGAACCTCAGGTTGGCTAATTTTTCAATGTGGCCAATCTTCTTCAAAACATATTCACTGATAGATCATTCCTTATACCTTGTTTGAAATAAGGCACATGACATTTGGAATCTCACGGTATGAACAGAAGTTGCATACAACTCCTTCAAGTGAAAGATGATGGTTTGATCATCCATATCTTCGTGAGCTTTCTGAAGTTCGTCCGACATAGAGCCAAGCATTATGCAAACTGCTTGCTCATCATCATCGATGTGTTTCTTCCAAGCATCAAATGTATCTTTGTCAGCATCTTCTACGGGTTCTGGGGGAAATGGTCTTTTAAGAACATAGAAAATCTTTTCTTATCGTAAGACAATTTTAAGGTTTCTAAACCAGTCATTGTAGTTGTCCCATTTGAGCTTATGCTCATCAAGGATGGAACAAAGTGATACTTTGTTTGTGAAATATTTTAACCCACATGTTAAGAGAAAATGCTAAAATTAGGAATATTTTTTCATTAATGTTTCATAATAACAAGTACTTTTAATATTATGACGTTTCTCACACTCAATTCTTTCAAAATTTTAAGCAAATCGCATCAACCCCAATATGATGGATTTCTTATGGGCAAGGATTCTGTTATCATCATTTCATAACTCCGACTAGGGCCGGTCGTTATAAAATATTAGGTAGGTTACCAACTAATTTATGATATAAATCACAATTCCTTGATCATTGGGTTTGGCAATCAAACATGCCATAGCTTATGTTAGTCCTTGTGGACACCCAATCTTTTCCACTGAGTTATAAGACCATTCCTAAGGGTCGTTGTGTCTTATGACTCAGAATTAGGGACAAATTGGTATTGCTCAGTCTGGTAAAACCTAGACCTGCCAATACGGTTTAAGCCCTTTGGGTCTATACTTTACAATGGGAGGAAAATTTTAGACTTAAATTATTATTGAGGATTTTAATAAGTTTAAGTGAATAATTGTAAAATGGATTCCTCCATTCAAAATTCCCTAGGGGGAGGGTGGAGTGAACTCTCTTAAATACCCTTATCTCTTAAGCTCTTATTGCCTTGGTGACAGGAATAAACAATATATCCCCCAAATTAATTCAACACTTTAAATATGCTTTAAGGTAAGCTTTGAGTAAATTATTATCTAGATGTCTTCATAGCCTTTCCTTTTGGTTATAAAAAGGTAGTGAGTGATGGAAGACACCAAATCATTATCTAACTCTAGTAATACCTTTGGTTAAATTAACTTTAGTTTGGAAGGTTTTATTAACCCTTTGGTCCCAATCCACTTGTATCTTTTATAATGTCTTTTATTATAACAAGTGATTTATATTTATTAGTCTTAAAGGTAATAAATCTCTAAGTTCATCACGGAATAATTACATAACTAAGGGATAAGCAATACACTCTTTATTTCTTAGAAAGTCTGTAGATGCTTGCACCCTAAAATAATCATGTCAATTCTAATCATACATAGAATCATCAAGCATATGAGTTTTAATATGTTGCAATTTCACAATTAAAATCTTAACCAAATCATGTAAAACATGTGCCTAAAATTAAGTTCAGGGTGTTAGCTTTCCAACGCCCTTTTTAACACCCAATTTTAAGTTCAAATGAGTGGGAACCAATTAAAACAAAAATGGCGCGCTGATACCACTGTTGGTAAGCGGTCGCGAGTGTGCAGTGAAAATCAAAATTATTATGCTATTTTCCCTTTACCTAAGACCCATTTGTTTTGATTATTCTACACGCCTAGGCATTTAACTATATATTCTAAGCATAAAACTCATAAAACATGCAAAGAACATAAACCTAAATATGCTAACTATTTTAAGAACTCTAATTAAAATAAAGAAAGAAAACGACTTACTTGAACCGAAGACTCCTTCAGTCCTCCCTCTAATCTACAAGCTTTTTCTCGAACTCAGCAAGCTCTTCAACGTTCCAAAGAGCCATCCAAATGTGTGGCCTCCAATGATGCACACACCAAAGCCAAAACTCAATGGCAAGACTACGCCTTGAGTGCACAGGTATTTTGCCCTTGGTGCTAGCCTAGGCAAATGCCTCAAAAGTTTTAACTCGAGGTTCCTCTAGTCAATTAGACTTAAGGATCCTCAAAATCAGTGGCTCACTCTTAAAATTCAGAGTTGCTCACTTATATAAACCTAAGATATGAAAGGTTTTGGTGTAGCAAATTTGTAAAGAATTCTTTCGGTTTATATAGTGCTCCAAATACAACAAAATTATTAAAGAATCTGATGTGGGATAAAAGCTAATTTAATCTTAGCTATTGGATCTTAATTTAGTTGTTTAATGAGATTATAAATTCCAATAAGAGTTTGGGCAGAATTGGAAATCAAAACAAATATAACAAAATTCACTATTCATATTACTATCCACGTGAATTGTAATTTTTTTATTTTAATTCCCAAAGTGCCCCTATCGTCATTCACCAATCCCTAAGCCACTATGGAACCGCATAAATGATATTTTCAATAATTAAACACATTGAACCATTTATGAACAATTCCTACAGCAATAATATATGCTATTATATTTGTACTGTGTACTGTTAACCATTGATTTTGACTTTGTTGTGTATAACCTTTTGGGTTCCCCTCAAGTTGGACATGAAATGAATCGTGATAATTTAATTGAACATAAATTATCCTCTGATTAGATGGTCGTTCGATTTCAATGACCAAGGTTGACATCTAGCAACATGCCAAGGCCCCCAAATGAGAAGGAAATATATATATATACCCATTCTATATGCGATTTACATATGATACGGTCTCTCACCTCAATCTACCTATATGGTCAAAGGTATGATGTTGATAGTATCATGAATCGTGCTAGCCCAAGAATCTCACATGATTCTTCCGCTGTGGCCACAGTCTCAAGTATTGATCACACATATCAACCTACAAACTGTAATACTACTCTTATAAGAAAATATTATCCGAGAGTGGCGATTCTCTGTTGTATCGTTATAAACTTCACGTGTTTCAACAAATGACCCAATCATACCCTTATGATCGGATCTTTTGAACCGGGGAAGAACAATGTCAAAATTATTTGATCCATATATAAGATTGTAAAGACCTCAAGTCAAAGGACTAGTCATATAATCGATACACGAAATTTCTCACAAACACATAGGATAAACACTCCATATGAAAAGTTTTGGTGGTCAGTTCGATGGACACGAGCAACTTATGCATCCATGTGATACACCAAGCAGACGGATCTCCGCTAGTAGCCTATGAGATCGGCTATCCCGCTTAAGGGCGGATCATATCATCATGCTTGTCTCTCCTCTTTGTGAACGCCCATATTATTCACAAAATTATGACTAGGGTCATTTAAGAGTAATGATTCTCATAAGGCGTGGAAGCCATCGTCTTATTACTCCAAGGGCTTTATTATAATGTTGATGATTCATATAAGTTATGTAAGAGACGTATAATAAAGATTGCCTTTTTATTAATTAATGAAAATATTACAAATACATATACATATAGCCCATCCACAAGTTGGGTATAAGGCATATCCCTAGCAAATTCTTACTGCATAAGAAACAATTTTTTCAAGACTATTATATCCTAACAGATATCTAAGTCTATAGTCTTTCTAAAATTTATTCTAGAACTATGGAACCATAAGTAAAGTCAGAAAACCTATTCAAGTAATAAACTTGCAGTGGATTAGAAGTATAAATCTATAAACAATATAGAATGAAAGGGAAACAAAGCAGAATTTTCAAAAATATTACATACTGCCTAAGTTATGGATTTTTAACCAGTAGTATCTCTCACTACTTTACGTAATACCGTGATCCCCAATGCGCAATGGGAATTTAATAATTAAATCGAATTCCATAGTGAGTGTAGGATCACATGAATATATTTCGACTCACAGCTTTGGCACGATCTCGCCTACATATATTCATTTTGTAGACAACTCTTTGCCAACCACTCACCAGTGACTCCTGGTTTTGGTCCTGACCGTTTCTCTTTATGATAACTTTGGCATATTCACAAAAAGGCGTATCAAGGCTTCACTTGTCAATGACAAACTCAAGCTACTGATGTAGTTCTGACAGCTTTGGTACATTCAGGATTTCCAATTTCACTTGAATTTTTCCAGTATCAATATACAACCAGTATGGATAATAATCCTATAACCTACACCCTCACAGCTTTGGCACGATCTCAGATGCAGTTATAAAAAGATAACAATAAACCGTATTGACAAGACGGACTAAGAGTGTATCCAATACAAGTTACTTTACAACCACATTTAAAATCGGGGATTTTCCTCTAGAAGCTACAATCTACATCAAATGCAGAATTTTAATCTAAATCATTTTCTAAATATTTTAATTCCACCTTAGAAAACATAACATAAATTAACTAATAAATTTCAGTTGCATTTTTGTTAGTGTATGACCGAAAAGTGAAGAAAAATATGTAGATTCCAAGCATTTGCGAACAATAAAATTGGATTAAATATCAAATATCAAGCATGAATAAAGTAATGGATGAAGCATCAGACCCGCTCTGATACCATTTTTGTTAGGTTTTTGTGCGATGGGCACAGCAAAAGTGCGGTTCGGGAAAAATTTTATTTTAAAACTTTTTCAAAATACCAAATAAATTATTCAATATCTAAACGTATTTATTCAATATCAAATACTGACATAAATTAGGTTGAAACTTCGTGTAACTTTTACGAAAACTATTTTTTTGCAAAATGACGCAAAACATATTTTTGATCGAATCGACCACCCGGCACTTATGGAGACTACCCAGGTCAGCCCCAATAGTGTCAGGGAAGTTCATGGGCTGACCGAACAGTGACAGATTCACAGTTTGGGCATCCGCCACCGGGTTGACTTAAAAGTCACTCGGTAAAATCATTTTTGGACGTTTTTGCTTTTTTCAACTGGGAAGCAATTTTCGGCAATTGTTCCAACTCCAAAAATACATCCAATACGTTAATATAACATCAAATACATCAACATATGCACTGAATTTCTAAATCTGATCCATAACATAAATATAACAATTTTCATGCTTTAAATCCAATTTTTAGCAAGATTTATCTAATTAATCCAACACCCATTAAAAGCCACTAGAGATGAAGAACTCTAGAACAATTCTAGGCATAATAAGAGTGGTTATCACACTCTAGAATGGCAACAAGGTTGTCCTACAACAAATTAAACTCAAATTACTATAATCAAGTTCAATATACATTCACACATGCTTAAACACTTCCAATTCAACATCCAACATCAAAAGCCCCAAATTTATAAAAGAAAGAAACCCTAGAGTCAAACTAGAAAATCAAGAACAAGAAACAAGTTTCCAAAGCTTACGGAAATAGAAGATTACCTATAATCTTTGATTTATCCTAATCTTTTCTTGATTTTTTTTCTTCATTTTCTTCATCATTTCTTGAAACCATATTTAAGAGCTTTTATTTTTATCTTCTTTGGCCATTGAAGGATGATGAAAGAAATGAAACTAAATTTTTAATTTATTACCTTTCATGAACGACTATAAAGGGTAAAATGGGGATTTTGAGAATTTAATCAAATTAAATACTAATTAACTTTATGTAAACCAATCAAACTAGCAAAATCTCATTCGACGAATAATTAATGTGTATCTAATCGTATTATATATCAAATACAATTACACAATAACGATCGGATAAAATCCCCCAATGCATTTGTTATCGTTTAACCGATTAAACAATCCGAATTAATTCATTTAATCCGGTGAAATATTATGTATTGGACAATTATAACCCATAGCATCACTATTTGTACAGAACATGGTGTTGTTGTACAAATTAACTATGTGATAAAGGAAATTGCCCCTTTATCATTTGTAATTGGATTACCGAGATAAATAAATGATAAAAGTCCATATGATTAGTATCGGATTAATAAGATATGAGACAATATTAATCCACTAAGGTTTAATCATTAAATATCCATAGTCGTAGTATTATCGAGATTGGATATCGTTAATGCGGATTGGGCTAGTATTACACTTGTGCGTGTTATGGAAGAGTAACAGCATAGTTCTCATATATTTAGGTATAAGATACTCATGCAAATGTAATAGGAGATTCTGTTTACCGATTGTACGGAAACAACTTTGCTATGGATAGACCATTTGGAATCTCATTGTTAGTATGACTATGTGTCTATGAGAGTCCGAATCAAGGTAGGTGTATTTGGTCTTAACCTGGGACTTGCATTCCTAATACTTGCGACAATCAGCATACTTTAGTTTTGGTCGCCCAATGATTTAATAGGTTCTGTGTAAGCCTCCTCTGGGTATACAGAGAATCTTAGTGTATTGGGTGTGATGTCAAGACGGATGTATCGCTTCTATCACATGGAGATAATGATCACGTAGGATGCGGAACTAGTACTCTTAAGTACTACAGTCATCAGGATAATATGATTGGGTCATGATTATCTGATTATAGAGACTAGTTACAAGAGATCCGATATATGCTTCATACGGGGCAGACATAATTCCAGCCCTAGGCCTAGCATGTGACATCAGATACTGGATCATAATACACAATACTACGTATACTACACCTGAAAAAGATTACATATTCCTTAAAAGAATATTTCTGGAGAATTGGGTAGGCACGGTGCTTTGCTAGAAGCGAACTATATCTTGTAAATCGATAAGAACGTGGTACCGGGTTCGCATGTGTTTGGATAATCCGACGACCAGATTTACTGCCAATATATCCAGGGATCTCATGGGTCACTTTCCGAAGATTCACCGATGACGTATGACTCGAACATAATTAATCTGGAATAAATTAAGAGAGAGTGAAAATTAACCTAGGATTAATTACTGAGATTTTTATCTCGGATAAAATTCAATTAAAGAGAGAGAATGATTAATTCAGAATTAATCGATTAAAATAATATATTTGATAAATTAAATGAAATTATATTTCATAATGGAATTAAAATTGAATTTTAAATCGGGCGAACTAATTAATTTAGAATTAATTTGCGAGCGACTTTAAATAGTAATTTTGCTAGGCATAATTATTTTAATTTAATTTAATTTAATTACATCGCAATGAAAAATTCGTTAATTCAGAATTAACGAACCCGAGCCCGGAACGTGTTTGCGAGCCTACTTGGATTTTGAATTAAAGTGGGTGTAGGCATTGCATTTTTGCATACCAGCCCGAGGATGAGCCTCCAATGGAGGCACTACCTTTTTTAGTTGCGGAAGTCACGGAAAGCGGTCGTCGGAAGGGAAAAGTCAAGAATTGACGTTTTGTTGGATTTTTGTTCACTCGTTTAGCTTCGGGTTCGCTCGTTCGGTCTCAGTTTTAAAATCATCCTCCGCCCGGAACCTTATCCTCGCTCTTTCTCACGCCTATCCTCTCTCTTAAACTTTCTATGCGTGTGCCCCTTCAACCCATGCACCCTTAACTACCCATGACAAAAACAACCCATATATCTCACCCAATAAGTCCAGCCACCTTTCACTACATGCCAAAACAAACAATTTCCCTCCATTTTCTAATATCCCACGTTAGCCACCCATTCCCCCACTTTCAAACTCAATAAAATATTCACCCACCTTTTTTCTTTCTCTCTCCAAATCCCAAAACTTACCAAACAACAAACAAACCACCAAAATACAAAAAACCTTAACCTATGCCCATCACCCCACGTGAAACCATAAACCAAAACCCATTTTTATCTTTCATTTTCAAAAAAAACAAAAGCCATGCAACCACCCTCCATACAAGCACTCATGCCAAACACATACCACCTATGAGCCCATACATGCATTATTCAAAAACCACGCTAGCCTCACAAACACAAACCAACAAAAACCCTTCACGCCCCATGCATAACCCATACTCCCACCATGCGATCCCTGACTCTCTCAAAAAGAACCATAAAAAAGCATCATCATCTTCACGGCAGAGAATTGAGGACTATCCTTGGAGTCTCTTCACACAAGCCTTCACGCCATAAACGATCAGCCCTCACACAAGCGACAAACTGCCTCTCTCACGCGCAGAACCCAACCCAAAAATAGGATTCACACCACAAACCCTTTTACCATGCTTCAGCCATAACGTCCCTAACCCTTATAACTGCCCACTCAATTCACTAGCCACATAAGCTCAACCCCCAATGACTCACAAACTCAGCACCCTTCTCGGCCAGGCAACCCTTCACACACTCAGGCCACGTACTTGACTCCATGACAAAACACATGCACATGGCTCTCTCCGCCAAGTAACACAACCATCTCCACAAACCCTAGACATCACAAGAAAACAACCCACAAACCCTCGCCATTAGACATCAGCCACAAACCTTGACCACACGTTGCTGCCTCTCACACAAACGACCATCACACCTAGCCAACGCACCCTCTCGCCACGCAACTGTACCACACCCTTAGCAACCACCCACACGTCTCCAAAGCCTTCAACAGCCCCTTGTAAACACGCTCCACACGTCCACAACAACTCTAGCCAACACGCACCAGACACCCAATGCTGCCCTACACTTAGTCACAAGCTCACGTCAAAGAACCCCACGCCCAAAGTCCTTCTCGGCACACTCACGCACTAAGCACAATCAAACCACACACTGAACGTTCAGCCCACACTCACGCAGATCCCTCTCTTTATGCAGCCCTTCCCTCAATCAGACCACCAATGAGAATCACCAGAGAACCCTAGATAGACTCGACATCAACCCTTCAACACATCAGCCTTCAAACAACCACAACACCCCGAAACACTCCAACATAGTCCTAATTCCTTAACGCCACTGCCCCTTCATCCTGCACGAACAGTCCCCTTTACGCACAAATCCATAAGCCCTCTCACCTACCTCCTTCCACTCACGCCACTGCCTCACACATAAGCCTCTACCTTCTTCACGTAACAGGCCCCCTTGCTTCATGTAACAACCCACATATGAACCCTAAACAACACACCAGCTCCCTCCCCTCACTCAACCCTTAACCTCACGTAGAAATATATCATGCATGTAGTCCATCACGTGAAGACCAAAGACACATGCAGACTCGTGAAAACTAGAATCCTAAAGCTCCTAACCGTGAGAAAACACAGCCAAATCACTCTTCGTCAATGTACTGAACCAGACAATAGAAAACAGTCCTCAAATCCCTGAAAACACTCACGCAAATCAGCCCCTAGAACCGCGCAAACAGTCCAAGAATCGCCCCAAAAACCGTCCCGAAATCGCAAGTGAAACGGTGAAAACGGCGAATTAAAACAGTGTGGAAACAGAGAAAACAGCAAAAATATTGAACCTGAGAACACAGCAAAAACAGCGAACCCGGACAAAACAGCGAAAACAACGGATCAGTGAGAACAGTGGAATGATAACCCTTCCGGTACCGTGGAACGCACTCCCGGAAAGCGACTAAAAGGTGAGACCTGAGGGCACCTATTTTATTTATCATCATTATTTTTTAGTTAATTGTTATTTTTATTCGCATGAATTAATGAATTAGAAAGCATGTAATTTGTTTTATTTGTATGGATTAGTGAATTAAGAGGCATGTAATTATTTTATTCGTATGAAATAATGACTTAGGGAATGTGTTTAGCTTGAATAGTTAGTTTGGCATGTTGTTTGGAATTTGTTCGCATGAAATAATGACTTAGTATGTGATGTGATTTCGGATGAATGGAATATGTGTTCTTTCTTGTGGTATATTGGATGGAAACCCGGACATAAATTCCATAGCCGAATCCGAATGGACGGTATTATGGTTTGCACTCAGGATACAATGCCCCGTACCACTAGAAGGATTCATGTATTTCATTTCATCCAACATGTATTTGAGCATGATTAGACCATTAGAATGTTGTTTTACTTTAATCATGTTTTAGTTATTTACCTTTCGTACGAGGAACTTAAGTTAAGGTATGTTTAGATTACTATGTATGTAGCATGTGTTATGTGTGATATTGTATGCTTGCCGTTATGAAAAGTTTACTTTTGAAGCATGCGAATGTTGAGTAGACTTGGTTAATATTGCACAAATCCGTTCATTACAAACGACATAAGTAAGGGACCATTCCGAACCCAACGGTTTGAGGTCTTCCCTTGCGAAGGGTGAGTGCGGCCTAAATCTCATTTTTCCGGTTCACACCGGGTGGCGACTCCATTATTCTCCGGTTTAGTCCCCCACGGGCTACTCCGTACTCCCAACCGGGCCGCGAGCCAGGGACAGCATTCGTCGCCCAGCTCCTATTGTCTACAGTGGGGCCCACACACAAGTCAAATCACTTGTCAACTTTGTCACTTTTGGTTGATGGAAGTTGTTAGTAGTTGATTGTGTGTAAAACACACAAGTGTGAAAGGCTTGAGTGACTTTTACCAACTTTGGAAGATTTGGCATTCGTCTTTTGTTTTTTTTTAAAATCAAATACAAGTCAACAAATCACAAAAATGCTTCTCTCTCTCTCTCTTATTCCTTGAATGGGCTTGAACATCATGTTTTTCCTCTCTTCTTGGGCGTGAACCTAGGGTTCATTTTCCTTTGATTTTTTATTCAAAAATCACAAGTGATAGCACCCAAAGGTCATCCAAAGGTGTTAGGGTCACTAACCCTTGAGTTTGAATTCAAGAACAAGCTTGGAAGCTCAACATACAATTCAAAGAAAAGCTTGGAGCAACTACAAAAATGTTGGAATTTTTTTATTCTCTACATCCATTTTCCAATCAAAGTGAGTATCTTTCCGCAACTTACTTTTTTTATTAACACATAATTTATGCTTATTGATCTTAGGTTGTTCTTAATGAACCCAACAATAGTATCATAGCCTAAATTAAGCATGAAATGAATTTGGGTTCATAAACTTTAATTTGGGGCTTTTGTGATTTAAGCATGATTTCTTCAAATTGAGTGTTTGGTTGATGTTAGATGATGATTACTTAGAGTTTTGCATCATTGGATTTATGTAAAGAGACTATAATAATTTTCCCAAAATCCTTATGTTGGCTGAATATGACCCTAGAATAAGCTCATGGGAATTTTTGAAATTTGACATATTGGATGTGTTGATGTCATGATAGAAATATTGAATGTTGATTTAATTAGATTGGAATCAAATTGAATGAATTTATATGCCATTGTCGTGAGCCATGGAAACATGTTGGGATTGATTTTGCTTCAATTTGTGTAGGACATAAGTTGATTAATTAAAGCATGATTAATTATGTAAATTGGTATTTTGGAAATGTTAATTTGAATAATTAATTATGGCTATACACTCTAGTTAACTAAATTGTGATATTATGAATATTGGAATTTAATTAATTAGGCTTAATTTGAAATTGGGCTTTTAATATTATATTTGGGCTTAATGGGCTTGGTTGGACCAATTTTGGTTTAGGATAATTGGTTGGATCCAATTGGGCCTAAAACCATTTCCATAAAGTCCAAATGTGATAATTGGGCCTTTAAAGTTTCAATTGGGCCTTTAAAGTTTCAATTGGGCCTAATGGGCCTAAATTGATTTTTGACATAGGGTGATTCTTAATTGGGCCTAGCATCTTGGATTTGACCTATAATTGTCAAAGCCCATGCCTAAAGAATTAATTAAAAGCCCATTGAACTTTAATTGAATAGTATTGGATACTAATGGGTCTTTGAGACCCGTTAAGATTGGATTTGGAATCCAAGTCTAAAGGCACATTTAAAATGTAATTATTTAATTTGGAATTAAATATGAATTAGTATTGAATATAATTTAAATTGGATTTAGAATTATAGTTCGATATAATTCAAGAATACTTACTTTGAGTATTTTTCTTAAATGAGTTGGAATCGCGCAAATCAAATCGTTGTTTGAACATTGGATGGTCATTAAACAAAGATTAATTAATTGGATTAGATTGATTGATAACATGCTTTGTGTGAATACATGGATGTATTGTATGAATAATGTATATCGGATGGATATTAGATGGGTAAGGGTAATTTTGGAAATTATTGTAATAAACTTTGAATTTATTAAATTGGACCTGCGTGTCCAGCCTTTATCTCTTGACTCTTTGTAATTCTCTTCTCATTATTCCCCTAAATGTAAATGACGTTTCATTAGAAGTATTATGTAATTGGGTAGAAGTAAGAATAATGCTAGCGGGAGAGAGGAAAGGGAGAGATTTGTTCTAAAGTCAAGATCACTTCTTGTCCATTGACATTGATTACGAAGTTTTCCAAAGTCAATGGGTCACGCTTGACTAGAATCATTAAGCTTGTTGTGCCAAAGCCAAGACTTAGTTGAGTTAGAGGAAAAGGTTAGGCAATATATTGGATATATTGACATATATTAGATATACGTTTCGGGCTTGGAGGTCCACCTACTAGATTTAGGAATTGGGATGAGATCTCCATAGTTAAATATCATATAATTTGTTGGCCATAGTCAAGATTATGTGTTATTTAACGGGATCCTAGACCACTAGAAAACTAGGTTTCTCGAGTACTCCAAAGAGGGTTAGAGGCTCGCCGAAAAATAGTGGGAGGCAAGTATTAAATTTGTAATTTCATTTAGATGCTTGCCAAAATGCGCTCATTTCATTTTTCATCATTATTTGAATATATATATATATATTAGTTGGACTAATATATAATTGTTGTTTTAAATTAAACAGTTAGACTGTATTCAAACTACTTAATTTATAATTAATATATAATTGGATTATAGTAATCCATATATTGAATTTAACCAATCAAATTATAGTTGATTATATAGTTAGACTATAGTAATCATTATATTCAATTGTACCTGAAGTCTATCACAACAAGCTTTTCCTTTGATTAATCAAATAAAAATACAAATTATTTTTTTGTAATTTTTGAAAATTTTTCAATTTTTCAATTTTATTTTTCAATGTCTTAAATAGTAAAAGAAGAGTTTAGAAGATAGTACCTGGTTGGCTGAATTACTACAAGAAAATTAAAGGTTAAGATCCAGATTTATTCGACGCTTCTGCTTTTACCTGAAAAACTAACACACGAAGTTAAAAAGTTCATACAAAACATAAATACAATAAATTGCATGGGTTGCCTCCCTGCTAGCGCTAAATTTTACGTCTTCAGCCAGACGTGACAGAAATCCATCTGTCAATGTGGTTTCAGCGTCGTTTTGGATGTCCTATTAAAGATATTCCTATGTGCATTGCTTTTGAAAGGTCTCTTCCAACAGTAAGGTAGCATTGAGAGTTTTGTTCCATTCAATGCTTGTGCCACCTTCTTAAACTTTGTTGCTCCAGTGATTCCTGAAAAGAAAGAAAGAAAATCAGGAGGTCTTGTATGGTGTTTGACTTGGAATGGGATTTCCATTTTGTCAAGCTTCTGATTAATATCTCTAAATTGTACTCCCCAAAATAGTGATGTTTCGCCTGAATGCATTGGATCTTCTAACTTTTGTTCTTCCATTTGCTCTGGCTCTTCCTCCACCTTTTCTTCACAAATGAGTTTTAAGATTTCTGCATTAAGTTCTTCATCTGTCATTTGTGAAATGCATGCTTCATAAGTATCTGCCTGAGGATGTAAAGATAATTCAGACATTAGGTCTTCATCCTCTGGTTTTACTGGAATGGATGGTTTAGGTAGATCTTCATCAAATATTTGTGCAAAGCAATCTCCAAAATCATCGGCCAGAGGATGTAAAGTTGTGTCTGTCTGTAAGCTTTTATCCTCTGTGGTTGGTAATTCTTCTTCGAACATCATTGCAATGCACGATCCAAGATCTTCGAATTGAGGATACAGAATTCCATCCTCAATTTTTGTTTGTACGAACAGCTCAACTTCATCATCAGAGTCCGAATCTGAATAATAAAAATCAAATAAAGACTTCGCTGGCGTCGGTTCCGGAACAGATACCTCTGGTTGTTGATACTGCTCAGCCTCCTCTTCTAAAGCATCATCGTGATCTGATTGGTACTCTAAGGCTTCATCAGTGTCATCTGAGAATGGTTATTGAGTTATGTTGTTCTAGTTTTCTATCAACTGTCTTATTTGATCTGTCATCCTCTGTATAGAAGCCACTTGACTCTGAATTTGTACATCAAATTGAGCTTCCTGTTTCTCGAGCCAATTTTTGAGCATGTCATTCAACTGATCTTTCTCTGATGGATCTGGTTCTTGATGAAAATCGTAGATGGATGGTGGATAAGATAGAAAATGTGATGATTCTTCGTACCTTGAATGATTCCAATAATTCTGCCACTCTGAAAGGCATATACATTGATCGCTCGGGTGGTTACCATCACATATTACACAACTCCCCATTTCATTCTGATGAGCAAATGTAGTATTGCTTGATTCTGGCTTCCAGTGATAGTTGTTGGGCTGGACAACAGGCCTCAGAAAACTGGACTGTTGCTCCCGGATTGGGGGTGTATCTTTTTCTAGTAAAGCTCGTAATGTTTCAAAATGTTCCATTTTTTTAATCACCTGAAAACAAAAGAAAGAAATAAAAATTACAGATAATAATAAAGAAAATTAGATATAAGTAAATTAGATAGCTTCAAAATTAATAACTCAAGAAAAATAAGTCCCTGGCAACGGCGCCAAAAACTTGACCGGCGTAAACACACACGTATAACGCAAGCGCACGTATCGTTCAAGTAGATAAAAATATCGATCCCACGAGGACTTAATTCCTAATGTTGTTATTAATTGATGATACTATTTATTTACAAATATCTAATTAAAGGAGAAGTGAATTGATTGCTTGAAATGATTGATTTGTAGAGTTGCTAAATAAATAAATAATAAAAAGACAAAATAAAATACTAAGGAAAATAAAAAGACTCAAAGATCTAGGGTTGTGAATCTTTCTAATATCTTTAAAAGATGAAGTGATTATTTTATGTTTGTGTAATAAATCAGTTTACTAACCTGGATCACCAAATTTATGCGAAAGCATCTGTCGATGGTCAGACACAAATACCCAGTTTAATCCAATTGAATCATATGTCTATGTCAATTAAATTATCTGGATTCATTAAGTTTAAGTTCCAATTATGGTTACCCCCGCCCGACAGGTATATGTCTATCCTGGAAGGAAATCTATTAAAGGTTTATCTATCCTCAAAGAAGATCGTGGGCTATTAAGTCAAAGGTCTTAAACCTAAAATCCTTATGTCTAGTTCATTTTAAGTTTATCTATATCAATTTTATTAATGGCCAATTAATAAAAAGCATTAAGATTATGACTCAATAAATAACTCTTTTAAATTACCCAAACTATAATCTAACCCTTTTAAAACCGGTGATATTAGATTTTATCACAACCCTAGATATTTAACATAGTTACAACACATAGCTAAAACTAATAAAAACTTAAAAGACATAAAATGAAATTACTGAAAAGTAATAAAAAGAAATGCTAAGGTAAAATGAATTAACTTCTACTTTTTACTATTTAGATATCTCCCAACAATATAATATATAATCTTGTGATATTTTAAACCAACCGTCCGGAATGGCGGTATCCTGATTAAGTCAAATTCAAATATACCATCCATAAGGCGGAACAGAAATATAAACTTAAACCAACCGTCCAGTGTGGCGGTTTCCTCATTAAGTCAGGTTAACCAGATTAAATTGAATAACCAACCGTCCGGAATTTGCGGTATCCTTTATTAATTCAGATTTTAAATAGTTTATATATTATATTTTAAGGGAGATTAATCTAAATAGCAAAAGTAAAATTATTACCTTATTACCTCCTCATGGAGGAGTTACCCCCTCATGGAAGAATATAATTAATACAAAGCGTAAATAAAACTGAATAAAAGAAGAAAATATGAAGAACTCTCTATTATATAAGTATTTACAGAGGATTTGGTACATTGAAACTAAGAAATTCAAAATCTATTTATAGGCAAAAAAATCTAATTTTTTATTATTATTTTCTGATTTTTTATTATTTTATTGTTCTTTTTCTGATTTTTATTTTTTTATTATTTTTTTATTTTATTATTATTTTTTTGGATCGCTGAATTTTTGACACGTGGCATGGTGGCTAAAAAAAACGGCTCGTTGAATTTTTGACATGTGGCATGGTGGTTAAATTACCAAAATACCCTCGGTGTCGGGACGCCCAAAATTACCAAAATACACTTTTCGCCAAATTTCACAGTTTTGCTCCAAATCACCTTCAGAATGTCCTGAAACTTTATTTTGGTGTCGGGATTCGCAAAATTACCAAAATACCCTTTGTGCCAAATTTCACCAAATTTCACAGTTTTGCTCCAAATCACCTCCTGAATGTCCTGAAACTTTATTTATCTACAAAATAACACAAAACACATCAAAATATTCACAAAACTTAAGAAACTATACAAAATATTAAGTTAAATGAGTGGGAAATAGTGATAGTTTTACCACTCATCAACAAAGCTACGAGGAAAGACCATTTTCCGCTGCCATTCATTGATCGGATGCTAGACAGACTGGCGGGACATGAGTTTTATTGTTTTCTAGACGGATACTTGGGATATAATCAGATTGCCATCGCCCCGGAAGATCAGGAGAAAACCAATTTTACAATTCCGTATGGTACTTTTGCTTTGCACATGATGCCATTTGGACTATGTAATGCCCCTGTCATATTTCAACGTTGCATGATGGAGATCTTCTCAGATATGTTGGAACAAAGTATGGAGGTTTTCATGGATGATTTTTCTATGTTTGGAGACTCTTTTGACCACTGCTTGCAAAATTTGGAACCTGTGTTATAAAGATGCGAAGATACCAACCTGGTACTCAACTGGGAGAAATACCACTTTATGGTGCAGGAAGGCATTGTTCTGGGACATCGGATCTCACAAAAAGGAATTGAGGTAGACAAAGTAAAGATTGAAACAATTGAAAAATTACCTCCACCAACATCAGTAAAAGGGATTCGGAGCTTTCTCGGACATGCAGGTTTTTACAGGAGATTTATCAAAGACTTTTCCAAGATTGCTAAACCTCTTTGCAATCTTCTGGAGAAGGATGTGCCTTTCAACTTCACCAAAGAATGTCACGAAGCTTTTGAGATCTTGAAATAGAAACTGGTCTCTACCCATATCATTGTAGCACCAGACTGGACCCTTCCATTCGAGGTGATGTGCGATGCTAGTGATTTTACTGTAGGTGCAGTTTTGGGACAACGTAAAGTAAAGATCTTCCACACCAGTTACTACTCCAGCAGAACTTTGAATGAAGCTCAGCTCAACTACATAACCACTGAAAAGGAGTTGCTTGCAGTTGTGTTCACTTTTGATAAATTTCGCTCTTATTTGTTGGGTCCCAAAGTGGTGGTCTACACAGATCATTCAACCATCAAATATCTGATTACAAAGAAAGATGCCAAACCCAGATTGATCCGTTTCATACTTCTACTGTAAGAATTTGACGTGGAGATTCGAGACAAGAAAGGGCCAGAGAACCAAGTGGCAGATCACTTATCGAGGCTTGAGAATGGAGTAACAGCTGGCAAATAACTGATTATTAAAAAACTTTTCCAGATGAACAATTATTTGCCATGAAACAGCAGGATGTCCCTTAGTATGCCGACTATGTCAACTACATAGTGTAAGGAAAATGGCAGTTGGAATGGACAACTCAGCAAAGGAAGAAATTTTTCAAAGAAGTCAAGTACTATGTCTGGAATGAGCCGTACTTGTTCAAATGTTATGCTAATCAATTACTGAGACGTTGTGTTCCATAGGAGGAGGTCAATAGTGTTTTGCAGCATTGTTATTCATCACCATATGACAGACACTTCAGCGAAAATAAAACTGCAGCCAAAGTCCTACAATCAGGTTTGTTATGTCGCGCTCTTTTCAAAGATGCTTATCTTTTTGCTTTTTAATGTGACAGGTGCCAGAGAACGAGAAATATTTCGAGGAGAAATGAAGGACCTTTGAAAAATATTCTGGAAGTCGAGATATTTGATTTATGGGGGATTGATTTTATGGGACCCTTTGTTCTATCATTCAGAAACCTGTACATACTGGTTGCAGTAGACTGCGTCTCCAAATGGGTTGAAGCGATTGCACTGCCATCAAATGATTCAAAAGTGGTGGCACACATTTCTGCAATAGATACTTCGATGCACTCCTATCTAAATACGGAGTTACTCATAAAGTTGCCACTGCTTACCATCCAAGTCAAATGGACAGGTTCAAGTTTCAAACAGAGAGATTAAGAGAATTCTGGAAAGAACCATTGGATCAACAACGAGGGACTGCTTAACAAAACTGGATGATGCATTATGGGCCTACCGGATAGCTTGCAAGACACCCATTGGTATGTCCCCATATCGACTGGTGTTTGGAAAAGCATGTCATCTACCAGTAACTTGAACATAAGGTGTACTAGGAAATGAAGAAGTTAAATCTTGATCTACAACCAGCAGGAGAGAAACGACTCTATCAACTCAATAAATTGGAGGAATTTCGCTTACAGGCTTATGAGAATGCCAAACTGTACAAAGAAAAGACCAAGAAATGGCATGATAAAAAAATAGTGCGCAGACAACTGGAACCAAGATAGAAGGTGTTATTAGGCAATTCAAGGTTGAAACTTTTCCATATAGAAAGCTGAAATCAAGGTGGTCAGGTCCATTTGTGATTACTCAGGTTTTACCATATGGAGCTGTTGAGTTACTTGATGCCAACACCAACGAAACATTCAAAGTGAACAGCCAGCGTGTCAAACACTACTGGGGAGAATCATTTGAACGACAAAAAGAAAGTGTCACACTTTCAGATCCAGCCTAATGTTCAAGCAGTTTTGTCTAACTGACGACGTTAAACTTAGCGCTAGCAGGGAGGCAACCCATGCAATTTCTGTATATATTGTGATTTAGTGTGTTTTATTTTCGTGTGTTTTATTTTTACAAGTAAAGTCACATTTTAGGATGTAAGAAATTCTCACAAATCTTCACAAGCAATTTCCTTCTCTCCCTCAAAACTCTCTTATGAAGATCTATAAAGCTTTCTTGGAACGGATGAGATTACTGATGATCAAAGGTATTCATAATGACATTTGTTGGATTATTGAATCACAAGTCCGATTGGCAGGTGAGTCTTCTGACTCTTTTGTTTGACATTTGCCTGGTTTAGGAAGAAGCACATATGCTAAAAAGAGAAGAGCTAAAAGAATGGGTGTTTGTTACAAATGTGCTCGCATGACATGTAATACTCGTTGTCGTTATTTATGGATGGTGTCTGATAACCACGAAGATAAGATTAATTTCATTAGAGATGGCTTGAGTAAAGAGTCTTTGGATGACATATCTAAGACTCTTGAGACGCATCCCAGTGGATATATATATCACGAGATTCGTATGTTATATACATAATTTAGAAAAGAAAGACAACAATTAAGTCATGGGAATCTGACTCAAAAATACCATGTTTGCTAATTTATAAGAAAATTAGATGGGAAGTTTGTCCCTGACGCATAGACGTCAATCAAGCCGTAAATCTTGTAAATATATTTTATTTCATTGTCTATTCCTAAAAATTGTGATTTGTTTTGTTATTTTCTTTTATTTTCTCCGACAGGATCCAAACCTTTTGATCTTTCATGATTTATTTTACTGTTTAGCTAATAATAGTTATTGGCAGGTTCTAGTGCTATTATTACTCACTGATGAGTGGTAAAACCATCACTTTTCCCACTCATTTAACCTAATATTTTGTATAGTTTCTTGAGTTTTGTGAATATTTTGATGTGTTTTGTGTTATTTTGTAGATAAATAAAGTTTCAGGGCATTCTAGAGGTGATTTTGGGCCAAAATAGTGAAAATGGAAAAAAAATTGGACAAAAAGGGTAAAATCGTCATTTGGGCGTCGCGACGGCCAGACCTTCAGCGTCGAAGCTGCAAACGTGCGCCATCTGACAAGTGTCGGAATTTGATTGGTTTGACTTGCTAACGTGCGCCGATCATGCTATCTTGCGTCGTGCCACGTGTCGCCATCACAACAGAGATGCTAAAATGCGCCGGTGCCACGTGTCGCGACCAGATGCTGCCGACACTCGCCCTCATGATGTCAGCATGACATCGTCAATGACGTCATCTCCATAATTGAGTTATCGGATAAGAATCTGAGCCGACGAATCAGCGCGTGACACGTGTCACTGTTCCAGCGTCGCGACGCTGAACCCTTCCAGCGTCGCGACGCTGGACCCTTATCCACGCCTATAAATAGATCTCAGAATTTCAGTTTTAAATGTACCTTTCTCTCTGAATTCTCTGATGTAAATAGAGAGTTTTCTATCTATTTTCTTTTATTTACAGTTTTGTAATAGTAATAGTAATTCCTTTTTGTAATAATAGTACTTTTACTAATTCAATAGTAATAGTAATTTATTTTTACTATTTACTTTTTACAGTTTACTAATCAACCATGAGGAGGTAACTTCCCCCTACCGAGGTGAAAGGTAATTCTTTTACTGTTACTATCTTAGACTAATCTCTCTTAAACACAACATATTCACTATTTTAAAATTGGACTTAACAAGGATACCGCTATATTGGTCGGTTGGCTTTTTATTATAAACCGGATTATTCTTGACTTAACAAGGATACCGCTATATTGGTCGGTTGGCTTTTAAATTTTCTTACCGCCTACATGGCAGGTTCATGGACAAATTTAACCACCTTTATGGCTGGTTGGACTTAAACTTCACTTAATCAGGGTACCGCCTATATGGTCGGTTGGTTTTAATCTCACAAGTGATTATGTTAAACTAAGGGAGATATCTAAGTTAGTAATTAGTAAAAGTAATTCCTTTTATCTTGGCAGTTTATTTTCATTTACTTTTCAGCTTTTACTTTCTCGCATTTATTTTTCAGCATTTACTTTATGTCTGTTAAATTTTCATTAGCCCTAGTTATGCGTCGTAACTAAGTCAGTATCTAGGGTTGTGATGAATTTCAATATCACGGGTTTATAAGGGGTTAGATTATAGTTTGGGTAATGTAAATATTTATTTATGGAGTCTTAATCTTAATGCTTTTTAATTAATTGGCCATTAATTAAATTGATTAGGTAAACTTAAAATGAACTAGACATAGGGATTTTAAGTTTAAGACCTTAGATTCAATAGCCCACGATCTTCATTGAGGATAGATAACCCTTTAATAGATTTCCTTACAGGATAGGAATATACCTGTTGGGCGGGGGTAGCCATAATTGGAACTTAATCATAATGAATCTAGGTAATTTGGTTGACATAGACATATGGTTCAATTGGATTATACTAGGTATTTGTAATTGACCATCGGAAGAGGCTTTTACATATTTTAGTGTTCCAGGTTAGTAAATTAATATATTACCCAACTATAGGATAACCACTTCATCTTTTAAATAATATTGGAATTAATCACAACCCTCGATAGTTTTTATAAATTTGGATTTTTCTCAACTTATTTTTACTCAATTTTATTTACTTGTTTTTAAATTTAGAATCATCGTTATTTCAAAACAATCAATCAAACAACCTGTTAGATACTAGTAATTATTTGGCCCCATATATTGATAACAAAAAGGTTTTAAGTCCTCGTGGGATCGATACTTTTTATACTACTTGAACGGTACGTGCGCTTGCGTTATACGCGTGTGTAAGCACCGGTCAAGTTTTTGGCGCCGTTGCCGGGGACTTATTTATCTTTTACTATTAGTTTACGGGTTAGATTCGTTACTTGTATCTAATTTTTCTTTTTACTTATTATTTTTGTTTTCTTGTGTTTCAGGTTCTCATACACTTAATGAGACGAACCAGAAGCTTCGAAATCCGACCGCTTGACCCCGAGATTGAAAGAACCATCAGACAGTTGAGACGGGATAGGTGAGAAGGCCAAGAAGCCATAGTCAACATGGAACCTGAACCTTTGGAGGTTGCGCCACAAATTCCAATTCGAGACAGAACCATTCCGGTGATAGATGGCCTCATTTCCTGTATTGTACTTCCACCCTTACCGGTAAATGCAGGTGATATCAAAACTTGCATTCAGAAGATTCAGCAGTCAGTTCATTTTGGGGGGAATGCAATTGAAGATCTTAATGCCCACATCAGCAACTTCCTGGAAGTTTGTGGCACTTTCAATTACAACCGATGAGCTGAAGAAGCTATGAAATTGTGAGTTTTCCCATATTCCTTGAAAGACAGAGCAAAAGCTTGGCTACATTCATTACCAGCTGGATCAATCACAACTTGGAACATTCTGGCCACCAAATTTCTTGCAAAATACTTTCTACTGGCTAGAACTGCAAAGTTAAGAAATGACATCACATCCTTCGTGCAGCAAGATTCAGAATCCCTGTACGAAGCTTGGGAAAGATACAAAGATCTGCTCCGGAAATGTCCTCACCATGAGATTCCAAAATGGCTTCAAGTCCAAACTTTCTATAATGGACTTTCTGGACTGATGAGAACTACAGTTGATGCTGCGGCTGGAGGAGCTTTGATGGCAAAAGGAGAAGATCAAGTCTGGGACCTAATTGAAGAAATGGCCAATAACAATTCCTTGTGGCCAACAGAAAGGAGCTTGATTCAAAGAATTGCAGGAATTTATGAAGTTGGAGCTAATTCAGCAGTCAGTGCCAAGCTGGATCAGATATGCAAATTAATGGAGACTCTCAACACTCAAAGCAACATTGCATCCACAAGTTCACCATATGGAGGAGCACCAGAACCAAACCAACTTGAAGAAACGGTGAATTATGTCAACAATTTCAACAGACAGGGGAACAATCCTCATTCCAACACCTACAACCTAGGGTGGAGGAATCATCCTAATTTCTCATGGAGCAACAATTCAGGGCAAAAGAACAATCCACCACCAGGATTCCAGCAACAGAACTATCCACCACCTGTATTCCAGCAACAAAACAAAGGCCAGGAGTATGCAAATGAACCAGGAGTAGCAGAAGTGCTGGCTCAGTTAAAAAAGTACGATGCTATGATTCAGAGCCAATCAGCTTCTATCAAAGCACTGGAGAATCAGATTGGACAACTGGCCAATGCTCAGAGTTACAGACCACCAGGAAATCTTCCCAGCAATACATAACCAAATCCAAGGAACATAGGGAAGGAGCAGTGTCATGCCATTATGTTAAAAAGTGGTACTGAAATCAACAAAGATGTTGGAATCAAAGCAACTATTGAAGATGTTCCAAAAGAAGCAAAGGAAAAAGAACAGATTACTCCACCTCCACCTTTTCCTCAGCGTCTTCAGAAAAACAAACTGGACAAGCAGTTTGCTCGATTCCTGGAGATTTTCAAAAAGCTGCACATCAACATTCCATTTGCAGAAGCCTTGGAACAAATGCCCAGCTATGTCAAATTCATGAAAGATATTCTTTCATGAAAACGGAGATTAGGAGACTACGAGACAGTAGCATTGACGGAAGAATGCAGTGCCATCATTCAGAGAAAACTTCCCCCAAAGGTGAAAGATCCTGGCAGTTTCACCATTCCTTGCATCATAGGAGAACATAACTTCGGTAAGGCTTTGTGCGATTTAGGTGCAAGTGTTAATTTAATGCCTTTTTCTATTTATAGGAAACTGTAAATTGGAGAAGCAATGCCTACCTCAGTCTCACTGAAACTTGCTGATCGAACGCTCGTATTTCCAAGAGGTGTAGTTGAAAATGTGCTGGTCAAAGTTGATAAATTCATTTTTCCAGTAGATTTTATTGTCTTTGAATTGGAGGAAGACACAGATGTGCCGATCATCCTTGGGAAACCATTCTTGGCTACAGGTCGGACCATTATTGATGTACAAAAAGGAGAACTAACCATGAGGGTACAACACCAAGAAGTAAAATTCAATGTTTTCAAAGCCATAAATTTCCCAGATGATGAAAAGAAGGATGAATGTTTCAGACTTGATGTGATACACAGTACCATCCAGAACTCTGACACAAAACAAAGTTCTACTAACAAAATTGAAGCATGTCAATCGCCTGTGGAGACTGAAGATAAAGCTTCTTGTGCACTGAAAAAGCCAAGTCTTGCCCCATATGTAATAGAAGAGAAACAATTCCACCACCTCAATGAATTGGAGGAATTTCACAATCAGCCTTTTGAGAATGCCAAATTGTACAAAGAAAAGGCTAGGAAAAGAGATGATGAGAAGTTAGTACGCATACAACTGGAACCAGGGCAGAAGGTATTGTTAAATAAATCAAGGGTGAAACTATTCTCATGGAAGCCAAAATCACGGTGGTCAGGTCCATTTGTGATCACCAAGGTTTTACCAAATAGAGCCGTTGAGTTTCATGATTCTGACTCCAACAAAACATTCAAAGTGAAAAACAAGCGTGTCAAACACTACTGGGGAGAACCGTTGGAGCGACAAAAAGAAAGTGTCACACTTTCAAATCTAGCATAATGTTCAGGCAGTCACGTCTGGCTGAAGACGTTAAATTTAGCGCTAGCAGGGAGGCAACCTATGCAATTTATTGTAATTTTTGTTTTTGTGTATACATGTTGTAGAGTTTTTAATTTTGTGTGTTGTTTTGTAGGGAAAAGCACAAACGGAGCATTTAAGGAGGAATGGTGTTTGGCAATCACAATATGAGAGCTAATTCATGAGTGGTGGCTGAGTAAGGAATGAATTCTTGAGACGCACCCTCATGAATTTATACTAAACAAGTGGCGTATTGCGTACACAATTCCGTTGCCTTAATTATTGTTTTGATTTGCTTTTTTTTTTTTATCTTTATTTTCATAGACAAGATCCAGAATTTTTGACCTTTCATGATTTCTTTTGTTGTTTAGCTAACAATCGTCCTTTGAAAGATATTAGCGCTATTATTTCTCACCTTTTTCAGGTTCTATAAATTCAACTCATCATTGCATTTATGAAGGCATCCAGATTTGAAAAAGAAATACATAAAAAAAATTGAAGCTACTTCAAGGAGACGAGTTGAAAACATTTGCGTATTTTGCGGTACTAGTGTTGGTACCAAGCCACAATACATTGAGGCAGCACAAGAATTGGGTCGAGCCATTGCTGAACGGAATATGCACTTATCATATGGCGGAGGCAATCTTGGACTAATGGGGATCGTTTCAAAAGCTGTACAGGAAGGAGGCAGTCCAGTTTTGGGAGTCATCCCAAAACCCTTGGCAGAAGCAAATCTGATAGGACCATCAAACGGAGAGGAACAGATCATGCCAGGAATTTTAGAGCGACTGATGGAAATGATTAACCATGCAGATGCTTTTATTGCTCTACCAGGAGGCTTAGGCACATTGGAGGAAATTTTTATAGTATTATCTTGGGCGAACCTGAACATTCATCAGAAACCGCTTGGATTGTTTAACGTCGAGGGATTTTATGATTTTCTTTGTGTGTTTCTTGATGACAACCGGAGAAATGGGTTCATAACAAAGCCTATGAATGAACTCCTCTTCACTGCCACAACTGCTCAGGATTTATTTGACCAAATCTTAACTTTTGAACCACAAGTGGACCCTGTTCTTTCAAAGATCAAATGGACCGAGGACGATCGTGGAAAGAAGCGTAAGATAAGTCTGGATCTCAACCTTTAGTTTTTTGTATTTCAGCTAATCATGTACTACCTTCTAAACTCTTCTACTATTGTTTAAGACATTGAGAACAATGTCTCATTTAGTTTTAGGGGAGGGATTTAGTTGATTAGTATCTTATTTTTTTTAGTTTTCAGTAAAAAAATTATTATGTTGTTGTTTTTATTTTTAGTCCAAAATTTTTCGAAAAATACAAAAAAATTGGAAAATTTTCAAAAAAATTACAAAAATATTTTTCGTTTTTGTGTTTTTATTTTGACTAAAAAGGAGAAATTGGTAATAGATAGCTGAGTAAGGAGTTCTACTCCTGAGACGTATTTCAAACCTATTTCGAAACAAGTTAATTTTTGTTTATTTCCTTTTGAATTACTTAATTTGTAAATTCTCCATAAAACTGACTAAAATGGATCTTCATATGCTTAGTTAGCAGGTATTATCAACATGTATAGTAACATACGGACATCTGCTGTAACTGACGAGATTGTAAAATTCAGTGCTATAGTTTAATTGGAGGAAGCATCTCAAAATAGTGATGGAGTAAAAAAAAAAAACATCTGAGATCCAGGTAATTAAGTCTGTAAGGGTGTTTTAACACCTAGTGCCCTAAAACCAACTGGTTTGGGAGTCACTGGCCCAAAGCTCGCTACATGGATCAAGGATGTTGCAAAAATATATATATATATATCTGAAGTCTGGGTAATTAAGTCCGTAGGGGTGTCTTAACACTTGGTGCCCTAAGGCCAATTGGTTTGGGAGCCACCGACCCAAAGCTCGGTACATAGACGGATGGTATTGTAAATAAATAAAAAGTCAAAATCAGAAAATCAAAGAAAAAATCAGAAAAATCAGAAAAATTATTCCATTGCTATAAAAAGGTGTGAAATCTGATAGAACTTTAGGACAAAAGTATTACTCTCTTATCAACTGCACTTATGACTGTTGTGGGCAAAAATGAAGTTGATTAATATTTTGTTGGCTCTGTATATGGAGAATGGTAAATATAATCGGAGAATTTACTTATTCAGTAATTTAGAAAGAAACAAAACAACTAGTAACTTGGTGTAGAAGTTTCACCTGAATAGTCACTAATTTCTTTTCTCTTATCTTTTTGCTTTTGTGTGCATTAGTTTTAACTAACTTTTTACTTTTGTAAAAATGATTGTGGGTATCATTGTTGTAAACCCTCACGAGACTACAACTCGTCCACTAGGGACACCTAGGGGTTTAAAGGCTTGTTGCATATGCTAAATGCAACCGTGATCCCTACGAAAGTGGCTTAGTTAAATTTTAATTATGTTATTTTTATTCTATGTTTTGCTCGAGGACTAGCAAAATGTTAGGTTTGGGGGTGTGATGAGTGGTAAAACCATCACTTTTTCCCACTCATTTAACCTAACATTTTGTATAGTTTCTTGACTTTTGTGAATATTTTGATGTATTTTGTGTTATTTTGTAGATAAATAAAGTTTCAGGGCATTCTGGAGGTGATTTTGGGCCAAAATAGTGAAAATGGAAAAAATTGGACAAAAAGGGCAAAATCATCATTTGGGCGTCGCGACGCCCAGAGTGCGCCGAAGCTGCAAACGTGCGCCATCCGACAAGTGTCAGAATTTGATTGGTTTGACTTGCTAACGTGCGCCGATCATGCTATCTTGCGCCGTGCCACGTGTCGCCATCACAACAGAGATGCTAAAATGCACCGGTGCCACGTGTCGTGACCAGACGCTGCCGACACTCGCCCTCATGATATCAGCATGACGTCGTCAATGACGTCATCTCCATAATTGAGTTATCGGATAAGAATCTGAGCCGACGAATCAGCGCGTGACACGTGTCACTGTTCCAGCGTCGCGACGCTGAACCCTTCCAGCATTGCGACGCTGAACCCTTATCCGCGCCTATAAATAGATCTCAGAATTTCAGTTTTAAATGTACATTTCTCTCTGATTTCTCTGATGTAAATAGAGAGTTTTCTATCTAGTTTCTTTTATTTACAGTTTTGTAATAGTAATAGTAATTCCTTTTTGTAATAATAGTACTTTTACTAATTCAATAGTAATAGTAATTTATTTTTACTATTTACTTTTTACAGTTTACTATTCAACCATGAGGAGGTAACTTCCCCCTGCCGAGGTGAAAGGTAATTCTTTTACTGTTACTATCTTAGACTAATCTCTCTTAGACACAACATATTCACTATTTTAAAATTGGACTTAACAAGGATACCACTATATTGGTCGGGCTTTTTATTATAAACCGGATTATTCTTGACTTAACAAGGATACCGCTATATTGGTCGGTTGGCTTTTAAATTTTCTTACCGCCTACATGGCAGGTTCATGGACAAATTTCACTACCTTTATGGCTGGTTGGACTTAAACTTCACTTAATCAGGGTACCGCCTATATGGTCGGTTGGTTTTAATCTCACAAGTGATTATGTGAAACTAAGGGAGATATCTAAGTTAGTAATTAGTAAAAGTAATTCCTTTTATCTTGGCAGTTTATTTTCATTTACTTTTCAGCTTTTACTTTCTCGCATTTATTTTTCAGCATTTACTTTATGTCTGTTAAATTTTCATTAGCCCTAGTTATGCGTCGTAACTAAGTCAGTATCTAGGGTTGTAATGAATTTCAATATCACGGGTTTATAAGGGGTTAGATTATAGTTTGGGTAATATAAATATTTATTTATGGAGTCTTAATCTTAATGCTTTTTAATTAATTGGCCATTAATTAAATTGATTAGGTAAACTTAAAATGAACTAGACATAGGGATTTTAAGTTTAAGACCTTAGATTCAATAGCCCACGATCTTCCTTGAGGATAGATAACCCTTTAATAGATTTCCTTACAGGATAGGAATATACCTGTTGGGCGGGGGGGGGGGTAGCCATAATTGGAACTTAATCATAATGAATCTAGGTAATTTGGTTGACAAAGACATATGGTTCAATTGGATTATACTAGGTATTTGTAATTGACCATCGGAAGAGGCTTTTACATATTTTAGTGTTCCAGGTTAGTAAATTAATATATTACCCAACTATAGGATAACCACTTCATCTTTTAAATAATATTGGAATTAATCACAACCCTCGATAGTTTTTATAAATTTGGATTTTTCTCAACTTATTTTTATGCAATTTTATTTACTTGTTTTTTAATTTAGAATCATCGCTATTTCAAAACAATCAATCAAACAACCTGTTAGATACTAGTAATTATTTGGCCCCATAAATTGATAACAAAAAGGTTTTAAGTCCTCGTGGGATCGATACTTTTTATACTACTTGAACGATACATACGCTTGCGTTATACGCGTGTGTAAGCACCGGTCATTCACCCTTTTTCAGGTTCAATAAATTCAACTCATCATTGCACTTTTGAAGGCATCAAGATTTGAGAAAGAAATACATCAAAAATGGAAGCAACATCCAGAAGATGAGTTGTAAATGTCTGTGTGTTTTGTGGTACTAGTGTCGGCACTAAGCCACAATATGTAGCAGCAACACAGGAATTGGGTCGAGTCTTAGCTGAAAGGAATATGCACTTAATATATGGCGGTGGTAATCTTAGACTAATGGGGAGCGTTTTAAAGGCCATATATGAAGGAGGCAGTCAAGTTCTAGAAATCATCCAAAAACCCTTGGCAGAGGAAAATCTTATAGAACCATCATACGGAGAGGAACTTATCGTGCCAGGTATGTCCGAACGACTTTGTGAAATGCTCGTCCGTGCTGATGCTTTTATTTCTTTGCCAGGTGGTTTAGGTACGATGGAGGAAGTTTTTACAGTTCTATCTTAGGTGAACTTGAACATACACCAGAAACCAATTGGACTATTTAATGCTGATGGATTTCATGATTTTCTTTGTGTGTTTCTTGATGATGTCCGAGAAATGGGTTCATATCAAAGCCTGTAAAAGTTATCCCCTTCACTGCCAGAACTGCCCCTGATTTAATTGACTAAATCTTAACCTTTGAACCACAAATTGACCCTATTCTTTCCAAAATAAACTGGTCCGATAATGATCGTGGTAAGAAGCAACAGATGAATCTGCATCTTAACATTTAATTTTCATTCTAGATGTAGCAGTTCAGCTAACCCGGTACTGTTTCTAAACTATTCTTCTACTTTTTAAGATATTGAGGACAATGTCTCATTTAGGTTTGGGGGAGGGGAATAGTTAATTAGTATTTTTTATTTTTGTGTTATTTTTAGTCAAAATTTTTCGAAAAATTACAAAAAAAAAAAATACAAAATAAAAAAATATTTTGTGTTTTTAATTTGATTAATCAGGTGAAATTTGTGTAAGAGATAGCCGAGTAAGGAATTTCCCTTCATGAGACGTATCCCAACCTATTTCTTAACAAGTTAATTTTTGTTTATTTCATTTTGAATTATTTAATTTGTGAATTCTTCATAATACTGATTAAATTGGATCTTCATATGTTCAGTTGACAGGTATTATCAAAATACATGGTAACATATAAATTTGAGTGTAAGTGAAATTTTGTAATATTCAGTTCTCTGGTTCATTGGAGGAATCACCTAAAGGCAGTGAAAAATGTTTTTATTTCAGAAAAATCAGAAAAATCAAAAAAAAATAAAAACTTACCAAGCTTTTACTGAGTAACCGGGAGTCTTGCCTAATCAGAAGTGATTATTCATGTCAAAAGGTAAAGTTTAAGTTGGTTAGTTAATAAAAAGGCTTTATTCAGTAACCAGACATCTTGCCTCAGTAAGTAGTGATCGTTCGCGTCAAACGATAAAACTCGGAAAAACAAAATTTACTTATTGTTGTAAATAAATTTTCATTGCCAAAAGGTGTTAACTCTAACAAAACTTAGGACAAAAATATTACTCTATTTACAATTACACTTGTGAAAATTGTGGGCTTAATGATTTGATTAATACCTAGTAAATTGTATATATGGAGAATGGTAAACATAATCGGAGAATTTACTTATTCGGTAATTTAGAAAGAAAGAAAACAACTAGTAACTTGGACAAGAAGTTTCACTTGTTTAGTCACTGACTTCTTTATTCTCTTTTCTCTTGTCGTTTTGCTTTTGTGTGCGCTAATTTTTACTATCTTTTTACTTTTATAAAACGTTAGTGGGTATCATTGCTATAAACCCTCATGAGACTACAACTCGTCCACTAGGGACAACTATGGGTTTAAAGACTTGTTGCATACGCTAAATGCAACCGTGATCCCTACGAAAGTGGCTTAGTTTAATATTTTATTTTAAAGATGTTTATGTTTTTTTTTGTTATTTTGCTCGAGGACAAGCAAAATGTTAGCTTTGGGGGTGTGATGAGTGGTAAATAAATCATTATTTCCCACTCCTTTAACTTAACATTTTGTATAGTTTCTTGAGTTTTATGAATATTTTGATGTGTTTTGTGTTATTTTGTAGATAAATAAAGTTTCAGGACTCTCTGGAGGTGATTTGGGGTCAAAACAGTGAAAACAGACAAAAAGGGAAAATCGTCATTTTCATGTCGCGAGGCTCATTTTGTGTCGCGACGTCTAACGTGCACTAGACACGTGTCACAATCTGATCAGTTTGCTAACTTATGCCTGCCATGTGTCAACATCTCAGCATCCTTGCTAATATGCACCGGACACGTGTCATCATCACATGCGGCCGACATTTACTGTTCGAGTGTCGCAACGCAAGAAGGAATTTAATGTCGTGACGCGAAGCCAATAATTCAGAGCCCGCCATGTGTCATAATCTCGTAAAATCTAACGGCGTGTCGCGACGCCAGAAGGAAATTGGTGTCGCGTAGCCCAGTCAAACTTTTACCTATAAATTGAGGCCTCAATTTCAGAATTTTTCGTACCTTCCTTTCTGTAATTCTCTGAGTATTCTAAGGTGTTTGTATCTAGTTTCTTTTATTTTAGTTTTGTAATAGTAATAGTAATTTACTTTCTTTACTTTTTCAGTTTTTACTATTCAACCATGAGGAGGTAAGTTCCCCATGCTATTGTGAAAGGTAAAACTTTTATTACTGCTATTTAGATTAATCTCCCTTAATTATAATATATTCACCATTTAAAATTTGACTTAATGATGATACCGCTATATTGGCCCGGTTGGTAATAAATCTTAATTTGGTTTTAACCTGACTAAGCTTGGATACCGTCTGGTTGGTCCGTTGGTAATTAATATTTAATTAGACTTCATCAAGTTACCGCCTAGATGGCTGGGTGGTAATATCACACGAGTTAATATATTATATTAAGGGAGATATCTATAATAGTTGTGATAAAAGTGGATCCTTTATCCCTAGCATTTTCTTTATTTACTTTTCAACATTTATTTTATGTCTTTTATTTTTAAGTTTTTACTAGCTTTAGATATGTGTCGTAGCTAAGCCCATTATCTGGGGTTGTGATGAATTCTATTATCACCGGTTTATAAGGGGTTATTTTATAGTTTGGGTAATTTAAAGGTTTATTTATTAAGTCTTAAGCTTAATGCTTCTTTTTAACTGGCCATTAATAAGATTGATCTGGTAAACTTAAAATAAACTTTACAAATGAATTTTAGGTTTCAACCTTAGACTTAATAGCCCACGATCTTCCTTGAGGATAGATAACCTTTAATATATTTCCTTACTGGATAGATATATACCTGTCGGGTGGGGGTAGCCATAATTGGAACTTGAACTTAATGAATCCACGTAATTTGGTTAACATAGACATATGGTTTAATTGGATTACATTGGGTATTTGCATCTGACAATCGACAGAGGGTTTTGCATAATATCGTGTTCCAGGTTAGTAAACCAATATATTACACAAACATAAAATAACCACTTCATCTTTAAATAGCTATTGGAAGAAATCACAACCCTAGATAGTTTTATAAATTTGAATTTTCCTAAACCTACTTTCACGTAATTTTATTTACTTATTTTAATTTTAAATTCACAATCCAATCCAATCAATCAATCTGTTAGATACTTGTAATCATTTTGACTTCATTAATTAGCAGCTAAGGTAATAAGTCCTTGTGGGATCGATACTTTTTATACTACTTGATTGATACGTACGCTTGCGTTATACGCGTGTGATAACACCGGTCAACCAGCTTCTGTTTTAGGATCTCAAAAGCTTCGTGGAATTCCTTGGTGAAGTTGAAAGGCACGTCTTTCTCCAGAAGATTGCAAAGAGGTTTAGAAATCTTGGAAATGTCTTTGATAAATCTCCTGTAAAAGCTTGCATGTCCGAGAAAGCTCCGAATCACTTTGACTGATATTGGTGGAGGTAATTTTTCAATTGTTTCAATCTTTGCTTTGTCTACCTCAATTCTTTTTTGTGAGATCCGTTGTCCCAGAACAATGCCTTCGTGTACCATGAAGTGGCATTTCTCCCAGTTGAGCACCAGGTTGGTATCTTCGCATCTTTGTAACACTTGTTCCAAATTTCGCAAGCAATGGTCGAAAGAATCTCCAAACATGGAAAAATCATCCATCAAAACCTCCATACTTTGTTCTAGCATATCTTAGAAGATGGCCATCATGCAACGTTGAAATGTAGCTACAGCATTACAGAGTCCAAATGGCATTCTTCGGAAAGCAAAAGTATCATACGAACATGTAATTTTTTGTACCTTCCTTTCTGTAATTCTCTGAGTATTCTAAGGTGTTTGTATCTAGTTTCTTTTATTTTAGTTTTGTAATAGTAATAGTAATTTACTTTCTTTACTTTTTCAGTTTTTACTATTCAACCATGAGGAGGTAACTTCCCCATGCTATTGTGAAAGGTAAAACTTTTATTACTGCTATTTAGATTAATCTCCCTTAATTATAATATATTCACCATTTAAAATTTGACTTAATGAGGATGCCGCTATATTGGCCCGGTTGGTAATAAATCTTAATTTGGTTTTATCTGACTAAGCTTGGATACCGCCTGGTTGGTCGGTTGGTAATTAATATTTAATTAGACTTCATCAAGTTACCGCCTAGATGGCTGGGTGGTAATATCACACGAGTTAATATATTATATTAAGGGAGATATCTATAATAGTTGTGATAAAAGTGGATCCTCTAGCCCTAGCATTTTCTTTATTTACTTTTCAACATTTATTTTATGTCTTTTATTTTTAAGTTTTTACTAGCTTTAGATATGTGTCGTAGCTAAGCCCATTATCTGGGGTTGTGATGAATTCTATTATCACCGGTTTATAAGGGGTTATTTTATAGTTTGGGTAATTTAAAGGTTTATTTATTAAGTCTTAAGCTTAATGCTTCTTTTTAACTGGCCATTAATAAGATTGATCTGGTAAACTTAAAATAAACTTGACAAAGGAATTTTAGGTTTCAACCTTAGACTTAATAGCCCACGATCTTCCTTGAGGATAGATAACCCTTTAATATATTTCCTTACTGGATAGATATATACCTGTCGGGTGGGGGTAGCCATAATTGGAACTTGAACTTAATGAATCCAGGTAATTTGGTTAACATAGACATATGTTTTAATTGGATTACACTGGGTATTTGCATCCGACAATTGACAGAGGCTTTTGAATAATTTCGTTTTCCAGGTTAGTAAACCAATATATTACACAAACATAAAATAACCACTTCATCTTTAAATAGCTATTGGAAGAAATCACAACCCTAGATAGTTTTATAAATTTGAATTTTCCTAAACCTACTTTCACGTAATTTTATTTACTTATTTTAATTTTAAATTCACAATCCAATCCAATCAATCAATCTGTTAGATACTTGTAATCATTTTGGCTTCATTAATTAGCAGCTAAGGTAATAAGTCCTTGTGGGATCGATACTTTTTATACTACTTGATTGATATGTACGCTTGCGTTATACGTGTGTGATAACACCGGTCAACCAGCTTCTGTTTTAGGATCTCAAAAGCTTCGTGGAATTCCTTGGTGAAGTCGAAAGGCACGTCTTTCTCCAGAAAATTGCAAAGAGGTTTAGAAATCTTGGAAATGTCTTTGATAAATCTCCTGTAAAAGCTTGCATGTCCGAGAAAGCTCCGAATCACTTTGACTGATATTGGTGGAGGTAATTTTTCAATTATTTCAATCTTTGCTTTGTCTACCTCAATTCCTTTTTGTGAGATCCGTTGTGCCAGAACAATGCCTTCGTGTACCATGAAGTGGCATTTCTCCCAGTTGAGCACCAGGTTGGTATCTTCGCATCTTTGTAATACTTGTTCCAAATTTTGCAAGCAATGGTCGAAAAAATCTCCAAACATGGAAAAATCATCCATCAAAACCTCCATACTTTGTTCTAGCATATCTTAGAAGATGGCCATCATGCAACGTTGAAATGTAGCTGCAGCATTACAGAGTCCAAATGGCATTCTTCGGAAAGCAAAAGTATCATACGAACAAGTAAATGTAGTTTTCTCCTGATCTTCTAGTGCGATGGCAATCTGATTGTGACCGGTGCAAACACACGCGTATAACGCAAGCGCACATATCGTTCAAGTAGTATAAAAATATCGATCCCACGAGGACTTAATTCCTACTGTTGTTATTAATTGTTGAATATATTTATTTACATGTATCTAATTGTAGGGAGAAGGGAATTGATTGCTTTGGTTGGTTGAATGTGGAATTGCTTTAATTAAAATAAATAAACAAAAGAAAATTACAAAAGACTCAAAAGAAAATACTAAGGAAACTAAGGAAAAGACTCAAAGGATCTAGGGTCGTGACTCTACACAATATCTTCCTAAAGGTGAATTGACTCTCTTATCTATGTGTAATTAATTAATTTGTTAACCTGGTACACGAAGATATGCAAAAGCCTCTGTCGATGGTCAGACGCAAATACCCAGTATAACCCAATTGAACCATATGTCTATGTCAACCACATTACCTGGATTCATTAAGACCAAGTTCCAATTATGGCTACCCCCGCCCGACAGGTATATGTCTATCCTGTAAGGAAATCTATTAAAGGGTTATCTATCCTCAAGGAAGATCGTGGGCTATTGAATCTTAGGCTGAAACCTAAAATCCCTATGTCTAGTTCATTTTAGATTTACCCCATCAATCTTATTAATGGCCAGTTAACAAGACGCATTAAGCTTAAGACTCAATAAACAAACTAAAGAACTACCCATAAAAAGAAAATCAATTATTAAGTGTGTGGATATTGTGTTTCATCACTTCCATAGAATAAAAATAAAATTTTGGGGGTTGAGGATCCACTTTTACTATTTATAATTTAGATATCTCCCTTAATATAATACATAAATTAAACATGATATTACCGACCAGCCATAAAGGCGGTATTCCTTATTAAGTCAAATTAAGTCCGACCAGCCATAAAGGCGGTAATAGTATTTGAACATAAACCAGCCATATAGGCGGTAATTATCTGTCACCTAAAGACCAGCCATATAGGCGGTGCCACATTATGTCAAATAAATAAAACCAGCCATTAAGGCGGTAATCTATTATATTTTGAATTATAATTTCCATATTATATTTAAGGGAGATTAATCTAAATTAAAATAATAAAAGCTTCACCTTATCCCCAGCAGAAAATTAAATACTAAACATTAAAGAAAGGTAGAAGAAGAGAACTACTATTATTGAAAATTAAAAGACATACATTAAAAATATTATTTATATATACAAAAATAGATGCTTCCTATAAAAATCAGAGGAAATACTCCAAGGAAAACACGAGGAAAAATGAAATGAGGAGGCTTTAATTTATAGGCTGAAATCGGCCCAGCGTCGCGCCGCTCAAGCCCTCAGCGTCGCGACGCTGGCAACGGTAATTGAGTCCACGCGTATGTTGACCACGCGGTTGTCGGCTGCAATAATTATGACACGTGTCACGTTCTGGTTGGCTAGCGATGCGGTCCAATGAAATCCTGCCACGTGTCAGCTTGTGATTGGGTGGAAATTCGGTCTAATAGAATGGTGACACGTGGCATTCTCTGATTCGTCGATAATTTGGTCCAATGGCGGGATGACACGTGGCACGCGCTTTGGTTTGGTCCAATCCGATGTTGACGCGTGGCGGCAGGCGCACGTTAGCATATCCAGCGTATTCTGGGCGTCGCGACGTGGACGTGTTCAGCGTCGCGACGCTGAAATGACGATTTTGCCCTTTTTGTCTCATTTTGTCAATTTTGCCCCCAAATTGTCTCCAATGCTTCCCAAAATTTATTTATCTGCAAAATAACAACAAAACACATCAAAACGTTCAAAACTCGAGAAACTATACAAAATATTAAGTCAAATGAGTGGGAAAAAGTTATATAAATACCACTCATCACACCCCCAAACCTAACATTTTGCTAGTCCTCGAGCAAAACAGAAAATAAAATAACATAAAAATAAAAATAATCTATGCCACTTTCGTAGGGATCACGGTTGCATTTAGCGTATGCAACAAGCCTTTAAACCCCTAGGTGTCCCTAGTGGACGAGTTGTAGTCTCGTGAGGGCTTACAGCAACGATACCCACAAACTTTTTACAAAAGTAAAAAGTTAGTTAAAACTAATGCACACAAAAGCAAAAAGACAAGAAAATAAAGAAGTTAGTGACTAGTCAGGTGAAACTTCTACTCCAAGTTACTAGTTGTTTTGTTTCTTTCGAAATTACCGAATAAGTAAATTCTCCGATTATAATTACCATTCTCCATATACACAGCCAACAAATTATTAATCAATTTCATTTTTGCCCACAACAGTCATAAGTATAGTTGATAAGAGAGTAATATTTTTGTCCTAAAGTTCTATCAGATTTCACACCTTTTGTAGCAATGGAATAAATTTTCAGATTTTCTGATTTTTTCTTTCTTTTTTGATTTTAACTTTTTATTTATATACAATATCTTCCGTCTATGTAGCGAGCTTTGGGTCGATGGCTCCCAAACCAGTTGGCCTTAGGGCACCAGTTGTTAAGACACCCCTACGGACTTAATTACCCAGACTTCAGATATAAATATATTTTTTCTACAACATCTTCGATCCATGTAACGAGCTTTGGGCCAGTGACTCCCAAACCAGTTGGTTTTAGGGCACTAGGTGTTAAAACACCCTTACAGACTTAATAACCCGGATCTCGGATGCTTATTTTTGAACATCAGAAATTTTTTATTTTTTTTAATTTTTTTTTACTCCATTGCTATTTAGAGATGTTTCCTTCAATTAAACTAGAGCACGGAATATTACAAACTTTTCAAATATGCTTCATGTCTGTATGTTACTGTGCATATTGATAATACCTGCCAACCTAGCATATGAAGATCCATTTTAGTCCGTTTTATGGAGAATCTACAAATTAAATAATTTAAAAGGAAATAAACAAAAATTAACTCGTTTCGAAAATAGGTTTACCTTTTTAGTCAAAATAAAAACAAAAATATTTTTGTAATTTTTGAAAAATTTTCAATTTTTTTGTATTTTTCGAAAAATTTTGGACTAAAAATAAAAACAATACAAAAACTAAAAACAAGATACTAATCAACTAAATCCCTCCCCCAAACCTAAATGAGACATTGTCCCCAATGTCTTAAAAAGTAACAGAAGAGTTTAGAAGGTAGTACCTGGTCAGCTGAAATTAAAAATTAAAGGTTGAGATCCAGATTTATCTTACGCTTTTTTCCACGATCGTCTTCTGTCCATTTGATTTTGGAAAGAACAAGGTCCACTTGTGGTTCAAAAGCTAATATTTGCTCAAATAAATCCTGAGCAGTTCTGGAAGTGAAGAGGAGTTCATTCATAGGCTTTATTATGAACCCATTTCTCCGGTTGTCATCAAGAAACACACAAAGAAAATCATAAAATCCATCGACGTTAATCAATCCAAGCGGTTTCTGATGTATGTTCAGGTTCGCCCAAGATAACACTATAAAAATTTCCTCCAATGTGCCCAAGCCTCCTGGTAGAGCGATAAAAGCATCTGCACGGTTAATCATTTCCACCAGTCACTCTGACATTCCTGGCACGATCAGTTCCTCTCCGTTTGATGGCCCTATCAGATTTGCCTCTGCCAAGGGTTTTGGGATGACTCCCAAAACTGGACTGCCTCCTTCTTGTACAGCTTTTGAAACGATCCCCATTAGTCCAAGATTGCCTCCGCCATATATTAAGTGCATATTCCGTTCAGCAATGGCTCGACCCAATTCTTGTGCTGCCTCAATGTATTGTGGCTTGGTACCAACACTAGTACCACAAAATACGCAGATGTTTTCAACTCGTCTCCTTGAAGTAGCTTCCATTTTTTTTTATGTATTTCTTTTTCAAATCTGGATGCCCTCATAAATGCAATGATGAGTTGAATTTATAGTACCTGAAAAGGGTGAGAAATAATAGCACTAATATCTTTCAAAGGACGATTGTTAGCTAAACAACAAAAGAGATCGTGAAAGGTCAAAAAGTCTGGATCTTCTCTATGAAAATAAAGATAAAAACAAAAGAAAAGAAAATCAAAGCAATAATTAAGGCAATGGAATTGTGTACTCAATACGTTTTTCGCTAGTATAAATTCATGAGGATGCGTCTCAAGAACTCATTCCTTACTCAGCCATCACTCACGATTTATCTCTCATCTTTGTGATCTCCAAACACCATTCCTTCTGTCTTAAAAAGCTCCTTTTGTGCTTTTACCTGAAAAACTAACACTCAAAGTTAAAAAGTTCTACAACATGTATACACAAAATATGAAAACAGAAAATACAACAAATTGCATGGGTTGCCTCCCTGCTAGCGCTAAATTTTTCGTCTTCAGCCAGACGTGACTGAAATCTATTTCTCAAGGAGGTTTCAGCGTCGTTTTGGATGTCCGATTAAAGACAATCCAATGAGCGTTGCTTTTGAAGGGTCTCTTCCAACGGTAAGGTAGCAGAAATTTTTTGTCTCATTCAGTGCTTGTGCCACCTTTAGGCTCCTTGTCGCACCAGTGGTACCAGAAAAGAAAGAAAGAAAATCAGGAGGTCTCGTATGGTGCTTGACTTGGAATGGAATTTCCATTCTGTCAAGCTTCTGGGTGATATCTTTAAATTGTACTCCCCAAAATAGTGATGTTTCGCCTCAATGTTCTGGATCTTTAATAAGGTCAAACATTTGCTCCTTCATTTGCTCTGCTTCTTGCTCCACCTTTTCTTCACAGATGTATTTAAGAATTTCTGCATTCAGCTCTTCATCTGTCATCTGTGAAATGCATGCTCCATAATTATCATTTTGAGGATGTAAAGATGTGTATGACATTAGGTCTTCATCCTCTGGTTTGGCTGAAATGGATGGTTCAGGTAGATCTTCATCAAACATCTGTGCAAAGCAATCTCCAAGATCATCGGCCAGAGGATGTAAGGTTGTGTCTGTCTGTAAGTTTTTATCCTCTGTGGTCGGTAATTCTTCCTCGAACATCATTGCAATGCACGATCCAAGATCTTCGAATTGAGGATACAGAATTCCATCCTCAATTTTTGTTGGTACAAACGGCTCAACTTCATCATCAAAGTCAGAATCTGAATAATAGAAATCAAATAAAGACTTCACTGGTGTGGGCACCGGAACTGATACCTCTGGTTGTTGATACTGTTCAGCCTCCTCCTCTTCTAAAGTGTCATCATGATCTGATTGGTATTCGAAGGCTTCATCAGTGTCATCTGAAAATGGTTCTTGAGGTATGTTGTTCTGGTTTTCTGTCATCTGTCTTATTTGATCTGTCATCCTCTGTATTTATTCTGTTTGTCTCTGAACACTTTCGAGTTGATTACGGGATATTTCAAGCATCGTATCCAACTTTTCATCTCGTTTCTCGAACCAATCTTTGAGCATGTCAACCAATGATTCTTCCTCTGATGGTTTTGGTTGTGGTAAAGATCAAAGGTAGATGGTGGAAAATGTGTCTCTGTGAAATGTGATGGCCCATCATACCATGATTGCCGCCATAAATTCTCCCACTCTGATCGATATATACATTGATCACTTGGGTGGTTACTATCACAAATCACACATCTTCCCATTTCATTCTGATGAGCAAATGTAGTATTGCTTGGCTCTGGCATCCAATGATAATCGTTGGGTTGTTCAAAAGGCCTCAGAAAACCAGACTGTTGCTCCCAGAATTGGGGTGTATCTTAGTATAAGCCTCGTAATCGCTCCATCTCCCAGTAGTGTTCCATTGTTCAACCACCTGAAAATAAAAGAAAGAAATAAAAATTACAGATGAAATAAAGAAAATTAGATACAAGTAAATTAGATAGCTTCAAAATTAATAACGCAAGAAATATAAGTCCTCGGCAACGGCGCCAAAAACTTGACCGGTGCAAACACACGCGTATAACGCAATCGCACGTATCGTTCAAGTAGTATAAAAATATCGATCCCACGAGGACTTAATTCCTACTGTTGTTATTAGTTGTTGAATATATTTTTTTATAGGTTTCTAATTGTAGGGAGAAGGGAATTGATTGCTTTGGTTGGTTGAATGTGGAATTGCTTTAATTAAAAGAAAATAAACAAAAGAAAATTACAAAAGAAAATACTAAGGAAAATAAGGAAAAGACTCAAAGGATCTAGGGTCGTGACTCTACAAAATATCTTCCTAAAGGTGAATTGACTCTCTTATCTATGTGTAATTAATTAATTTGTTAACCTGGAACACGAAGATATGCAAAAGCCTCTGTCGATTGTCAGACGCAAATACCCAGTATAACCCAATTGAACCATATGTCTATGTCAACAACATTACCTGGATTCATTAAGATCAAGTTCCAATTATGGCTACCCCCGCCCGATAGGTATATGTCTATCCTGTAAGGAAATCTATTAAAGGGTTATCTATCCTCAAGGAAGATCGGGGGCTATTGAATCTTAGGCTGAAACCTAAAATCCCTATGTCTAGTTCATTTTAGATTTACCCCATCAATCTTATTAATGGCCAGTTAACAAGACGCATTAAGCTTAAGACTCAATAAACAAACTAAAGAACTACCCATAAAAAGAAAATCAATTATTAAGTGAGTGGATATTGTGTTTCATCACTTCCCTAGAATAAAAATAAAATGCTGGGGGTTGAGGATCCACTTTTACTATTTATAATTTAGATATCTCCCTTAATATAATACAGAAATTAAACATGATCTTACCGACCAGCCATAAAGGCGGTATTCCTTATTAAGTCAAATTAAGTCCGACCAGCCATAAAGGCGGTAATAGTATTTGAACATAAACCAGCCATATAGGCTGTAATTATCTGTCACCTAAAGACCAGCCATATAGGCGGTGCCACATTATGTCAAATAAATAAAACCAGCCATTAAGGCGGTAATCTATTATATTTTGAATTATAATTTCCATATTATATTTAAGGGAGATTAATCTAAATTAAAATAATAAAAGCTTCACCTTATCCCCAGCAGAAAATTAAATACTAAACATTAAAGAAAGGTAGAAGAAGAGAACTGCTATTACTGAAAATTAAAAGACATAAATTAAAAATATTATTTATATATACAAAAATAGATGCTTCCTATAAAAATCAGAAGAAATCCTCCAAGGAAAGCACGAGGAAAAATGAAATGAGGAGGCTTCAATTTATAGGCTGAAATCGGCCCAGCGTCGCGCCGCTCAAGCCCTCAGCGTCGCGATGCTGGCAACGGTAATTGAGTCCACGAGTACGTTGACCACGCGGGTGTCGGCTGCAATAATTGTGACACGTGTCACGTTCTGGTTGGCTGGCGATGCGGTCCAATGAAATCCTGCCACGTGCCAGCTTGTGATTGGGTGGAAATTCGGTCTAATAGAATGGTGACACGTGGCATGCTCTGATTCGTCGATAATTCGGTCCAATGGCGGGATGACACGTGGCACACGCTTTGGTTTGGTCTAATCCGATGTTGACACGTGGCGGCAGGCGCACGTTAGCATATCCGGCGTATTCTGGGCGTCGCGACGCGGAAGTGTTCAGCGTCGCGACGCTGAAATGACGATTTTGTCCTTTTTGTCTCATTTTGTCAATTTTGCCCCCAAATTGTCTCCAATGCTTCCCAAACTTTATTTATCTGCAAAATAACAACAAAACACATCAAAACGTTCATAAAACTCGAGAAACTATACGAAATATTAAGTCAAATGAGTGGGAAAAAGTGATATAAATACCACTCATCAGATTGTACCCCGAGTATCCGTCTAGAAAGTAGTAAAACTCATGTCCCGCCAGTCTTTCTAGTATTTAGTCAATGAATGGCAGCGGAAAATGGACTTTCCTTGTTGTTTTATTCAGTTTCCTGTAGTCCATGCATACTCTCCATCCAGTCACCGTTATTGTTGGAATAAACTCGTTCTTTTCATTTGTGACAACAGTAATTCCTCATTTCTTTGGTACATACTGCATAAGACTCACCCAACTACTGTCTGAGATAGGGTAGATGATGCCAGCATCCAACCATTTGATGATTTCTTTCTTCACGACCTCTTTTATGATTGGATTGAGTCTCTGTTGATGCTCCAATGTGGCATTGTACTCCTCGTTCATCATGATTTTGTGCATGCAAAATGATGAACTAATGCCTCGAATGTCTACTATAGTCCAGCCAATGGCTTTCTTGTGTTCTAGTAATATTCTCAACAATTTTTCTTCCCGCACCAATGTTAGCGAAAATGAAATAATCATAGGTAACTCAGAAGAATTTCCTAAGAAAGCATACCTGAGATGGCTCGGAAGTAACTTCAGCTGCAGCTGCTGTGGTTCTTCAATCGAGGGCTTGATTTGTTCCTTCTTTGGTAGTTCCAGACTTTTCACCTGTGGTGTCAATTTGAAATGAAACGGATTGTTAAGATAGTTGATACATTCCTGGATTTCAGCATCTAGCTCGCATTTAGTCATGTTGGTGATGCAAGCTTCAAGTTTATCTGTGGGAAGTGACAGTGCATCAGTATCCTGGATGATAATATTTACCATATCAACTCTAAAACATTCCTCATCCTTTTCATCACTTGGGAATTTCATGGCTTTGAAAACATTGAAGGAAACTTCTTGGTCATGCACTTTCATGGTTAGTTCTCCTTTATGAACATCAATAACAATTCTATCTGTAGCCAAGAATGGTCTCCCAAGAATGAAAGGTATTGTTGGACAATTATGACTCATAGCATCACTATTTGTACAGAACATTGTGTTGTTGTACAAATTAACTATGTGACAAAGAAAATTGCACTTTTATCATTTGTAATTGGATTACCGGGATATATAAATGATAAAAGTCCTTATGATTAGTTCCGGATTGAGATGATATGAGACAGTATCAATCCACGAAGGTTTAATCATTAAATAATCCCTAGTCATAGTATTATCGAGACTGGACATCGATAATGTGGAATAGACTAGTATTGCACTTGTGCGCGTTGTGGGAGGATAACGACATAGTTCTCATATATTTGGGTATTGGATACCCATGCAAGTGTAATAGGAGGTTGTGTTTACCGATGGTACGGAAACAGCTTCGCTCTGGATAGACCCCTCGGAATTCCATTGGTAGTATGACTATGTGTCTATGGAAGTCCGAATCAGGGTAGGTATATTTGGTCTTAACCTGAGACTTGCATCGCTAATACATGCGACAATCAATATACTTAAGTCTTGGTAGTCCAGGGATTTAACAGGTTCTATGTACTGATGAGTGGTAAAACTATCACTATTTCCCACTCATTTAACTTAATATTTTGTATAATTACTTGAGTTTTGTGAATATTTTGATGTGTTTTGTGTTATTTTGTAGATAAATAAAGTTTCAGGACATTCTGGAGGTGATTTGGAGCAAAACTGTGAAATTTGGTGAAATTTGGCAAAAAGGGTATTTTGGTAATTTTGGGCGTCCCGACACAAAGGGTATTTTGGTAATTTTGGGCATCCCGACACCGAAATAAAGTTTCAGGACATTCTGGAGGTGATTTGGAGCAAAACTGTGAAATTTGGCAAAAAGGGTATTTTGGTAATTTTGGGCGTCCCGACACCGAGGGTATTTTGGTAATTGCACCACCATGCCACATGTCAAAAATTCAATGAGCCGTCTTCTTTTAGCCCCCTTGCCACGTGTCGAAAATTCAGCGATCCAAAAAAAATAAAAATAAAATAATAAAATAATAAAAAAATAAAAATCAGAAAATAATAATAAAAAATTAGATTTTTTTGCCTATAAATAGATTTTGAATTTCTTAGTTTCAATGTACCTCTTCCTCTGAAATCCTTATAAATAAATTGAGAGTTCTTTTCTTTAGTCTCTTTTATTCAGTTTTATTTACGCTTTGTAGTAGTAATTCTATCCATCTATGAGGGGGTAACTTCTCTATGCTGAGGTAATAAGGTAATACTTTTACTTTTGCTATTTAGATTAATCTCCCTTAAAATATAATATATAAACTATTTAAAATCTGAATTAATAAAGGATTCCGCCATTCCGGACGATTGGTTATTCAATTTAGTTTGGTTAACCTGACTTAATGAGGATACCGCCATACTGGACGGTTGGTTTAAGTTTATATTTCTGTTCCGCCTTATGGCTGGTATATTTGAATTTGACTTAATCAGGATACCGCCATTCCGGACGGTTGGTTTAAAATATCACAAGATTATATATTATATTATTGGGAGATATCTAAATAGTAAAAAGTAGAACTTAATTCCTTTTACCATAGCATTTCATTTTATTACTTTTCAGTAATTTCATTTTATGTCTTTTAAGTTTTTATTAGTTTTAGCTATGTATTGTAACTAAGTTAAATATCAAGGGTTGTGATAAAATCTAATATTACCGATTTAAAAAAGGGTTAGATTATAGTTTGGGTAACTAAAAGAATTATTTGTTGAGTCATAACCTTAATGCCTTTTTATTAACTGATCACGAATAAAATTGATTAGATAAAACTTAAAATGAACTAGACATAGGGATTTTAAGTTTAAAGACCTTATACTCAACAACCCACGATCTCCTTTAAGGATAAATAAACCTTTAATAGATTTCCTTACAGGATAGGAATAAACCTGTTGGGCGGGGGTAATCAATAATTGGAATTCAATCTTAATGAATCTAGGTAATTTAATTGACATAGACATATGGTTCAATTTGATTATTCTAGGTATTTGTAAATGACCATTGGAAGAGGCTTTTACATAATTTAGTGTTCCAAATTAATAATTCAATATTTTACCCAACTATGATATAACTACTTCATCTTTTAATAGATATTAGAAAGATTCACAACCATAGATCTTTGGGTTTTTTTTTCCTTAGTATTTTCTTTTGTCTTTTTATTTATTTACTTATGTATCAAATCTACAAATCAAATCACTCAATCAATCAATTCGCTTCTCCCTTAATTAGATATTTGTAAACAAATAGATTCAATAATTAATAACAACAGTAGGAAATAAGTCCTCGTGGGATCAATATTTTTATACTACTTGAACGATACGTGCACTTGCGTTATACGTGTGTGTTTACGCCGGTCAAGTTTTTGGCGCCATTGTCGGGGACTTCTTTATCTTTTACTATTAGTTTAAGGGTTAGATACGTTACTTGTATCTAATTTTCTTTTTACTTATTATTGTTGTTTTATTGTGTTTCAAGTTATCAGAATCTTAATGAGACGAACCAGAAGCTTTGAACTACGACAGCTTGACCCAGAAATTGAAAGAACCATCAGACAGTTGAGAAGAGAAAGGCGACAAGGCCAAGAAGTAATTTTTAACATAGAACCTGAACCTTTGGAGGTTGCCCCACCAATTCCCATTCGAGACAGAACCATTCCGGTGGTAGATGGCCTCACTTCATGTATTGTACTTCCTCCTTTACCAGCGAATGCAGGTGACATCAAAACTTGCATTTAGATGATTCAGCAATCAATGTAATTTGGGGGAAAAGCAACTGAAGATCCTAACACCCACATCAGCAACTTCCTGGAAGTTTGCGGCATTTTCAATTACAACAGAGAAGCTGAAGAAGCAATGAGACTGCGTGTTTTTCCATACTCCTTGAAGGACAGAGCTAAAGCTTGGCTACATTCACTTCCAACTGGTTCCATCACAACTTGGAATGCTTTAGCCACCAAATTTCTTGCAAAGTACTTTCCACAAGCCAGAACTGGAAAGCTGAGGAATGACATCACATCCTTTGTACAACAAGAATCAGAAACTCTTTATGAAGCTTGGGAAAGGTACAAAGATTTGCTCCGGAAATGTCGTCATCATGAGATTCCAAAATGGCTTCAAGTCCAAACATTCTATAATGGACTTTCTGGAATAATGAAAACCACAATTGATGCTGTTGTTGGAGGAGCATTAATGGCAAAAGGAGAAGATCAAGCCTGGGACCTAATTGAAGAAATGGCCAACAACAATTCTTTGTGGCCAACAGAAAGGAGCATGATTCAGAGAATTGCTGGAATTTATGTGGTTGGAGCCAATTCAGCAGTCAGTGCCAAACTGGATCAAATATGAAAATTCATGGAGACTCTCGGCATGCAAAGCAACATTGGAACTACAAATTCACATATGGAGAAGCACCAGAACAAAATCAACTTGAAGAAACGGTGAATTATGTCAACAATTTCAACAGACAGGAGAACAATCCATATTCCAACACCTACAATCCAGGGTGGAGGAATCATCCCAATTTCTCATGGAGCAACAATTTAGGGCAAAAGAACTACCTACCACCTGGATTTCAGCAACAGAATAAAAGCCATGAGTTTGAAAAAGACCTAGAAATGAAAGATTGGCTTGCAGAGATGTTCAAAAAGTAGCAAGCAGCATATGATGCTATGTTTCAAAACCAATCTGCTTCCATCAAAGCACTGGAGAATCAAATTGGACAACTAGCCAATGCTCAGAGTTACAGACCACCAGGAAATCTTCCCAGCAATATAGAACCAAATCCAAGGAACCGAGGGAAGGAGCAATGTCAAGCCATCACTTTGAAAAGTGGTACTGAAATCAACAAAGATGTTGGAATCAAGGCAACCATTGCAGATGTTCCAAAAGAAACAGAGAAATAGATGGATGAAAAAAAAAGCAAATGAAAAAGAAGCAAAGGAAAAAAGAACAGATCACTCCACCTCCACCTTTTCCTCAGCGTCTTCAGAAAAGAAAACTGGACAAGCAATTTAATCGATTCTTGGAGGTTTTCAAAAAGCTGCACATCAACATCCCATTTACAGAAGCTTTGGAACAAATGCCCAGCTATACTAAATTCATGAAAGATATTCTTTCACGAAAACGGAGATTGGGAGATTATGAGACAGTAGCATTATCAGAAGAATGCAGCGCCATCATTCAGAGAAAACTTCCCCCAAAGTTGAAGGATCCTGGAAGTTTCACCATTCCTTGCATCATAGGAGAACACAACTTCGGTAAGGCTTTATGTGATTTAGGTGCAAGTGTTAATTTAATGCCTTATTCTATTTACAGGAAATTGCAAATTGGAGAAGCAATGCCTACCTCAGTTTCACTGCAACTTGCTGATCGAACGCTCGTATTTCCAAGAGGCGTTGTTGAGAATATGTTGGTTAAGGTTGACAAATTAATTTTCCCAGTAGATTTTATTGTCCTTGGTATGGAGGAAGATGCAGACAAGCCAATCATCCTCGGGAGACCATTCTTGGCTATAGGTCGAACCATTATTGATGTATAAAAAGGAGAATTAACCATGAGGGTACAAAACCAGGAAGTAACATTCAATGTTTTCAAAGCCATGAATTTCCCAGATGATGAATAGAAAGAAGAATGTTTCAGACTTGATGTGATACACAGTACCATTCAGAACTCCAATGCAATGCAAAGTTCTACTGACAAACTTAAAACATGTCAATTGCCTGTGGAGCCTAAAGATAAAGCGTCTTTTGCACTGAAAGAGCCAATTCTTGCACTACAAGCAATAGAAGAGAAAAAGATCCACCAGCTCAATGTATTGGAGGAATTTCACAATCAGCCTTTTGAGGATGCCAAATTGTACAAAGAAAAGGCAAAGAAAAGACATGATGAGAAGTTAGTGCGCATACAACTGGAACAAGGGCAGAAGGTACTGTTAAATAAATCAAGGGTGAAATTCTTCCATTGCAAGCCAAAATCACGGGGGTCAGGTCCATTTGTGATCACCAAGGTTTTACCAGATAGAGTCGTTGAGATACATGATCCTGACTCCAACAAAACTTTCAAGGTTAAAAACAGGCGTGTCAAGCACTACTGGGGAGAACCGTTGGAGTGACAAAAAGAAAGTGCCACACTTTCAAATCCAGCATAATGTTCGACAAGTCACGTCTAGCTGACGACTTAAAACTTAGCGCTAGCAGGGAGGCAACCCATACAATTTTAGTATATATTGCAAATTATTGTGATTTTATTTTGTGTGTTTAATTTTTGCAGGTTAAGACATTGCAGGATGGAAGAAGTTCTCGCAAATCTTCACAAGCAATTTCCTTCTCTCCCTCAAAATTCTCTGATGAAAGTTTACAAAGCTCGCTTGGAACGAATGAGACTACTGATGATCAAAGGTATTCCTACTGATATTTGTTGGGTAATCGAAGCACGAGTGCGTTTAGCAAGTGATTATTCTGAGACTTGTAGTTCTTACTTACTTGGTTTTGGAAGAAGCACCTATGCAAAGAAACGTAGAGATAAGCAAATGGGTGTTTGTTTCAAATGTGCGCGTTGGAATTGTAATACTAGTTGTCATTCTTTAGGAATGGTGTCTGATAATCGTGAAGATAAGATTGAATTCATTAGGGATGGCTTGAGTAAGGAGTCTGTAGATGATACATCTTCGACTCTTGAGACGCATCCCAGTGGATATGTTCATATAGCCATTCACAAATTACACACACAATTCCAAAAATAAAGACAACAGTTAAGTCTTGGGAATCTGACTCAAAAAGACCCTGTTTGCCAATTTATAAGAAAAATTGATGGGAAGCTTGTCCCTGACGCATAAATGTCAATCAAGCCGTTACTTTTCTTGTACATATTATATCTCTTTGTCTTTTTCCTAATAATTGGGATTTATTTTGTTGTTTTCTTTTATTTTCTCCGACAAGATCTAGACCTTTTTTACTATCATGATTTATTTTACCGTTCATCTAATAATTGTCATCTGGCAGGTACTAGTGCTATTATATTACTCACCCATTTCAGGTTCTATAAATTAAGCTCTACATTTTTATCTTCGAAAAAACCATATCTATATCCAAATAAGAGATAAAATGGAATCAACATCACAACAGAAAATCAAGCGAATTTGTGTTTTCTGTGGATCCAATTCTGGTAATAAACCAGAATTCATTGAGGCTGCAAAAGAATTGGGACGAGTTATAGCAGAGAGAAATATGCATCTAGTATATGGTGGAGGCAATCTTGGATTGATGGGAGCCATATCAAAAGCCGTTCAGGATGGTGGCGGTCATGTTTTGGGAATCATTCCAAAAACGTTGGCGGACAAACACTTAATCGGACAAACAAATGGAGATGAGCGCATTGTATCAAGTATGTCTGAACATCTCCTTGAAATGGTCAATACTGCTGATGCATTTATTACTTTACCAGGTGGGCTCGGAACATTCGAAGAGATATTCACAGTGGTATCATGGGCACACTTGAATATTCATCAGAAGCCCATTGGATTACTTAACATTGAGCAGTTCTTTGATTTTCTGTTTGTATTAATTGCGGAAGCCAAGAGACATGAGTTCGTCACAAAATCAGTACAAGGTATTTTCCTGACTGCAACCAAAGCCGAGGAATTACTTGATCTAATCATAGCCTTTGAACCGAAAATCGACCCCATTCTTTCCAAGTTGAACTGGTCAGACAGCGATCGTGGTAAGAAGCGCAAATTAGACATAGATCTTAACCTTTAATTTTCTTGTAGTAATTCAGCCAACCAGGTACTATCTTCTAAACTCTTATTTTACTGTTTAAGACATTGAAAAATATAAAAAAATTGAAAAATTTTCAAAAATTAAAAAAATATTTTGTATTTTTATTTGATTAATCAAAGGAAAAGGTTGTTGTGATAGACTAGTTTGGAGGACTCGTTGTTTATTCTTGACACCAAGCGATAAGAGCCTAAGGGGCTTGGGTACTTAAGTGAGCCTCGCTCCACCCTCCCTCTAGGGGAATCTACAACGGGATGTCCATTCGTCAGTTAGTCACACCATAACTCGTTGGCACGTACGATAAGGTATAAAAAAATATGCGTTCACTTGGTCGCTTGAACCCTTGAGTGGGGAGTCCTAGTTGTGAACAATCCTTCGTCAGCAAGAGCCTTTGTTTACACTCTTAAAACCCACATGTGAACCATAGTTATATGACCAGTAGAAGTTATTTCTTTATGTTGACTAAAAAGATAAAATTTGTAAGAAATAGCTGTGTAAGGAATTTCCACTCCTGAGACGCATTTCAAACCTAATTCAAAACAAGTTAATTTTTGTTTATTTCCTTTTGAATTATTTAATTTGTAAATTCTCTATAAAACTGACTAAAATGGATCTTCATATACCTAGTTGGCAGATATTATCAACATACATGGTAACATACAGACATGAGCTAAAATTGAAAAGTTTGTAATATCTAGTACTCTAGTTTAATTGGAGGAAACATCTCAAAAAGTGATGGAATTAAAAAAAAAAACATTTGAGATCAGAGTTATTAAGTCTGTAAGGGTATTTTAATACCTAATGCCCTAAAACCAACTGGTTTGGGAGTCATTGGCCCAAAGCTCGCTACATGGATCAAAAAGATGATACAAAATAAATATATATCTGAAGTCTGAGTAATTAAGTCCGTAGGGGTGTTTTAACACCTGGTGCCCTAAAGCCAACTGGTTTGGGAGCCACCGACCCAAAGCTCGCTACATAGATGGAAGGTATTGTATATAAATAAAAAATAGAAAAAAAATCAAAAAAATAGAAAAATCAGAAAATTTATTCCATTACTACAAAAGATGTGAAATCTAATAAAACTTTAGGAAGAAAATATTACTCTCTTATCAACTGCACTCATAACTGTTGTGGGCAAAAATGAGTCGTATAATATTTTGTTGGCTAAGTATATGAAGAATGGTAAATATAATCGGAGAATTTACTTATTTAATAATTTAAAATGAAACAAACAACTACTAAACTTGGAGTAGAAGTTTCACCTAATTAGTCACTAACTTCTTTGTTCTCTTTTCTCTTGTCTTTTTTGCTTTTGTGTGCATTAGTTTCACTACCTTTTTACTTTTATAAAAATGTTTGTGGGTATCATTGCTGTAAACCCTCACGAGACTACAACTCGTCCACTAGGGACACCTAGGGGTTTAAAGGCTTGTTGCATATGCTAAATGCAATCGTGATCTCTACGAAAGTGGCTTAGTTAAATATTATTATGTTATTTTATTTTGCTCAAGGACTAGCAAAATGTTATGTTTGGGGGTGTGATGAGTGGTAAAACTATCACTAATTCCCACTCATTTAACTTAATATTTTGTATAGTTTCTTGAGTTTTGTGAATATTTTGATGTGTTTTGTGTTATTTTGTAGATAAATAAAGTTTCAGGACATTCTGGAGGTGATTTGAAGCAAAACTGTGAAATTTGGTGAAATTTGGCAAAAAGGGTATTTTGGTAATTTTGGGCGTCCCGACACAAGGGTATTTTGGTAATTTTTTGTATCCCGACAATGAAATAAAGTATCAGGAATGCTGGAGGTGATTTGGAGCAAAACTGTGAAATTTGGCAAAAAGGGTATTTTGGTAATTTTGGGCGTCCCGACACCGAGTGTATTTTGGTAATTGCACCACCATGCCACATGTTAAAAATTCAACGAGCCGTCTTCTTTTAGCCACCATTCCACGTGTCGAAAATTCAGCGATCCAAAAAAATAAAAATAATAATAAAATAATAAAAAAATAAAAATCAGAAAATACTAGTAAAAAATTATATTTTTTTTTCCTATAAATAGATTTTGAATTTCTTAGTTTCAATGTACCTCTTCCTCTGAAATCCTTATAAATAAATTGAGAGTTCTTTTCTTTAGTCTCTTTTATTCAGTTTTATTTACGCTTTGTAGTAGTAATTCTATCCATCTATGGGGGTAACTTTTCTATGCTGAGGTAATAAGGAAATACTTTTACTTTTGCTATTTAGATTAATCTCCCTTAAAATATAATATATAAACTATTTAAAATCTGAATTAATAAAGGATACCGCCATTCCGGACGGTTGGTTATTCAATTTAATTTGGTTAACCTGACTTAATGAGGATACCGCCATACTGGACGGTTGCTTTAAGTTTATATTTCTGTTCCGCCTTATGGCTGGTATATTTGAATTTGACTTAATCAGGATACAGCCATTCCGGACGGTTGGTTTAAAATATCACAAGATTATATATTATATTATTGGGAGATATCTAAATAGTAAAAAGTAGAACTTAATTCCTTTTACCTTAGCATTTCTTTTTATTACTTTTTAGTAATTTCATTTTATGTCTTTTAAGTTTTTATTAGTTTTAGCTATGTATTGTAACTAAGTTAAATATCTAGGGTTGTGATAAAATCTACTATTACCGATTTAAAAAAGGGTTAGATTATAGTTTGGGTAACTAAAAGAATTATTTGTTGAGTTATAACCTTAATGCCTTTTTATTAACTGATCACTAATGAAATTGATTAGATAAAACTTAAAATGAACTAGACATAGGGATTTTATGTTTAAAGACCTTATACTCAACAACCCACGATCTTCTTTAAGGATAGATAAACCTTTAATAGATTTCCTTACAGGATATGAATATACCTGTTGGGCCGGGGTAATCAATAATTGGAATTCAATCTTAATGAATCTAGGTAATTTAATTGACATAGACATATGGTTCAATTTGATTATTCTAGGTATTTTTAAATGACCATCGAAAGAGGCTTTTACATAATTTAGTGTTCCAGATTAATAATTCAATATTTTACCCAACTATGATATAACTACTTCATCTTTTAATAGATATTAGAAAGATTCACAACCCTAGATCTTTGAGTCTTTTATTTTCCTTAGTATTTTCTTTTGTCTTTTTATTTATTTACTTATGTAGCAAATCTACAAATCAAATCATTCAATCAATCAATTCACTTCTCCCTTAATTAGATATTTGTAAACAAAAAGATTCAATAATTAATAACAACAGTAGGAAATAAGTCCTCGTGGGATCGATATTTTTATACTACTTGAACGGTATATGCGCTTGCGTTATATGTGTGTGTTTACGCCGGTCATGTACGCCTCTTCTGGGTATATTGAGAATCCTAGTGTATTGGATGCGATGTTAAGATGGAAGTATCACTTCAGTCATATTGAAGTATTGGATGTGATGTCAAGATGGAAGTATCACTTCAGTCTTAAATTTAGAATTAATATCTCCATATGACTGAAGTGATACTTTCATCTTGACATCACATCCAATACACTACGATTCTCAATATACCCAGAAGAGGCGTACACAGAACCTATTAAAACCCTGGACGACCAAAACCAAAGTATATTGATTGTCAGAAGTATTAGCGATGCAAGTCTCAAGTTAAGACCAAATACACCTACCCTGATTCGGACTTCCATAGACACATAGTCATACTACAAATGGAATTACGATGGGTCTATCCAGAGCGAAGCTGTTTCCGTACCATCGGTAAACATAACCTCCTATTACACTTGCATGAGTATCCAATACCCAAATATATGAGAACTATGCCGTTATGCTCCCACAACGCGCACAAGTGCAATACTAGTCTGTTTCGCATTATCGATGTCCAGTCTCGATAATACTATGACTAGGGATTATTTAATGATTAAACCTTTGTGGATTGATATTGTCTCATATCATCTCAATCAGGAACTAATCATAAGGACTTTTATCATTTATATATCCGGATAATCAAATTACAAATGATAAAAGAGCAATTTCTGTTGTCATATAGTTAATTTGTACAACAACACCATGTTCTGTACAAATACTATGGGTCATAATTGTCCAACAATCTCCCACTTGGCATATAGCCAATCACTCAGGTGTCCTACACTTGAACTATGTATGGGTCGCTCAAACTTCTGCTGAGAAACAGCTTTCGTCAGTGGATGTAAAAGGTTATCATCTGATATGATTTATTTGATCATCACATCACCACGATGTATGATCCGACGAATCAGATGAAAAAGTTGAAGTACATACTTGGATCATTGATGAGACCGTTAATTCTTTATCCTACGCTGAGGCCTAGCTCAGCTGCTAATAGAACTATACTTAATCTAATTAGGATTATTACAGATCCAAAATGCTTCTATTGCTACGTCAGTTGCAGCAATGTTCCATTTTTGTTGTTTATTCAGCAATAGTATCTTGCTTCGAAGATTTCCAGCTCACTGTTCCGTTATTCAAACTATATAATACCCTTATTGCGACTTATAGTGTCGGTTTGGAAACTTGCAGCAGTGAATCCAGTCACTTGAAGTTCTCCATCTCCAAAGCTTAAGAAAGCATCCTTAGTTCTTCTAAGATACTTAAGGATGTTCTTAACATCAATCCAGTGACTATCACTTGGATTGGCCTGATTGTGACTCCATATGCTCAAAATATATGAGACATCAGGTCATGTACATTTCTTTTAATGTACGAGTTCTCGGAGAGTGCCGACAACCTTTTAGATATATCCCAGTAGATCATTATTCCTAGAATAAAGGTTGTTTCTCCCAAGTATTCTATGGATAATTTTCATGAAAGCCATGCTTTCAGCGATTGTATTATGGGAATGTAATTTCCAAGAAATGACATGTCATCATTTTATAGGACATTCACTGTCAGTGCGCTCCCACTAACCTCTTTATATACACAAGAATCATTTTCATTTTGAATTAAATCATATACTATTATTATTACATCAAAAAGATAGTTCCAAGAATGCAATGCTTGCTTCAATCCATAAATGGATCGAATTAACTTGCAAACCTTGTTTGCTTGTTATGGTACAAAAAATCGTCAGGATATTGTAAACATCCTCCAAAAGGTTTCCGTTTAAGGAAAGCGATTTTTGAAGTTTAGTTACCATATTTCATAAATGAAACATACAGCATTAGCAAGAATTATCCAAATGGATTTAATCATGGCAACGGTTAAAAGGTTTCGTCGTAATTGACACTATGTTGATAACGATACCCTTTCGCTACAAGCCTAGCTTAGTACGTTTGTTTGTTGCCATCTATGTATGTCTTCATTGAAGACCTTTAGTACCAATAGGCACAATGCCTTCCGGTACATCAACCAGTGTCCAACCTTGGTTGGTATACATGGAATCCATTTTGGACATTATGGCACTTTGCCATAAATAGGTAGTCGATACCTTGTATCACTTCCTCATATGTAGTCAGTTCGTATTCCTCAATAAGATTGACATCTTTATGAGGCAAGATCAGAAACCCATACCTCCCATATTGTCTTCTGACTCTCTCCAACTACGCAGTTCTTGTGTATTCGAAGATTATGGTATAGTTTCATCCCTGATGAACTGTTTGTGTTCCGTGAGGATTCGGTGTGTGGAACAGTATTACTCCGATTTTCATCGAGTTTTACTTTCCTCCCACTTACCACTGCATATAGGTATTCATCTTAGGAAAATCGCATGGTGATCAACAATTACATTGTTCTCTTATGAGATGTATAAGTACTATACTTTGGTTTCCTTAGGATAACCTACAATTAGGACTTATCCGATTTGGGTACTAGTTTAGTATCATCCAAACGTATGCCCAACATTCCCAAATCTTAAGGAATGAGAAAGCCCAGTTTCATTCCTGTTAATATCTAATATGAAGTCTGTTAAATAGATTTTTATGGAACCTTATTCAAAATAAGTATTGCATTGTTTAATGCATATCCTTTGAAGAAAAATGGTAGCTCAAAGCGACTCATAATTAACCTTACTATGTCCAACAAGGATCGATTTCTCCGTTTGGACACACCGCTCAATTGAGGTGTTCCGGGAGGAGTCTACATTGAAAGAATACTATACTCTTTCAAGTAGTCGAGAAGCTTATTGCTTAAGTATTTTCCACCACGGTCTAACCTTGACGATTTAATAGTTTAGCCGATCTATCTGTCTACTTCGTATCGAAACTCTTTGAATATATCAAAAGTTTCTGATTCTTGTTTCAAAAGAAACACATAACCATAACGCGATGCGACATCCGTAAAGGTTACGAAGTATTCATATCCGCCTCTAACCTAGCTAGACATGAGCCCACCTACGTCACTATAAACGATGGCTAACAGATCGGTGGCACTTGTACTTTATCAAGTAAAAGTGTTTTAGGCACTTTGCCTAATAAACTAGATTCGTAGACATTATTTGAATAGAATCAAATCCGTCCTAGTATCAACTCTTCAAAAGTTTGGATATACGAGTCTTGTTTAATGTATCCCAGACAATAATACCACAATTAAGTCTCATCTGATTAATTCAGTTTGAGATATTTGTTTGTCATGTTATACATTTGAGATTTATTTATATTCAACATATAAATACTGTTATTCACATCTAATGTGTTTGTCTCAATATCATCTTTATAAAATAAAACACTTTAGTGTTCTAGAATATAAAAGTATACCCGCAACGAGTTAAACTTAGATATAGAGATAATGTTTCTAGTCAAACTAGGTACATTATAACAGTTTCCTAATTTAAGTACATACCCGAAGGGTAGTTCCTAAAATTAGGTTTCTACAGTTAAAATAGCGACTCTCTTCTTGTTTCTGATTCGCTGGTTGATCTCAACCGAAGTCAGTCTCCTGCTAATCAGCAGATTCTGCACATCAATACATATTCATGTACCACATTTAGTATCAAAATCCAATTTTGAAACTAGTAGTGAACATGTTTATGACAAACATACTTAAAGCCGGAGCCTTGCCCCACCTTCACTTCCTTCATTTCTACCTTGTCCATACGGCAGTCACGCTTCCAGTGACCCCGTTTGTCACAGTTTTAGGCAGACATCTTGGGATATGTCTTTTGTCTTCCCAGAAGACTGTGATGATATTGCATTTGCCCTTTTATTCACATCTAGAAGCCTTTCGGCCAAGCCTTGGCTTTTTGGGATGTTGAATTAAGATGCGTCTTGCGCTTCTTGCCCTTTTGCAAACTCTGGCTTTGTCTCCTTGAGCATAGCCATTAACTCTGCAAGAGTTTTCTATTGCAATTAATACTTCTAAGACTATGGTTAGATCTATGAAGATCCTTCAATTTCAATATCATACTATAAAGATCTAATCTTTAGTTTTGACGAAGAAATTAAGGAGTCTTTGCGGTAAGCATAACAGATTGAGCACTAAAGTTATCATCACATGAATCTTCTAAAGATCATGATCTACTAATTGCTCATCTCCTGGCTTAGGCCCAAGAGTTGCTCTATCAAATAGAGTAACTTCTCAGTTCCCAGGACTATCATGAGGTTCTATTCCCAATTTGAAAATTAAAGCCGTTTAAAGACATTTTCACCCATGATTATGTTTTAAACGCTAATCTTTCAGTTATCTTGATTCCAATAGTCCAATTATCCAATCAACGATTTTGGGTACAATTGAATATAATGATTACTATAGTCTTACTATATAATCAAGTACAATTTGATTGGTTAAATCCAAATATATTGATTACTATAATCCAATTATATAATCAACTATAAATGAAGTAGTTTGAATACAGTCCAACTTTTTAATTTAAAACAACAATTAAATATTAGTCCAACTAATATATTTACGTAATGACGAAAAATGAAATGAGTTCGTTTTGGCAAGTATCTAAACAAAATTGCAAATTTAATACTTGCCTCCCGCTTTTTTCGGCGAGCCTCTAACCCTTTGTTGAGTACTCGGGAAACCTAGTTTCCTAGTGGGCTAGGATCCTGTTAAATAACACGCAACCTTGACTTTGGCCAATAAGTTGTATGAAACTTAACTCGGTAGATCTCTAAGATCAATTGGATCTCATCCAATTCCTAGATCCAGTAGGTGGACCTCCAAGTCCGAAACATATATATATATATATGCCAATATATCCAATATAATTTCGTAACATTTTCCTCTGGATCAACTAAGCCTTGGTTTGGCACAACAAGCTTAATGATTCCAGTTAAGCGGGACCCATTGACTTTGGAAAGCTTCGTAATCGATGTCGATGGACAAGAAGTGATCTTGACTTTGGCCAACAAATCACAACTTGGAAAAGACATATGATATGGAACAAAGCCTTCATGATTCAAACACATCCGCGATGGAAAAAGGTCTTGACTTTGGCCAACAAACCAGTGCCAATCTTGGATCTTGAGAATGAATCACTCAATGGAAGGAAAACGCTTAATATTTATTGAAGGTTTTTCGCGTAATTGGCAACCAATTAATTATCTTTGATTAGGTCTCATCATACACACTTAAGCATGGATTCTAAAAGCATAATAAGGCGTGATAAATAAATTAATAATGATATGCGGATGGATATTTAAAATATTTTGTTCCTAGAACAAATCTCTCCATTTCCTCTCTCCCGCTAGCACTATTCATACTGCTACCCAATTACATAACACTTCTAAAGAAACCTCATTTACATTGAGGGTAATAGGTGAGAAGAGAAATACAAAGAGTAAAAAGGTAATAGGCTGGACACGCAGGTCCAATTTAATAAATTCTAAATTTATTACAACAATTTCCAAAATTGCCCTCACTCATCTAATATCCATCTGATATACATTATTCATACATCACATCCATGTATTCAAACGAAGCATGTTATCATTCAATCTAATCCAATTAATTAATATGAAATTAATGACCATCCAATGTTCAAACAACGATTTGATTTGCGCGAGTCCAACTCGTTTAAGAATAAGTACTCAAAGTTAGAATTCTTCAATTATATCAAACTACAATATTAAATCCAATTTAATTTGTATTCAATACTAATTCTATATTTAATTTTAATTTAAATAATTACACTTTATTAATGAGCCTTTGCGACTTAGATTCTAAATCTAATCCTTACGGGTCTCAAAGCCCAATCAACATCCAATGTCAATTTAATTAAAGTCCAATGGGCTTTCAATTAATTTATAAGGCATGGGCTTTGGCGACCAAAGCCCAATAAGGAATCACCCTTTGCCAAAAATCAATTTAGGCCCATTAGGCCCAATTAAAATTTTTAAGGCCCATTTATTATATTTGGACTTTATGGAAATGGTTTTAGGCCCAATTGGATCCAACCAATTATCCTAAACCAAACTTGGCCCAACCAAGCCAATTAAGCCCAAATACAACATTTATAGCCCAATTCGAAATTAAGCTCAATTAATTTAATCACAATATTCCAACTATCACAATTAAATTAAGTAAAGTGTATTAGACATAATTAATTATTCAAATTAACATTTCCAAAATACCAAATTACATAATTAATCATGCTTTCTAATTATCAATTCATGTCCAACATAATTGAAGCAAAATCAATCCCAACATGCTCTTAAGGCTCTCGGCAATTTAGGGATTTTTTATATCAATTTTGATTTCAATCCAATTAAATCACAAATTAATATATTCCATGCATTTCAAACAAATCCAATTGTCTAAAATTCAAAAATCAACAAGAGCTAGGGTTCTATCCTTATTCGGCCAAGCCTCAAATTTGGGGAAAATTAATCAAATTATTTTTTCTTCAAATTGATCATGCACAACTCAAAGTTAACATATTATAAGCATGCTCAAACAAACAATTTTCCTAAAACATACTCAAATCAAAAACACCCAAATTAAAGTTAAGAACCATAAATTCCAATTTCATGCTTTATCATGGCTCTGATACCATTGTTGGGTTTTCTAGGTCAAACGAAGATCGATTAAGTAATGAGAAGTGCAAATACAACAAAGTAAAGTAGCGGAAATACTCTCTTTGATCGGCTTTTGGATGCGATGAACACAAAGCTTTTCCTCCATGGTGATGAATTCGGTCAAGCCCTTGATTGTCCTCCTTGTGTTGTTCTCCAAGGTTTGAGAGTGGATTCCATGCACATGAATGAGTTTCCCTATCACATTTTTAAGACCTCTTTAGTTTGCTAGCACTTGGAAATTTTGCCATAAAATTTCCCTTAGACTTCATGCAACTCTCGGCCATGATAGAAATTTGAGAGAGAAATGGCTTCAAAATCTGTGAGAGAGAGAGGGAGAAGAGATGAGTTGTGTGTGTTGTGGTTGATTTCCAAAATCAAGTAATGATATACCAAAATTAATAAAATGGTATACCAACAAGTACATCTTTGTCTTCTTCCATGTCAAGGATGATGAAATCAGCTGGGAGAATGAGTTTGTCAACTTTGACCAGCACGTCTTCAACGACTCCTCTCGGAAATATGAGTGTTCGATCAACAAGTTGCAGAGAGACTGAGGTAGGTATTGCTTCTCCAATTTGTAGTTTCCTATAAATCGAAAAAGACATCAAATTAACACTTGCACCTAAATCACATAAAGCATTACCGATATAACGTTCTCCATTGGTGCATAAGACAGTGAAACTGCCAGGATCTTTCAACTTTGGGGGAAGTTTCTCCGAATAATGGCACTGTGTTTTTCTGTCAGTGCAAGTGCTCGTAATCTCCCAATCTTCATTTTCGTGAAAGAATGTCTTTCATAAATTTGACATAACTTTCCATTTGTTCCAACGCTTTTGCAAATGGGATGTTGATATGTAACTTTTTGAACACTTCCAAGAAATGACCAAACTGCTTGTCTATTTGTTTTTCTGAAGACATTGTAGATAAGGTGGAGGTGGAGTGATTTGATCTTTTTCCTTTGCTTTTTTTTCTTCTATCTGTTGATCTGCTTCTTCTGGGACATTCTCAATAGATTCCTTGATTCCAACATCTTTATTGATCTCAGTGCCGCTTTTCAAAGTAATGGCTTGACATTGCTCATTCCATCTGTTCCTTGGATTTGGTTCTGTGTTGCTATGAAGGTTACTTGACAGTCTGTAACTATGGGCATTGGCTAGTTGTCCAATTTGATTCTCCAATGCTTTGATAGAAGCATATTGACTATGAAACATAGCATCATTTTTTTAACTGAGCCAGTACTTCTGCAATTCCTGTTTCTTTTTCATGCTCCTGGCCTTTGTTTAGTTGTTGTTGGAATCCGGGCGATGGACAGTTCCTTTGCCCTGAATTGTTACTCCATGTGAAATTAGGATGATTCTTCCAAGGCCATATGTAGGCAAATGAAATAGGAATAGTAGAAGTGTTGACCCATTTGAAAAAGATAGAATCAAAACACAACTCTCAAGTAGCTAGGTATGATGCCTTGTTTCAATCCCATGCAGCATTAATTCAAAGTCAATCTGCTTCTATCAAAGCACTGGAGAATCATATTGGACAACTGGCCAATGCACAGAGTTACAGACCGCCATGTAACCTTCCTAGCAACACAGAATCAAATCCAAGGAACATGGGGAAGAAGCAATGTCATGCCATCATTTTAAAAGGCGGGACTGAAATCAACAAAGATATTGGAGTCAAGGCAATTGTTGAAGAAGTTCAAAAAGAAAGCAGAGAAGAAGTTCCATAGATGGAGGAAAAAGAAGCAATGGAAAAAGATCAAGAAATGATCAGTCTACCTCCACATTTTCCACAGCGTCTCCAGAAGAATAAACTAGACAAGCAGTTTTCTAGGTTCCTGACGATCTTCAAAAAGATGCATATCAACATTCTATTTGCAGAAGCGTTGGAAAAAATGTCCAACTATGCCAAATTCATGAAAGACATTCTTTCATGAAAACGGAGATTGGGAGATTACGAGACAATAGCATTGGCAAAAGAATGCAGCGCCATCATTCAGAGGAAACTACCCCCGAAGTTGAAAGATCCTGGCAATTTCACTGTTCCTTGCACCATATTAGAACATGACTTCAGTAAGGCTTTATGTGCTTTAGGTTCAAGTGTTAACTTGATGCCTTTTTCTATTTACAGAAAACTGCAGATTGGAGAAACAATGCCCACCTCAGTCTCTCTACAACTTGATGATAGAACACTCGTATTTTCGAGAGGAGTAGTTAAATATGTGTTGGTGATTACGCCCAAAAATAACTTGTGGTTATTGCAGTATAGCTGGGGTATAGATTCCTCAGAGAGATGGTTACAGGAACTAGTTTGCTCAAACAAAAAAGTTAACGGTAACTTAAGAAATAAAACGATAAAATTGGTAATTAAATTAAAGATAAATAAAACAATGAAAAAATAATAAAAGATAATGGCAGAGAAAAGCAACAAAGCATCGGGAATCCCTCTTGCATCAAACTCCTATATTTAGTTATTAATTCATGTTACTACTCAGTTGAGGGTTTCACATCCCAAACCAACAACCGGAAAATATTCAATTCTACGCATGTTAAATTCTAAGGTAGTTAATGATTATTTTCTCTATGTTAACAGCACACGAAAGTCATCGTTACGGGTTATCTAACGTCAACAATATACCCTCAGGCCTTAATGCAGCTAAAGACTAACACGCAAAACAACTTTTACCAGTCACAATTAAATTCGCAAACCACACATAGAAGAAGCATGACTGGATTTATATGGGATTTGACAAAACATAATTTATGGGTTAAATAATCGAAAGATAATAAAAAACAGTCACATCAATTTCATTAGACGATTAAAAGGTACTCGTAGGAATTAAAAAAATAAATAATAAAAATCAAACATAATAATTCATCTCTGACTTTGCCTTTGGGATTAGTTCCTCATAAAAGAAATAAAAATAGCCTGGGATTGGAGAGAATTATCGCTCTGATTCATCGCGGCTCCGCGTCCCGGCTTCCGGGCTCTAATTTCTTCTCTAAACTCTTGGCACTGCCCTTGCTTCTTATTCTCTCGGCAGCAACTCTCTTTTTTCCCTTGCGCACCGCTTCCTTTTTTTATTTGTGTTTTCGCACAGCATGCGCTGCTTTTGCTTGGAGCCTCACGTATGGAGCTTTGCATATATTTATAATGAGAAAATTTGAAACCCTATGCAATATGGGCCCCACCGATTTTCTTCTTTTATTTGACTTTGCGTTAGTTTGTTGTAACACAAACAAAAATTGGAATTTGGTAGGTTAAATTAATTTGTTGGGCCCACCTTGTTCTTTCTTCTTCTTTTTTCAAGCTTGCTTTAGTTTTTTTCCCTCATGGTCCACGCTTATTTGCTTTTTTTTTTATTGGTTCAAAAGCTGCTTCTCTCTGTTTTTCTTCCTTCATGCCCAACCTGTGTTCTCTTTAAGTAATGCATGAAACCTAATTGAATTAGGTTAGGCCCACGTCATTTTGTTTAAGAATTCAAAGTCTCTCTCTTTATTCTTTGCTATGCATGGACTTCTCTTTTTAATTCCTACAAATAATAAGTAGAGAAATTACTAAATTAACAATATAATAATAAAAATTAAATAATAAAATATAAGATATATTACTAAATACGTAACAATAAACCCGAAAAAGTGATGTTTCAAAGTACATTTTCGTACACTTATCACAACCCCCAACCAGCTTATTGGTGGACAGTTTTGACCCATAGCGTCTAATGAGTGGTATTTATATCACTTTTTCCCACTCATTTGACCTAATATTTCATATAATTTCTCGAGTTTTGTGAATATTTTGATGTATTTTGTGTTATTTTGCAGATAATTAAAGTTTGGGAAGCATTGGAGACAAATTGGGGGCAAAATGGACAAATTTGAGCTAAAAGGGCAAAATCGTAATTTTCAACGTCGCGACGCCTAGAATGCGCCGAATCTGCTAACGTGCGCCGCCAGCCACGTGTCAAAATCTGATAGGTTGAACTTGCTAACGTGCGCCGTTGACTTGCTAACGTGCGTCGTTGACTTGCTAACTTGCACCGGAAGCCACGTGTCATCTTCTCATTGGACTAAACCGAAGCGCGTGCCACATGTCATCTCGCCATTGGACCGAATTATCGATGAATCAGGTGCTGCCACGTGTCGCATTCCTATTAGACCATATCTCCAACCAATCAGCCGCTGCCACGTGTCGCCTTCTTATTGGACCGAACCGTCAGCCAACCACAGCGCGACATGTGTCGCCCAATAATGCTACCGATGCCGCGTGGTCAACCCGCGTGGACCTGAGTTACTGCACCCAGCGTCGCGATGCTTAGGGCTTTAGCGTCGCGACGCTGGCCCGATTGTTTCCTATAAATTGGAGGCTCCTCAGTTCATTTCTCCTCGTGCTTTCCTTGGAGAATTTTCTCTGATTTTATAGGAAGCATCTAATTTTGTATATATAAATAGTATATTTAATTTATGTATTTTAATTTTCAGTAATAGTAGTTCTCTTCTTCTAACTTTCTTTAATGTTTTGTAATTAATTTTTCGCTGGGGATAAGGTGAAGCTTTTATTATTTTTATTTAGATTAATCTCCCTTAAATATAATATGGAAATTATAATTCAAAATATAAAAGATTACCGCCTTAATGGCTGGTTTTATTTATTTGACATAATGTGGCACCGCCTATATGGCTGGTATTTAGGTGACAGGTATTTACCGTCTATATGGCTGGTTTATGTTCAAATACTATTACCGCCTTTATGGCTGGTCGGACTTGACTTGACTTAATAAGGAATACCGCCTTTATGGCTGGTCGGTAATATCATGTTTAATTTCTGCATTATATTAAGGGAGATATCTAAATTATAAATAGTAAAAGTGGATCCCCAACCCCCATCATTTTATTTTTATTCTAGGGAAGTGATGAAACACAATACACACACTTTATAATTGATTTTCTTTTTATGGGTAGTTCTTTAGTTTGTTTATTGAGTCTTAAGCTTAATGCGTCTTGTTAACTGGCCATTAATAAGATTGATTGGGTAAATCTAAAATAAACTAGACATAGGGATTTTAGGTTTCAGCCTTAGATTCAATAACTCACGATCTTCCTTGAGGATAGATAACTCTTTAATAGATTTCCTTACAGGATAGGCATATACCTGTCGGGCGTGGGTAGACATAATTGGAACTTGGTCTTAATGAATCCAGGTAATGTGGTTGACATAGGAATATGGTTCAATTGGGTTATACTGGGTATTTGCGTCTGACCATCGAAAGAGGCTTTTGCATATCTTCGTGTTCCATGTTAGCAAACTGAATTAGTACACATAAGTAAGGGAATCAATTCATCTTTTTAACAATATTATGTGGAGTCACGAACCTAGATCCTTTGAGTCTTTTCCTTATTTTCATTAGTATTTTCTTTTGAGTCTTTTGTAATTTTCTTTTGTATTTTCTTTTGTTTATTTTATTTTAATTAAGCAATTCCACATTCAACCAACCAAAGCAGTCAATTCCCTTCTCCCTATAATTAGATACTTGTAAATAAATAGATTCAATAATTAATAACAACAGTAAGAATTAAGTCCTCGTGGGATCGATATTTTTTTACTACTTGAACTATACGTGCGCTTGCGTTATACGCGTGTGTTTGTACCAGTCAAGTTTTTGGCGCCGTTGCCGGGGACTTATATTTCTTGAGTTATTAATTTTGAAGCTATCTAATTTACTTGTATCTAATTTTATTTATTTTTATTTGTAATTTTTATTTTTGTTTCTTTCTTTTATTTTTCAGGTGGTTGAAAAATGGAATATTATTGGGAGATTGAGAGATTACGTGCTTTACAAGAAGATACACCCCAAATCTGGAAGCAACAGTCTGGTTTTCTGAGGCCTGTTGTCGAGCCCAACGATTATCACTGGATGCCAAAACCAAGCAATACGACATTTTCTCATCAGAACGAAATGGGAAGATGTGTAATTTATGATGGTAACCACCCGAGCGATCAATGTATATACCTTCCAGAGTGGCAGAATTTTTGGAATCAATCAAGGTCTGAAGAGCCAACATATTTTGAACAACCATCACATTTTCCATCTTATCCACCACCCACCTATTATGATCTTCATCAAGAACCAGAACCATCAGAGGAAGAACCATTGGTTGACATGCTCAAAGATTGGTTCCAGAATCGAGACAAAACGTTGGATACAATGCTTGAAACAGTCCAGAATCAACTCAAAAGTATTCAGAGTCAAGAAGAATCCATACAGAGGATGACAGATCAAATAAGACAGTTAATAGAAAACCAGAGCTACATACCTCAAGAACCATTTTCAGATGACACTAATGAAACCTTTGAGTACCAATCAGATCACGATGACACATTAAAAGAGGAGGAGGCTGGGCAGTGTCAACAACCAGAGGTATCAGTTCAGGAGCCCAAACCAGCAAAGTCTCTATTTGATTTTTATTATTCAGATTCTAACTCTGATGATGAAGTTGAGCTATTCGTACCAACAAAAATTGAGGATGAAATTATGTGTCCTCAAAATGAAAATCTTGGAGTGTGCATTGCAATGATGTTTGAAGAAGAATTACCAACCACATAGGATAAAAGCTTACAGATAGACACAACTTTACATCTTCTGGATGATGATCTTGAAGATTGCTTTGCACACATGTTTGATGAAGATCTACCTGAACCATCCATTCCAACCAAACCAGAGGATGAAGACCTAATGTCAGACATATCTTTACATCCTCAGGTTGACATTTATGGAGCATGCATTTCACAGATGTCAGATGAAGAACTGAACGCGGAGATCCTAAAATACATCTGTGAAGAAAATGTGGAGCAAGAAGTAGAGCAAATGGAGGAGCAAATGTCTGACCTTACCAAAGATCCAGAGCATTCAGGCGAAACATCACTGTATTAGGGAGTACAATTTAAAGACATCGCCCAGAAGCTTGACAAAATGGAACTTCCATTCCAAGTCAAGCACCATACGAGACCTCCTGATTTTCTTTCTTTCTTTGCAGGAACCACTGGAGCGACAAGGAGCCAAAAGGTGGCAAAAACAATAAATGGAACAAAATTCTTTTTGCTACCATACCGTTGGAAGAGACCTTTCAAAAGCAACGCTCATGGGATTGTCTTTAATTGGACAACCAAGATGACGCTGAAACCTCCTTGACATATTTCAGTCACGTCTGGCTGAAGACGTAAAATTTAGTGCTAGTAGGGAGGTAACCCGTACAATTTGTTGTAATTTTTGTTTTCATATTTTGTGTATACATGTTGTAAAATTTTTAACTTTGTGTGTTAGTATTTCAGGTAAAAGCACAAAAGAAGCATTTTTAAGACAAAAGGAATGGTGTTTGGAGATCGCAATGATGAAAGATAAATCATTAGTGATGGCTGAGTAAGGAATGCAATTCTTGAGACGCATCCTCATTAATTTATACTAGCGAGTGGCGTATTGCGTACACAATTCCGTTGCCTTAATTATTGCTTTGATTTGCTTTTCTTTTGTACTTTTCTCTATTTTCGCCGACAAGATTTATACTTTTTGACTTTTCACGATTTATTTTAATGTTCATCTAATAATTGTCATTTGGCAAATACTAGTGCAATTATTACTCACTCTTTTCAGGTTCTATAAATTCAACCCTTCATTTCTCTCTTCGACACATCCAGATACACATTCAAATAAGAGAGAGAAAATGGAAGCAACATCACAGCAGCGCTTCAAGAAAATTTGTGTTTTTTGTGGATCTAATTCTGGTAATAAACCAGAATTCATCGAGGCTGCAAAGGAATTGGGACGAGTCATAGCGGAAAGAAATATGCTCCTAGTATATGGCGGAGGCAATCTTGGATTGATGGGAAGCATTTCAAAAGTCGTTCAGGAAGGTGGCGGTCACGTTTTGGGAATCATTCCAAAACCTTTGGCGGACGAGCACTTAATTGGATAAACAAACAGAGATGAGCGCATTGTATCGAGTATGTTTGAACAGCTCCGTGAAATGGTCAATACTGTAGACGCTTTCATTGCGTTACTAGGTTGGCTCGGAACCTTTGAGGAAATATTCACAGTGGCATCATGGGCGCACTTGAATATTCATCAGAAGCCCATTAGTTTACTTAATATTGAACATTTCTTCGATTTTTTGTTTGTATTTCTTGCGGAAGCCAAAAGATAGGAATTCGTCACCAAATCCATACAAGATATTTTCCTGACTGCTACAAAGGCAGAAGAACTAATCGACCAAATCCTTGCCTTTGAACCGAAAGTCGACCCCATTCTCTCCAAGTTGGACTGATCAGACAACGATCGTGGTAAGAAGCGAAAACTGGACATAGATCTTAATAGGTAGTTCAGCTAACCAGGTACGATTTTCTAAACTCTTCTTTTACCTTTTAAGATAATGGGGACAATGTCTCATTTAGGTTTGGGGGAGGGATTTAGTTGATTAGTATCTTGTTTTTAGTTTGTGTTTTGTTTTTATTTTTAGTCCAAAATTTTTCGAAAAATACAAAAAAATTGAAAATTTTTTAAAAATTACAAAAATATTTGTGTGTTCCCGTGTTTTTATTTTGACTAAAAAGGTAAAACATTTTCGAAATAAGTTAATTTTTATTTATTTCCTTTTAAATTATTTAATTTGTAGATTCTCCATAAAACTGACAAAAAAGAATCTTTATATGCTAGGTTGGCAGGTATTATCAATATGCATAGTAATATACGGACATGAGGCGTATTTGAAAAGTTTGTAATATTTCGTGCTCTAGTTTAATTGGAGGAAACATCTCTAAATAGCAATGGAGTAAAAAAAAAAAATTTCAATGTACAAAATAAAGTATCCGAGATCCGAGTTATTAAGTCTGTAAGGGTGTTTCAACACCTAGTGCCCTAAAACCAACTGGTTTGGGAGTCACTAGCCCAAAGCCCGCTACATGGATCAAAGATGCTACAAAAAAGTATATATATCTGAAGACTGGGTAATTAAGTCCGTATGGGTGTCTTAACACCTGGTGCCCTAAAGCCAACTAGTTTGGGAGCCACCGACCCAAAGCTCGCTTCATAGACTGAAGATATTGTATAAAAATAAAAAGTCAAAATTAGAAAAAAGAAAGAAAAAAAATCAGAAAAATCAGAAAAATTATTCCATTGCTACAAAAAGATGTGAAATCTGATAGAACTTTAGGACAAAAATATTACTCTCTTATCAACTGCACTTGTGATTGTTGTTGGAAAAATGAATTGATTAATATTTTGTTGGCTTTGTATATGAAGAATGGCAATAACAATTGGAGAATTTACTTATTCGGTAATTTAGAAAGAAACAAAAACAACTAGTAACTTGTAGTAGAAGTTTCACCTGACTAGTCACTAACTTCTCTTTTCTCTTGTCTTTTTGGTTTTGTGTGCATTAGTTTTAACTAACTTTTTACTTTTGTAAAATGTTTGTGGGTATCATTGTTGTAAACCCTCACGAGACTACAACTCGTCCACTAGGGACACCTAGGGGTTTAAAGGCTTGTTGCATACGCTAAATGCAACTGTGATCCCTACGAAAGTGGCTTAGTTAATTTTATTTTCATGTTATTTTATTTCATGTTTTGCTCGAGGACTAGCAAAATGTTAGGTTTGGGGGTGTGATGTATAGTTTCTCAATTTTTGTGAATGTTTTGATGTATTTTGTGTTATTTTGCAGATAAATAAAGTTTGGGAAGCATTGGAGACAAATTGGGGGGAAAATGGACAAATTTGAGCTAAAAGGGCAAAATCGTAATTTTCAGTGTCGCGACGCTGAGCACTTCCGCGTCGCGACTCCCAGGATGCGCCGAATCTGCTAACGTGTGCCACCAGCCACGTGTCAAAATCTGATAGGTTGAACTTGCTAACGTGCGCCGTTGACTTGCTAACATGCGCTGGAAGCCACCTGTCATCTTCTCATTGGACCAAACCGAAGCGCGTGCCACGTGTCGCATTCCTATTGGACCACATCTACAACCAATCAGCTGCTGCCACGTGTCGCCTTCTTATTGGACCGAACCGTCAGCCAACCACAGCGCGACACGTGTCGCCCAATAATGCTGCCGACGCCGCGTGGTCAACCCGAGTTACTGCACCCAGCGTCGCGATGCTGGCCCGATGTTTTCCTATAAATTCAAGGCTCCTCAGTTCATTTCTCCTCGTGCTTTCCTTGGAGAATTTTCTCTGATTTTATAGGAAGCATCTAGTTTTGTATATATAAATAGTATATTTAATTTATGTATTTTAATTTTCAGTAATAGTAGTTATCTTCTTCTACCTTTCTTTAATATTTTGTAATTAATTTTCCGCTGGGGATAAGGTGAAGCTTTTATTATTTTAATTTAGATTAATCTCCCTTAAATATAATATGGAAATTATAATTCAAAATATAAAAGATTACCGCCTTAATGGGTGGTTTTATTTATTTGACATAATGTGGCACCGCCTATATGGCTGGTGTTTAGGTGACAGGTAATTACCGCCTATATGGCTGGTTTATGTTCAAATACTATTACCGTCTTTATGGCTGGTCGGACTTAACTTGACTTAATAAGGAATACTGCCTTTATGGCTGGTCGGTAATATCATGTTTAATTTTTGTATTATATTAAGGGAGATATCTAAATTATAAATAGTAAAAGGGGATCCCCAACCCCCAGCATTTTATTTTTATTCTAGGGAAGTAATGAAACACAATACACACACTTTATAATTGATTTTCTTTTTATGGGTAGTTCTTTAGTTTGTTTATTGAGTCTTAAGCTTAATGCGTCTTGTTAACTGGCCATTAATAAGATTGATGGGGTAAATCTAAAATGAACTAGACATAGGGATTTTAGGTTTCAGCCTTAGATTCAATAACTCACGATCTTCCTTGAGGATAGATAACCCTTTAATAGATTTCCTTATAGGATAGGCATATACCTGTCGGGCGTGGGTAGCCATGATTGGAACTTGGTCTTAATGAATCCATGTAATGTGGTTGACATAGAAATATATGGTTCAATTGGGTTATAATGGGTATTTGCGTCTGACCATCGAAAGAGGCTTTTGCACATCTTCGTGTTCCAGGTTAGCAAACTGAATTAGTACACATAAGTAAGGGAATCAATTCATCTTTTTAACAATATTGTGTGGAGTCACGACCCGAGATCCTTTGAGTCTTTTCCTTATTTCCTTAGTTTTCTTTTGAGTCTTTTGTAATTTTTCTTTTGATTTTCTTTTGTTTATTTTATTTTAATTAAGCAATTCCACATTCAAACCAACCAAAGCAATCATTCCCTTCTCCCTATAATTAGATACTTGTAAATAAATAGATTCAATAATTAATAACAACAGTAGGATTAAGTCCTCGTGGGATCGAATTTTTATACTACTTGAACGATACGTGCGCTTGCGTTATAGGCGGGTTTGCAAAGGTCAGCGTCACTATTTGTACAGATCATAGTGTTGTTGTACCAATTAACTATGTGACAAAGGAAATGCTCTTTTATCATCAGTAATTGGATTACCGAGATATATAAATATATATAAATATAAAAGTCCATATGATTAGTACCGGATTAATAAGATAGAGACAGTATTAATCCACGTGAGGTTTAATCATTAATATCCTAGTCGTAGTATTATCGAGACTTGACATCGATAAGGCGGAAGTGACTAGTATTACATTGTGAGTGTTATGGAAGCGTAATAGTACAGTTCTCATATATTTGGGTATTGGATACTCATGTAAGTGTAATAGGAGGTTCTGTTTACTGATGGTGCGGAAACAGCTTCGCTATGGATAGACCCATCGTAATCCCATTGGTAGTATGACTATGTGTCTATGGGAATCTGTATCAGGGTAGGTGTATTTGGTCTTAACCTCAGACTTGCATCGCTAATACTTGCGACAATCGATATGCTTTAGTTTTGGTCGTCCAGGGCTTTAACAGGTTCTGTGTACGCCTCTACTAGGTATATTGAGAATCGTAGTGTATTGGGTGTGATGTCAAGATGGAAGTATTACTTCAGTCATATGGAGATAATGATCACGTAGGATACGAAACTAGTACTCTTAAGTACTGCAATCATCGGGATAATATGACTAGGTCATGTTTATCTGATTATAGAGACTAGTTACCAGAGATCCGATATGTGCTTCGTACAGGGCAGACACAATTCCAGCCACATGCCTAGCATGTGACATCCGATACTAGATCGTAAAACAAAATACTATGTATTCCACTCCTGAAAAAGATTATATATTCCAATAAGAATATTTCTGGAGAATTGGGTAGGCACGGTGCTTTGCTAGAAGCCAACCATGTCTTGTAAATCGGTTAGCACATAGTACGAGGTACGCACTAAATCGGATAGTCCGACAACCGGATTTACTGCCAACATATCCAGAGGTCTCTTGGGTCGCTTCCCAAAGATTCACCAATGACAGTTGACTTAAACTAATTAATTTAGAATTAATTCGTAAACGACGTTCGTAATATATTTGCGAGGCATTGTTATTTAATTAAATTAGATTTAATTATTTAGCTACGAAAGTTCGTTTAATCGGATTAAACAGATCCGTGTCGCGGTAAATGTTCGTAGAGACATTTGAATTTTGAATTCAAATGTGGGGCCCACTTCACATGTGGTAGTTGGGAGGGTAGTTGGCATTTATGCCAAGCCACCAACTTTCCAACTACCTTGGAATGGTTTTCGTAAAACAATTTACCCAACCACCTTGTTTAGGTAAAAGGGTAAATTGGTTTTACCAAAAGGCATCTTTCTCTCTCATTACACAACAATTGACATAAATCAAACCCTAGTTCATCCTTACTTGGGCGTGAACCTCTTGTCTCCCTCTCTTTGATTTTGTTACAAAATCAACAAAGCTAGCACTTGAAGAAGTCTTCTAAGGTGATAGGGAAACCAACTCAAAGCTTGGAATCAACACAAATGAAGGATCTTGGAGATCTTCATTCAAAATTTTAAAAGCTAAAATCCATTCAATGTAAGTAATTCCGCAACTTATAATGAATTTATGAACACCTTTTCTTGCTTATTAGATCCTTGGCATGTTCTAGGAACACTAACAATGGTATCAAAAGCCAATTTTAAGCATGAAAATTTTAGGGTTCATGAGACTAAAATTTGTGGCTTTTGTATTTTGAATATGATTTCTTCAAATTGATGCTTTGAGCATGCTTAGATTATGTTAACTTAGAGTTGTGCATGATTAGATTTGAGAAAAATTGATTGGATCAAATTTTTAATTTCCCTTATCATGGCCGAATAGGACTGTAGTGAACTGGGCAAATTTTTTTTTTTTTATAACATCATTGGATGTATTTAAATGCATGATTAAATGTTGATTGTTGGATTGATTGGATTCGAATCAAAGTCAATAATGTTTATGTTAAATTCAGGAGCATGTTGAGCATGAAATGATGTGTTTTGGCTTCAAATTGTGTTGAGTATAAATTGATGGATTAAGCATGATTAATTAAGTTAATTGGTATTTTGGAAATATTGAGTTTAATTAATTAATCATGGCTAATATTATAATTATGTTAATAAGCCTTTAAATTATGAATTGGGCTAAAAGTGTGCATTTTGGGACTAATGGGCTTGGTTTGACCATGTTTGATTTTGGACTTTTGGATTGGATCCAATAGGGCCCAAAACCAATTCCATAAAGTCCAAATACATCACTTGGCCCTTTAAAGAATTTAATTGGGCCTAATAGGCCTAAATTGATTTGTTGGCAATAGGGTGATTCCTATTGGGCCTTGGCATTTTGGTTTGATCCATTATGGCCAAAGCCCATGCCTTAAGAATCAATTAAAAGCCCATTGGACTTTAATTAAAATGACATTGGATGTTATTGGGCCTTTGAGACCCATCAAGATTGGATTTGGAATCCAAGTCTTTAAGGCATATAAATAAGTGTAAGTATTTAATTTGGAATTAAATTTGGAATTAGTATTGAATACAAATAAATTGGATTTAAACTTGTAGTTCGATATAATTCAAGAATACTTACTTTGAGTATTTATTCTTAAACGAGTTTGACTCACGCAAATCAAATCGTTGTTTCAACATTGGATTGTCATTAATTCAAAGATTAATTAATTGGATTAGATTGATTGAATAACATGATTTGTATAAATACATGAATGTATTGCATGAATAATGTATATCGGATGGATATTAGAAGGGTGAGGGTAATTTTGGAAATTGTTGTAATAAATTTAGAATTTATTAAATTGGGCCTGCCTGTCCAGCCTTTTATCTCCTTTCTTTATTGTATTATGTAATTGGGTAGAAGTTAGAATAGTTCTAGCCGGGGAGAGGAAATGGAGTGATTTGTTCTAGGAACAATTTTTGAGATATCCATCCGCATATCATTATTTATTTATTTATTTATTTATTTATCACGCCTTATTATGCTTTTAGAATGCATGCTTTAGGGTGTATGATGAGACCTAATTAAAGATAATAAATTGGTTGCCAATTTACGCTAAAAACCCTCAAAACATATTAAGCGTTTTTCCTTCCGTTGAGTGATTCTTACTCAAGATCCAAAGTTGGCATTGGTTTGTTGGCCAAAGTCAAGACCTTTGTCAATTGCCGATGTGTTTGAATCATGAGATTTGTGTTCCACATCGGTGTCTTATCCAAGTCGTGATTTGTTGGCCAAAGTCAAGATCACTTCTTGTCCATCGACATTGATTACGAAGCTTTCCATGTCAATGGGTCACGTAACATCCCGCCTAGGCCAGGATGGTACCGGCAGGAGACAGGTTAAACCCATCTCCATAAGCCTCTGTATCTAACGAAATTTCGGAATGATGTATTCGTAACATCATGCAACCTGGCATGTAGCTAGCATCCAAATACAACAAAAACCAATAAACTCGGCCTCAGGCCGGTAACTCAACATCAATGCGTTACACAACAAGGCCTCAGGCCTGAACTCAGTAAACAAAATGTAAATAATTGGCCTCCGGCCAGAACTCAAAGTTAACTAAACTATTACATGACTTATACAAATGATATGCAAATACAAAAAAAAAATCCATACAAAGGGCTGTGAGGACCCATAACTCGACCCAGAACTCTCCTGACTGCAATTGGGCGATCCGCAGTCTTCAAAGTCTTCATAGAATCTAACTGGCTTAGCATAACCGGTACTAACCTGCAAAACTAACAAACTGATATGGTGTGAGTCACAATGACTCAGTAAGTAAATCATGCAATTATATGTAATAAACTTAAGCTAGTTATCAAGTTCTTATTCATTTACAAACTTGCTCTTGTTACTGATTCTTTAAATCTGATCACTCGCATATTTAAAACTCTGTTTATCAAGTATAACCTTAACATCTTGATATGTAAATGTATACATACTGTTTCTATATCACTGTCAACTATATCCAAAACCATCAACGCTTTTGCTGAGCTAATCTGATATCTTTCTTCTTCCTATTCACTCTTACTAATTCAATTTGGGCACTTAATATAATTAACTTTCTTTTGCCGCACTGATTAGTTTATTGGTTAATTCTTATCTTTATCTTATTTCATTGAAATATCATCAAATCAGATTTATAAACTATATTTTCTATCATTCATTTACCTTTGACCGTCTTACAAACTATATACCAGCTCCATCATTAATATACTTCACAAGTAGATAACTAAAGTTACTTACATGTCTGATCATCTCATTACTATACACATAAGCAATCTAGTGTACTGTATATCTATCATTTCATGCAATCACATTGAAACCTGTTAAGCTTTAATACTAAAAACACATGCATTTACACATTTCTGTTTTTACTTAGTAATACAACGCATGTATATGAAATCATGTTACCAACACCGTCATCATGCATGTATATAAACTACGAACAACTCAAATGATAACTAAAATGTATAATTATAAATGTAACTCTTAAACCAGTTCCTACTATAGCATCTCATACTATTTAGAACATTCTTTCTAAAACTTCCTTTGGAAAACCGTTTTCTAAATACTGTTTCTGAAAGTTTTCTTCTGAAAACTCTTTACTAAAGTCTTTACTTGAATACTTGAGATATATGTACGATTTGTAAACTTTACTACCCTTAACACACTATGTATTTAGAAAATACTTTCTGAAAACATTTCTGAAGATCCCTTGCGAAAAAACTTTATCTTATTCCTTTTTCTGGAAAAGCTCTTTTTTTTTTTTGGAAACTGTAACTGGGCATTAAAAACCGTGTTTGAAATCGTAATCTGTAATTGAAAACTGAAACGGTATCTTAAAACAGTAAACTGTATCTGAAATCTTATAATGAAAAGCTGAAATCTGGAAACTAAAAATCTGAAAACTAAAACTGCACTACGTCCAGGAAAACGACTCAACTGGACGTCTCTCAACACCAAGGAAAACGACTCAATTGGGTGCCTCTGAATCTGGTGGTGCTCTTGTTGGTTATAATCTAGGTCCCAAGATCAAACAAGCAATGAAATACATGTGTGAATACATCAACGGAGGTAGCGGAATACTCACATCGATCGGTTGAGTCGATTTGGAGACGAATCAAGGCCAAATAGCCACTGCCAAGGACGCCAAACTGCTGCAGTTCACTGCCTCCATTTTCAGAATTTTGAGATGACAAACGAAGCTCCAAGCCTCGTCTAACGGATCCCGGCTCATGGGCGAACCTCCCTACCACCTTCGCAAGACTCGTAAGTGTGCTAGCACTTGGATTTCCACCATGAAAATCCACTCTTGCTTCCCTCAAGTTCACGTTTTTTACATGAAACCAGTGAGTTTATTTTGTGTTTTGGCGTGAGGAAGAAGAGAGAAAAGAGAGAGAAGAAAGTTGTGTTAATGTAATGGTGAAAAGCTTTTCCAAAAAGCTTTATATATTTTTCCATAAAATATATATTAAAACATTTACCAAATGATTAATCAAAAAATCAAAAGTAAATATTTCCCTCCAAACACTATTACAACAACTCACATCACTATTCACATGTCACTTTAATAAAGTGACTTGATGTAAGTCTTTCAATCAATCAACTCAATCACATCAATCAATCACATCACTCAAAGTGACATTTGATTTGACGCTTGATGTGACGATTGATTTGACGCTTGATGTGACTTGCGTCGCCGCACTCGAATTCAAAATACGAATGCGCTCGCAATCACACTCGGGCTCGGGTTCGTTAATTCCAAATTAACGATTTTTCCGTTGCGTCGTAATTAAATGATCACGCCTAGCGAATTCACTATTCACGTCGCTAACGAATTAATTCTAAATTAATTCGTTCGCACGAATTAAAATCTAATTTTAATTCCGCGTCGAAATCTAATTTCATTTAATATATCGAATATATTAATTTACCGATTAATTCCAAATTAATCGTCATCTCTCTCTAGACGATATTTTATCCTAGATAAAATACCTCCGTAATTAATCCTAGATTAATTTTCTCTCTCTTCTATATAATCCCAGATTATTCAAGAGTGCGAGTTGTGCGTCATCGGTGGATTATCGGGAAGCGAACCATGAGATCCCCGGAGAAGTTGGCAGTAAATGCGATCGTCGGAGTATCTGAATCACGTACGTACCAAGTACTACGTTCTACCGATTTACGAGACAAGGTCGACTCCTAGCAAAGCACCAAGTCTACCCAATTCTCCGGACAAATCCATTGAAGAATATTAAGATCTCTATCAAGCGTAGTATACCAATGTATTGTGCATATCGGTCCAGTACCGGATAGTCACGTGCTAGGGCTGGGGCTGGATAAGTGTCTACCCCGTCCGAAGCACATATCGGATGTCTGGTAACATAGTCTCTATAATCGGATATTCATGACCTGGTCACAATATCCCGATTGGTTGCGCAACACTCAAGAGCACTAGTACCGTATCCTGCGTGACATCATCTCCACTATGACTGAAGTGATACTTCCGTTTTGACATCACATCCAATACACTACGACTCTCTGATAAACCCAGAAGTGGTGTACGCAGAACCGGTTAAAGCCCTGTACCACCAAGACCAAATTCTATCGATTATCGTAAGTATTAGCGATGTAAGTCTCAGGTTAAGACTTTACACACCTACCTTGATTTCGGCCTCCCATAGACACATAGTCATAATACCAATGGGATTCCGAGGGGTCTATCCAGAGCGAAGCTGTTTCCCGTACCATCGGTGAAACACGACCTCCTATCACACTTGCATAAGTATCCGATACTTATATATATGAGAACTATGCCGTTGTGCCCTCACAACGCACACAAGTGCAACACTAGCCTATTCCGCATTATCGATGTCCAGTCTCGATAATACTCCGGCTAGGGATATTAAATTATTAATCCTTCGGGGACTGATACTGTCTCATATCATTCTCAGTCAAGGAACTAATCATAGGGACCTCTCTTCATTTATATATCTATGGTGATCTAATCACAAATGATGAGAGTGCAATTTCTTTGTCACATAGTTAATTTGCTACAACAACACAATGATCTGTGCAAATAGTGACGCTATGGGTCATTTTGTCCAACAATCTCCCACTTGGGACATAGCCAGTCAGTCAAGTGTCCCACACCCGAACTATGTACGGTTCGCTCAAATTGCTGAGGAAAGGTTTTCGTCAGCGGATTTGTTTGATTATCGTTTGACGCGATTTACACGATCATCACATCGCCACGATGTATGATCCGAACGAATCAGATGAATATAGAAGTATATATCTGGATCGTCGATGAGACCTTTAATTCCTTAGCTTGTGTTGACGCCTAGCACAGCTGCTAACAGAACTATATCTAATCTAATTAGATTTATTTTCGATCCAAATGGCTTCTATTGCTGCCTAAGCTACAGCAATAATCCGCATTTGTTGTTTATTCGGCAACAGTTATCTTGCTTGGAAGATTTCCAGCTCACTGTCCCGTTATTCAAACTTTATAGTACCGTAGTATTTAATTGTTTGGAAACTTGCTGCAGTGATCCCAGTCACTTCAAGTTCTCCTTCTCCATAGTTTAAGACAGCATCTTTAGTTCTCTGAGATACTAACAGATGTTCTTAACTTCAATCCAGTGACTGTCACTTGGATTGACCCGATTGTGACTCCATATGCTCGAAGCGTATGAGACACCAATACAAGTACATTTTAAATGTACAATTTCCCAGAGAGTGTTAACAACTCCAAATCTATCCCAGTAGATCTTTATTCCTTGAATAAAGGTTGTTACTCCCCAGAATTCTACGGAGAATTTCTATTGAAAGAATATCTATGAAAGCCAAGCTTTCACCAATTGCTTTATGGGAATTTTTGTTGTCAGTGCCCTCCCACTAACCTCTATATATACACAAGAATTATTTCGTTTTGAGTCAAATCATAAACCATTATGATTATTTCAAAACGTCAGTTCCAAGAACCTTATGCTTGCTTCAATCCAAACATGGATCGAATAACCCGCAAACCTTGTTTGTCGGTTATACAAAATCGTCAGGATGTTGTAAGCATCCTCCAAAAGGTTTCCTTCCAGGAAAACGATTTTGATCTACAACTGACACATTTCATAAATGAAATACGCAGTTATCAACAAGCATCTTCAAAATGGATTTACCATGGCAACAGGTAAAAGGTTAAACCGTTATTAACACAATGTTGATAACGATACCTTTCCGTCAAAAGCCCAGCTTTGTACGTTGGTATGTTGCCTTCCATGTATGTCTTCCTTGAAGACGTTTAATGTACCAATAGGCACAATGCCTTGCGGTACAACAACTAGTATCCAAAATAGTTGTTATACATGGAATCCATTTCGGACTCATGGCACTTTGCCATAATAGGGAGTCGATACCTCATATCATTTCCTCAAAACGTAGTCGGTTGGTATACCTTTATAAGATTGACATCTTTATGAGGTTAGATCAGAAACCCATACCCTAGGTTGTTTTCTGACTCTATCCGATCTACTAGTTTCTTGTGTATTTGAAGATTAATGGTATAGATTCATCATTGATGAACTATTTGTGTTCCATTTAGGACTTCGTGCCTTGAACAGTATTACTCCGATTTTCATCGAGTATCACTATCCTCCCACTGACCACTGCATATCGGTATTCCTCTCAGGAAAACCGCATGGTGAGCAACAATCACATTGTTCTCATGTGAGATTTATAAGTACTATACTTATGGTTTCCCTTAGGATAACCTATATTGGCACTTATCCAATTTGGGTCCTTAGTTTGGTATCATCCAAACGTTATGCTTGGCATACCCAAATTACTAGGAATGAGAAACCTCGTTTCTTCCCTGTTCATATCCTATATGATATCTGTCAAACAGATTTATATGGAACCTTATTCTAAATAAGCTTTGTACTGTTAATACATATCCTGTAGAAGGAAACAGTAGCTCAGAGCGACTCGTGATAAACCTTATCATGTCCAACAAAATTCGGTTTTAGTTCGGACACACCGTCTAACTGACGTGTCTTGGGAGGAGTCCTCATATGAAAGAATACCGTACTCTTTCATGTACATATGAAACTTACTGCTTAAGTATTTTCCAATACGGTCTTACCGCAGCGGCATAATACTATAGCCGATCTGTTTTTCTATTTCGTGTCGAAACTCTAAAGTTTCTGATTCGTGTTCTTCAAAAGAGACATATAACCATAACGTGATGCCACATCCGTTTAAGGTCACGAAATATTCATGTTCACATCTAGCCTAGCTAGATATGGGCCCACTTACTTCACCATGAATAGGGCTAACAGATCGGTGGCCCTTTTACTATTACCAAGTAAATAGTATTTTAGGTACTTTACCTAATAAACTAGATTCGCAGACCTTATTTGAATAGTCAAATCAGTCCTAGTACCCACTCTTCAAAAGTGTGGATATACGAGTCTTGTTTAATTGTGTCCTAGACAACAATGCCACAAATAAGTCTATATTGATCAAATCAATTTGAGCTATTTATTGTCATTTTATATGTTTGAGATTTTATTTATATTCAAAATATAAATTCTGTTATTTACATCTAATGTATTTATCTCAGTATCATCTTTATATAATAAAACACTTAGTGTTCTAGAATATAAAGGTTTTATCCGCAATGGATTAAACACTGATATAGAGATAATGTCTCTAGTCAAACTAGTTACATTATAACAGTTCCTAATTTAAGTACATACCCAAAGGGTAGTTCCTAAACTTAGGTATCTACGGTCGAAACAGCGACTTTCGTCCCGTTTCCGATTCGCAGAGAAATCTCGGCTTGAAGTCAGTATCCAGCTCGTGGCGGATTCTGAACATCAATACATATATTTTATGTACCACACTAAGTATTTAAAATCTAATTTTAATACTAGTAGTGAACATAACTTTGATAAATATTTTTAAAGTTAGAGCCTCGCCCTTTCTTTAATTCTTTCGTGTCTTCCATATCCAAATGGTAGTCACTTTGGGATATGTGAATTATCTTTTCAATATTTCTCAAACCTTTGGCCAAGCCTTGGGTTTCGGAATATCGAAACGATGTGCACCTTGTGCAACTTGCCCAATTGCAAACTTTGACTTTTCTCCACTAGAATAGTCAATTAATTCTCCAAGAATTATAAATTGCAATTTTAATACCTTTTAAATCTAAAGATAGATTTATTGACAAGTATATTAAATTAAGCATTAAAGTCATCATCACATAAATCTTCCAAAGATTTTATGCTCTACTATTTGCTTAATTATGGGCTTAGTCATAATAAGTTATTTTATCAAATAAATTAACCTATTATTAATTTCCAATTTGAAAATTAAATCATTTAAAACATTTAATCCAAGATTATATTTTAAATATTCAATTTTTCAATTTTATCTTGATTACAATAGTCCAACTATTTAATCAACGATTAGTGGTACTATATATTATAATGATTATAATAGTCCAACTATATAATCAAATATAATCCAAATTAATTAACCTCAATTACATTGATTATTATAGTCTAACTATAAAATCAACTGTAAATTGAAATCAATTAATTCAAATATATTGATTAATATAATCCAATTATATATAATCAAATATAATACAGTCCAACTGTTTATATTAAAACAACATTAAATAATAGTCCAACTAATACTTTTGATTAATATGACGAGTAAAATATAGATGAGCGCGTTTAGCGAGTATTCGAACGAATGTTGCAAATTCAATACTTGCCTCCCACTATTTTTCGTCGAGCCTCTAACCCTCTGTCGAGCACTCGGGAAACCGTGTTTCCTAGTGGGCTAGGATCCCGTTAAATATCACACAATCTTGACTTTGGCCAACAAATTGTATGATAATTAAATAGGTAGATCTCGAAGATCAATTGGATCTCATCCAACTCCTAGATCCAGTAGGTGGACATCCAAGTCCCAAACATATATCTAATATATGCCTATATATCGAATATATACCCTAACCTTTTTCCTCTGAATCAACTAGGCCTTGGCTTTGGCACAACAAACCTAGTGATCCCAGTCAAGCGCGGACCCATTGACATGGAAGCTTCGTAATCAATGTCAATGGACAAGAAGTGGTCTTGACTTTGGCCAACAAACCACAACTTGGACACAACACCGATATGGAACAAAACCTCGTGATTAAAACACATCTTCGACGGACAAGGGCTTGACTTTGGCCAACAACCCCTGGCAATCTTGGATCTTGAGTAAGAATCACTCAATGGAAGGAAAATAAACGCTTGATATTTAACGAGGGTTTTTCGCGTGCAAATTGGCTACCAATTTAATTATCTTTGTTAAGGTCTCATCATCATACACCCTTAAACATGCATTGTAAATACATAATAAAGCGAGTATGAAAATAAATAATAATGATATGCGGATGGATACTTTACACATTGATCCTAGATCAAATCTCTCCCTTTCTCACTCAAGCTAGCACTAGTATTACTTCTACCCGTTACACTACACTTCTAAAGAACTCGTTTACATGGAGGGGAATAGGTGAGAAGAGAATACAAAGAGAATGAAGGTGATAAGGCTGGACACGCAGGTCCAATTTAATAAATCGAATTTATTACAACAATTTCTAAAATTGCCCACCCATCTAATATCCATCCGATATACATTATTGATACAACACAACCACGTATTCACACACATAAGCATGCTATCAATCAATCTAATAAAATTAATTAATCTGATAATTAAGTGATCATCCAATGTTCAAACAACGATTTGATTTTGTTCGAGTCAAACTCGTTTTTGCGAATAAGTACTTAAAGTACGAATTCATGAATTAAATTAAACTACATTATTAAATCTAATTTAACATGTACTTAATACTAATTCACTATTCAATTCCAAATTAAACATTACACTTTATTAATAAACCTTTTACGATTTAAATTCCAAATTTAATCGTAACGCGTCTTAAAGCCCGATTAACGTCCAACGTCAATTCAATTAAAGTCCAATGGGCTTTTAATTGATTTATTTAAGGCATGGGCTTCGGCAACCAAAGCCCAATCAAGGAGTAACCCCATAAGCCTTAGAAATCAATTTCGGCCCATTACGCCCAATTGAACTTTAAAGGTTCATTAGTCGCATTTGGGCTTCACGGAAGTGGTTTTGGGCCCAATTGGATCCAATCCATTTGGCCTAAACCCAACTTTGTACAACAAAGCCCAATAAGCCCAATAACAACTTTAATAGCCCAAATCCAATTTTAAGGCCTCAATTAATTAAATTACATAAATCCAATTAAGCAATTTAATTACCTAAAGTGTATAATATGATTAATCACCTAAATCAACATTTCCAAAACATCAAATTAGTCCAATTAATCATGTTCATTATCATTATTACATGTCCAACATATTAATGAAAAATCAAACCCATTTACATGCTTCTTTAGTCTCGGCCAAGGGATGCATTTTTGTCCGATTTGAATTCAATCCAATTAATTCCACAATCGACATTAAATCAACATCCTAAATGATTTCATACACATCCAATGTCATAAAATCAAAAATCCAAGACATTCAAGGGCATACTCCAATTCGGCCAAGGTGAAAATTTTGGGGATTTATGTTCAATTCAAAATCCTATCCAATTCGTCTTAAATCAACATCATCCTACATGATTCTAACTCATCCAATGAAACAAAATCAAAAAATTCCAAGAATCCAAAATTCACATACCCATTCGGCCAACTCATAAAATTTGGGCGAAATTGATCCAATCACATTTTGTTGAAATTGATCAAATCAATTTCAATATAACATATACTAAGCATGCTCAAACATCCAATTTTATTAAATCATGCTCAAATACAAAATACCCAATTTTAAGCCCTACGTTTTTCATGCTTGAACCTAAGCTCTTGATGCCATTGTTGGTTATAATCTAGGTCCCAAGATCAAACAAGCAATGAAATACATGTGTGAATACATCAACGGAGGTAGCGGAATACTCACATCGATCGGTTGAGTCGATTTGGAGACGAATCAAGGCCAAATAGCCATTGCCAAGGACGCCAAACTGCTGCAGTTCACTGCCTCCATTTTCAGAATTTTGAGATGACAAATGGAGCTCCAAGCCTCGTCTAACGGATCCCGGCTCATGGGCGAACCTCCCTACCACCTTCGCAAGACTCGTAAGTGTGCTAGCACTTGGATTTCCACCATGAAAATCCACTCTTGCTTCCCTCAAGCTCACGGTTTTTACATGAAACCAGTGAGTTTATTTTGTGTTTTGGCATGAGGAAGAAGAGAGAAAAGAGAGAGAAGAAAGTTGTGTTAATGTAATGGTGAAAAGCTTTTCCAAAAAGCTTTATATATTTTTCCATAAAATATATATTAAAACATTTACCAAATGATTAATCAAAAAATCAAAAGTAAATATTTCCCTCCAAACACTATTACAACTCACTATTCACATGTCACTTTAATAAAGTGACTTGATGTAAGTCTTTCAATCAATCAACTCAATCACATCAATCAATCACATCACTCAAAGTGACATTTGATTTGACGCTTGATGTGACGATTGATTTGACGCTTGATGTGACTTACGTCGCCGCACTCGAATTCAAAATACGAATGCGCTCGCAATCACACTCGGGCTCGGGTTCGTTAATTCCAAATTAACGATTTTTCCGTTGCGTCGTAATTAAATGATCACGCCTAGCAAATTCACTATTCACGTCGCTAACGAATTAATTCTAAATTAATTCGTTCTCCCAAATTAAAATCTAATTTTAATTCCTCGTCGAAATCTAATTTCATTTATTATATCGAATATATTAATTTACCGATTAATTCCAAATTAATCGTCATCTCTCTCTCGACGATATTTTATCCTAGATAAAATATCTCCGTAATTAATCCTAGATTAATTTTCTCTCTCTTCTATATAATCCCAGATTATTCAAGAGTGCGAGTTGTGCGTCATCGGTGGATTATCGGGAAGTGACCCATGAGATCCATGGATAAGTTGGCAGTAAATGCGGTCGTCGGAGTATCCGAATCACGTACGTACCAAGTACTACGTTCTACCGATTTACGAGACAAGGTCGACTCCTAGCAAAACACCAATTCTACCCAATTCTCCGGACATATCCATTGAAGAATATTAAGATCTGTATCAAGCGTAGTATACCAATGTATTGTGCATATCGGTCCAGTACCGGATAGTCACGTGCTAGGGCTGGGGCTGGATAAGTGTCTACCCCGTCCGAAGCACATATCGGATGTCTGGTAACATAGTCTCTATAATCGGATATTCATGACCTGGTCACATATCCCGATTGGTTGCGCAACACTCAAAAGCACTAGTACCGTATCCTGCGTGACATCATCTCCACTATGACTGAAGTGATACTTCCGTCTTGACATCACATCCAATACACTACGACTCTCTGATAAACCCAGAAGTGGTGTACGCATAACCGGTTAAAGCCCTGTACCACCAAGACCAAAGTCTATCGATTATCGTAAGTATTAGCGATGTAAGTCTCAGGTTAAGACTTTACACACCTACCTTGATTTCGGCCTCCCATAGACACATAGTCATAATACCAATGGGATTCCGAGGGGTCTATCCAGAGCGAAGCTGTTTCCCGTACCATCGGTGAAACACGACCTCCTATCGCACTTGCATAAGTATCTGATACTTATATATATGAGAACTATGCCGTTGTGCCCTCACAACGCACACAAGTGCAATACTAGCCTATTCCGCATTATCGATGTCCAGTCTCTATAATACTCCGGCTAGGGATATTAAATGATTAATCCTTCGGGGACTGATACTGTCTCATATCATTCTCAGTCAAGGAACTAATCATAGGGACCTCTCTTCATTTATATATCTATGGTGATCTAATCACAAATGATGAGAGTGCAATTTCTTTGTCACATAGTTAATTTGCTACAACAACACAATGATCTGTGCAAATAGTGACGCTATGGGTCATTTTGTCCAACAGCTCTACGCCAGGAAAACGACTCGTATGACGTAAAACTCTAAGTCCAGGAAAATGACTTAACTGGACATAGCCACCACTAGAGTCTAGGTACACGAACCAAAGCCGTCATCCTGACTCTCTACATGTGCACATGCCTCTGAATCCGTCAATTCCAACTAAATCTCAAGTTACATACTGGGGTGAGGTTTTACCTCATGCCCCGAAAACATAAAGCGTAATCTGTAACTCAAACTGTAAAAACAGTTTCTGAAATACGATTCTTTTCAAGAGCATTTGAAATCTTTCTTTAAAACATTTGAAAATGTTGAAAACATTGTCATTGTTCGCTTAACTGCTGAAAACTTACACACACCCACACATGCCCATGTATATATGAATTCCTCGTGCTTCTCTATACTCTAGTCATGACTTCCTCTATAATGTTCTTACAAACTAAATGCTCAAAAATCAATATTATGCTTGTCCAAACCAAAACATGCTAAATTTATCTTACATTCATATACGTCTATATATATCAATACACGTACATAATCAACCATCATGACTCAGCTTGCCTTTATAACTTACCGTGCTAATGGCTCACAAACCATATATAGCATAATTTATATTCATACACACACAATCGAAATTCTTCTACTACATCATGTTGGGGTTGGTGCTCAGAGCGCCAATTCCCGTTTGTATTTTTGTTAAATACTTCTGTAAAACATTTTTATCAGTAATAATATATGCAGTTTCTATAATATAATCTATCTTTTTATATGGTAAAGACGTAATGACCTTAGAATGATTAGTCATGGTACAGTTGCAAAAGTGTCGCAACGGACATTGAGTAGTATCATGACGTTGTCATTCTCAGACAGTTCCTGGTCAAGGTTACACTACTTGGTCAGTATAGTAAACCCGTTGAGACCGGTACATGTCGTAAACTGGAATATATGATTCCAATGGTTTCTCAATGAACCATAAGTCTTGGAGACTAGTATAAACATGTAGGTGTTTATAGCGGATAAAAACTGAACGACTCACCGAATATTCTTAATGGATGGTACACTAGCGTCAATAAGAATCTTCTCGGATTGAGATGCCATTGTGGGCACATGAGACATCTTCTACACTTAGATGGCAGTCACGTCACCGATCTATTTAGATCAGACCTCCGCCTATTTGTTGGGTGTAGATAGATCCTCACGGTGTCCTATGTGTATCAAGATTTGATCCGTCAGTTCTGTGTACCAGAGCATAGGTAGTCCATATGATTAGCAATCAGATAAAACCATGGGCCCGTGGTATAGTTTAGAAGCTAGTTGTAAACATTCTTTTAGAGATTGCTAATGGAATAGTCGACTGGATAATCCCCATAGAGATTTGACATTTACATCTGTATCTCTGGGATTTATCCGGATACCTGTGACGGAGGAATTATACATTTTCCATGACCTCGACCTGTATGGTTCAGCGAGATTATCTGTGATCGTCATAATCTACGGGTGGATAGATTATGGACAAGAAATTGGATTTCGTGACGGATACACCTGAATCTAGAGAGTCTCAATAATGAAACATACTCGTAGAGCACTAGAGCAACATTAATAAATAATATTGATTATTTATGAAGTCGTTTAAAGGTCAAACGCAAGATACGTGCTAAAGAGACTAGATAGTCATTTGCTTAATTATTGTGTATTTACATTTAATACTTGATTAATTTAAATACACATTAATTAATAGTCAAAGTGAGTTATTTGACTTATATCCTAAATGAATATATGTTTTTAATATTTAATGTAAATATTATACATATATTTAATATATTTGTATTTGATTAATTAATTAATTATTTAATTGTTAAATGATTAAATTAATTAAAATATAAATATCTTACTTTAGTATATATTAAGTAAATGATGTTAGTTGCAATTGTTGACTTAAATAAATATCTATAAAGTAGTTTTAGATATTTGTATTAGATAACAAATGCATTTGTAATGAAAATGAAATGAAAAACTTATAATTTCATGCCTTGTGAATTCGGCCAAGGCCAATTATGCACAAGTATATATTGTTTTCATTTTCTTTTCATTTGTTAACCTAATACAATTTACTAAAATAAACTCAATTGAAGAAGCCAAAGGAAGCTTTAGAAAAGAAAGGAAAAATCAACAAAGCTTGGATTTTTAGTAAGTTTCTTGAACTTACTATTAGTAAGGAATTTGTTCCTTAGGTTCTAGGCTTTAATATATGATATTATAAGGTTATTTCTTTCTTTGTTCCTTGTGGTTTTTGTTGATGGAATTTTTGGTGAAGGTATAAAGCATGTATGATGAAGGAAGTTTGTGACTAGTGTAGTTGTAAACATTCTTTTAAGGTTTTGGAAACCATGTTGCTAATCTAGAGTTGTTGACCCACTCTTAGATGACCTAGATTTGATCTTGAGTTGTTTAATTGTGTTGAGACTTGGATTGGATGTAAGAATGATGATTGAAACAATTGATTTAATATATTTTGTCTAATTTGTCCAATTTGTGGAAATTGAAAAATTAGGGTTCATGACTAATTATATTAAGGTTTGGGGTTGTCCTGCCTATGTCAGGGTGACTCAGCAAAATAAGCTTTTGCCTCGAGGGAAAAAAATTAGGTTTGTTGGATATCCCTCAAATACGAGGGGATATCTGTTCTATGATACCGAGCATCGAAATGTGTTCGTAGCTCACTTCGCAAAATTTCTAGAAGTAGAATTTTTGTCAGAAGGTGGTGATCATAGACATGTTGAACTTGATGAAGTCTAACCTGAGAACAACGAACCAACGGAGGAACCTGAAGTTCAAGTTGATGAAGGACCTTCAACATACACACTCCGTAGGTCGCAAAGGGTATCTAGACCTCCTGAACGCTTGTATTTGATACAAGAAAAGAGTCTGGATGTTTTCTTAGTTGAAGAGACTGATCCTTTCACCTATAGAGAATCGATGTTGGACATCGACTCCGTGAAATGGCAAAGTGCTATGAAATCCGAGATAGACTCAATGCATGAGAATCAAGTTTGGGACTTGGTTCCGCTTCCTGAAGGAATTGTTCCTATCGGTTGTAAATGGGTTTACAAGAAGAAGCGCGGGCCTGATGGTAAGGTTGAAACTTACAAGGCCAGACTGGTAGCAAAAGGTTACACGCAGCGACCTGGCGTCGACTACGATGAAACCTTTTCACCAGTTACAATGCTTAAGTCTATTCAGATTTTGATTTCTATAGCTGCGTATCATGATTACGAGATTTGGCAAATGGATGTCAAAACGGCTTTTCTAAATGGATTTCTTGATGAAGAAATCTATATGGAACAGCCGAAAGGTTTTGCATCCAGCGAAAACTCGGGCATGATGTGTAAGCTTAAGAAGTCCATTTATGGACTGAAACAAGCTTCACGAAGTTGTAATCTTCGATTCGATGAGATTATTAGATCGTCTGGTTTTCTCAAGAATTCGGAAGAATCCTGTGTGTATCAAAAGGCCAGTGGGAGCATGGTCGTATTTTTAGTCCTATATGTTGATGACATCCTAATCATTGGGAATGATTTAGGTATGTTACAAAGCGTTAAAGCGTATCTCTGTAAGAATTTCTCCATGAAGGACCTGGGAGAAGCTTCCTATGTTTTAGGGATAAAAATCTATCGAGATAGACAAATGAGGCTGATTGGGTTATCCCAATCAACGTACATAGATAAGATCTTGGAACGGTACAGTTTTGGTAACTGTAAGACAGCAAACATACCGTTCAGACATGGGATTCATCTTTCTAAGAAGATGTGTCCACAAACAGAAGATGAGAAGGTTAGAATGTCTAACCAACCTTATGCTTCGTGTTTGGGTAGCATAATGTATGTCATGTTATGTACGAGGCCTGATGTCAGTTTCGCTGTTAGCGTAACTAGTCGATATCAGTCCAATCCAGGTAATAACCATTGGATGGCCATTAAACATATCCTAAAATATCTTAAAGGTACTAAGGATAAGTTAATTATTTATGGAGGAAACGAACTGCAGGTAAATGGGTATACAGACTCCGATTTCCAATCGGATCCCGATGATAGAAAGTCTACATATAGATTTGTCTTTACCCTTAACGGAGGTGCAGTTTGTTGGAAGAGATCCAAACAGGGATCTACAGCTGATTCCACCACTGAGGCGGAATATATTGCATCTTCTGAAGCCGCAAAAGAGGCTGTGTGGATAAATAACTTTATCACAGAATTGGGAGTTGTCCCAAGTATCGAGAATGCGATTCCGTTATACTGTGATAATACTGGAGCCATTGCGCAAGCAAAGGAACCGAGGGCGCATCAGAAGTCGAAGCATGTGGAACGCAAGTACCACATCATTCGAGAGATTATGTCGCGAGGGGATATTATCATGTGCAAGGTACCGAGTAAAGATAATGTAGCAGACCCACTGACAAAAGCCATACCTCCGAAGTTATTTGATAAACACGTGGAGTCGATGGGTATTAGATACAATTGATATTGGCACTAGAGCAAGTGGGAGATTTTGTTGGGGTTGGTGCTCAGAGCGCCAATTCCCGTTTGTATTTTTGTTAAATACTTCTGTAAAACATTATTATCAGTAATAATATATGCAGTTTCTATAATATAATCTATCTTTTTATTTGGTAAAGATGTAATGACCTTAGAATGATTAGTCATGGTACAGTTGCAAAAGTGTCGCAACAGACATTGAGTAGTATCATGATGTTGTCATTCTCAGACAGTTCCTGGTCAAGGTTTACACTACTTGGTCAGTATAGTAAACCCGTTGAGACCGGTACATGTCGTATACTGGAATATATGATTCCAATGGTTTCTCAATGAACCATAAGTCTTGGAGACTAGTATAGACGTGTAGGTGTTTCTAGCGGATAAACACTGAACGACTCACCGAAGATTCTTAATGGATGGTACACCACCGTCAATAAGAATCTTCTCGGGTTGAGTAGCAGTTGTGATTCTTAGACTTGAGATGCCATTGTGGGAACATGAGACATCTTCTACACTTAGATGGTCGTCACGTCACCGATCTATTTAGATCAGACCTCCGCCTGTTCGTTGGGTGTAGATAGATCCTCAGGGTGTCCTATGTGTATCAAGATAGGATCCGTCAGTTATGTGTACCAGAGCATAGGTAGTCCATATGATTAGCAATCAGATAAAACCATGGGCCCGTGGTATAGTTTAGAAGATAGTTCTAAACATTCTTTTAGAGATTGTTAATGGAATAGTCGACTGGATAATCCCCATAGAGATTTGACGTTTACATCTGTATCTCTGGGATTTATCCGGATACCTGTGACGGAGGAATTATACATTTTCCATGACCTCGACCTGTATGGTTCAGCGAGATTATCCGTGATCGTCATAATCTACGGGTAGATAGATTATGGACAAGAAATTGGATTTCGTGACGGATACACCTGAATCTAGAGAGTCTCAATAATGAAACATACTCGTAGAGCACTAGAGCAACATTAATAAATAATATTGATTATTTATGAAGTCGTTTAAAGGTCAAACGCAAGATACGTGCTAAAGAGACTAGATAGTCATTTGCTTAATTATTGTGTATTTACATTTAATACTTGATTAATTTAAATACACATTAATTAATAGTCAAAGTGAGTTATTTGACTTATATCCTAAATGAATATATGTTTTTAATATTTAATGTAAATATTATACATATATTTAATATATTTGTATTTGATTAATTAATTAATTAATTAATTGTTAAATGATTAAATTAATTAAAATATAAATATCTTACTTTAGGATATATTAAGTAATGATGTTAGTTGCTATTGTTGACTTAAATAAATATCTATAAAGTAGTTTTAGATATTTGTATTAAGATAACAAATGCATTTGTAATGAAAATGAAATGAAAAACTTATAATTTCATGCCTTGTGAATTCAGCCAAGGCCAATTATGCACAAGTATATATTGTTTTCATTTTCTTTTCATTTTTTAACCTAACACACTTTACTAAAATAAACTCCATTGAAGAAGCCAAAGGAAGCTTGAGAAAAGAAATGAAAAATCAACAAAGTTTGGATTTTTAGTAAGTTTCTTGAACTTGCTATTAGTAAGGAATTTGTTCATTAGGTTCTAGGCTTTAATATATGATATTATAAGGTTATTTCTTTCTTTGTTCCTTGTGGTTTTTGTTGATGGAAGTTTTGGTGAAGGTATAAAGCATGTATGATGATGGAAGTTTGTGACTAGTGTAGTTGTAAACATTCTTTTAATGTTTTGGAAACCATGTTGCTAATCTAGAGTTGTTGACCCACTCTTAGATGACCTAGATTTCATCTTGAGTTTTTTCATTGTGTTGAGACTTGGATTGGATGTAAGAATGATGATTGAAACAATTGATTTAATGTATTTGGTCTAATTTGTCCAATTTGTGGAAATTGAAAAATTAGGGTTCATGACTAATTCCAAATTTGGGGCTTTTCATATATGTTGTGTATTTGTGAGTGTATATGATGCATATAAAGTTTCATGTTCATTGGATTGCATCTTGATGTGTTTTGATGCATGAAATCACAAAAGGCACAAAATGCCATCTAAGGAGTGCATTCGGCCAAGGGATCAATTTTAGGATTTTTGGTGCTTTTGGTGTTTTGATGTTTTGAACATGCTAAGTTCATCTTAGAAATGATTTAGAATCATTCAAAATTGATTAGATCAATTTCGGACTAAAATGGACAAAATACCAATGTAAAGGCATTTCGGTAAATTCACTTGAATATGATTCATTTGAATTTTATTTCATAATTTGATTATTGGAATGTTAAATAAATATGTTCATTTAATTAATCCGAGAAAAATTTTTGAAATCGGAAAATTTTGATTTTCCCGCTTCCGCTGCGTTATCGGATTCCGCCCCTTGAAAATCCCATACACATCAAATGTAAACAAGTTACAATATCTTAGTTTTTAAACTGATTCGCTATTTCCTAACTAGCTACTTATACTCAAGAATCTCATGTCATAATCTTTTATGCATTCTCGTTATACATATACTGCTCACTTATGCTTTTATCACTTTACATACTCGTATCTTGACTCATTATGCTAATATTTTCATATAATGCATAATTACAAACTTTCCTTCATAACACCAGTGCATAAATGTTTATCTTATTTATAACTTTGATCCCATTACCTAGTGTGAAGTTTCTACATCCCCCATACCCAAGTCTTAGTAAATTATATTTAAGAGCTTATTCAAATGTTCTTATCTAAGTATACTAGCTGGTCTATACTTACATATGTGTCTCTATTTCTTCTATATGCTCATACTTATCTCTTAGTCATACTTCTTCTCATGATTACTTAATCTTGTCTATATGTGTATCTAATTACAACTGCTTCTTTCTTCCACACTCAACTTTATATATGAATTATATACCCGTTACATGCATAAACCATACTTAACTTTACTACATAACTAATTTCGAACATTACTAAGTCTTTTACATATTAGAAGCATGAGTTACTTACCTGGCTAAGTGAGTGCCCATGATCCGGCTCCGATCTGTCAAAGCAAATCACAATATCTGTCAGAACCGCTATTTGCGGAACTTCCAACTTATGTATAATAACTACGGGCTTCCCCGAAACACCCGAATCATCTCCGATACTTCGGTACAAACTTCATTACTCAAAAATATATCTTTCTATACTAAATCAACTAGCCGAAAGGCGTAGAATCTCGTTTTATGCGTTTGCGGTAAATCTTGCGGAAAAGTTTCCGCAAACCCTACGGAAGGGTCTCGAACCCTCCGTACTACCCCGGAATTGCTCAAATACCTTCGCAATATCATTTTAATATTGTTTTCATGATTACAATCAAATGCGGTCAGTCGCGCGAGAAACTCTGTTTTACCGAAAACTCGCTAATCCTACCGAATTGATCAAATCTAATCTGTTTCCCCCCGGATTCTACCACATTCATCGTTTTAACATATTAAAACATATCCAATTTATTTCAAGTTAATTCGCTACACTACGAGATTTCTAGAAGCATCCGAACACAAATAGATACACTTTAAAATAACAAATTTTGAACGAAAAGTCATACCGAAATTCCGCTGGTGCGATCGGAATTTCGATCAGAGCTACTGTTCACATGGGTGCTACAGTACAAGCACCGCTTTCTCCCTCGTTTCACGTTCAACCGGCCGCTGATCGGTGAAATCGACTCCGCATACTCATAGTACTCTCCGGAGCTTCGATTTGGTAGGTGGCTCGGGTCGTGAAACGAACCGACGAGCCGGGATCGAAAAACCCAAATCACTCACGTTTTTCTCCTCCTTGCGCTATTTCCGGCCACTGTTGGCCTGATCGCCGGCCACTGGTCGGCCCTCCTGTGCCGAACGATGCCGCCGGTGGTCTTCATTCAAAATTTCAAAAGCTCAATCCATTCAATGTAAGTAATTCCGCAACTTATAATGAATTTATGAACACCTTTTCTTGCTTATTAGATCCTTGGCATGTTCTAGGAACACTAACCTTTATTGCTTGTCCCTAGCAATTCAAGCGTAAAAATAAAATAAGATAAAAACTATCTAAGACACTTTCGTAGGGATCACGATTGCATTTAGCATACGCAACAAGCCTTTAAACCCCTATGTGTCCCTAGTGGACGAGTTATAGTCTCGTGAGGGCTTACAATGACGACACCCACAAACATCATTCAAAACACACAATCATGCCAAAAAAAAAAAAATTAACTAGTCCCAATAGTTTCACATAATTTTGTCCTCAAAGAATGCCTTGTAATGAAACTATAGAACTTTCAAAGTACTCAACGTAGCTCAAATCTAATTATTTGAATAAATAATCTAAGCTAGACTCATAGTGTGCGTGCTAAGGTTCATTCACAGCTTTATTCCCAGGGAAGCCAACTTAATGATTTCGTTTAAAATTTGGGATCGATGGGTCAAACCAACCTAGATATCTCAATTAAGCTCTGTAGTTGCGTTTCTGTGCTCAATATGATATGATTTCTCTTTTTCCTTAGTCTCTATTTTCATTTTCTCATTTTTTGCATTTTTTTCCAACACACCTACCCTTTAAGGTAGCATTTCTCCTCATGGTGGTCCTAATACTTGCCCATGGGTAGCTTCACATTTATCGATTATAGATGGTTTATTTTCTTTCTTCATAGACTTTTCTTTTATTTTCAACCATACCATACTTCATAACATAAGCAAATCAGGATGGACATCTAAGCAAACGGTCATTCATCGATATGCAATTTCTTCAACTAGTCACCTTACTAACTACTTAGGCTTCCCCTGTTAAAAACCTATAATTAAGTGCTTACGAGTCTAACATAGATAAACTACACAAAACATCAGATAAAAGTGCATTAAAGGACTTATCATTTCTAAGATTTCATCCTAAAACATAAAATATCATCATAGGACCTATGTTTAACTATCAAGGACTAAAAACAAACAAAACAATAATATTTTTTTTAAGAAAAAATAATAACAGGTAATATCAAGCGCATGCATACGTCCCCACACTTAAAACTTGCATTGTCCTCAATGTAAGATAAATATAAAGAAAATGATTAAGGAACAATACTACCAGGCACAGAGTTGATCAGGTTCATGCCGGTGAGACTTTGAGTTGTGTGGCTGTGTAGGTTGTGCTAAAACCTACAAAAACACTTATACAAATAATAATAATAAAAGATGCAATTAGCACATAATAAAATAAAACTAAATTAATGAAAATAAATAAATGCAGATACAAGGGTTGCCTCCCCGCTAGCGCTAAGTTTAACGTCTTCAGCCAGGCACAAACACTCAAATTGTTCTTGGTGGCTTCCATCTAGCATACTGATGAAGGCATGGGAGGGAATGTTTGTCCACCCGCGGTAATTTATCCATTGATCCTCCATGATCTGGTGGCTGAATTTTGGTACTGCAGATAAGGAAAAATTCACTCAATCTCCTTTTTAACCTCACAGGTATCATCTTTAGTTGCATATTAACTCTTATTTTCCTCATTTTTCAGTTCTTTGGTACCAATTTCAGTTCAGAAGGATTTGATTCAGGTTGTAGAGATGTTGTTCCTAGTAGGACTGTTTCTAGCTTGTATGAGTAATAACAGTCATCCTTACCCTGTGATTATTTTTCAATATTTGGATCTGGAACTCTCATTGTGGGCCTAAGTGCTTGTGGGAAAGGTAATCTTGGTTGGAAGGGTGGCACTGGTTCTTCTTGATAGGTACCTATACCACTATCTTTGGGGTCATCTATGGTGTTGGACATGTCCTGCAAGCCTACCTCTTTAGCACTCACAGTGATTATAGCATTAACACCTCTTATTCTGGATACCTCATGATCAGCATGTGCCATGTGCTACCTTTATGCATTTGGTTGAGTATGAGATGAGAATTTTCCTTATTTTTGCACACTCAGGACATTGGACAATTTAGAGATTTGACACCTAATTTCCTTATGGTCGTCAGTGACCTGAGCTATTAATGACTCAATCCTTTGATTGGTTTTATTATGGGCTTCTATAATTGCCTTTTGTTCCTCCATAAATGCTTGCACACTATCCTTTAGGGAATTCCTAAGAACTGCAGGTGTGTGATACTGGGGGGCACTATAATCTCTAGGTGGTGGTGCTTGAATAGGGTGATGAGACTTCTGTCTCTAACTAAGATTGGGATCGCTCCGCCAATTAGGGCTATAGGTGTCTGGATTTGGTGTATAAGGCTTTTGGTACGTCCCTAAGGTGTTGCAGTGTTCCTCATATGTTCCTCTCATCTCACCATATACCAGACACTCTTGAGGTTCTAAGTGGGCAATTGAATATATACTTTTGCTATCTCTGGATTTTAAGGCCTCTAACTGTCTAGTAAATAGCTTCACTTATGCCTTAAGACTATCCTTCTCCCTAAAATGGCGCATGCCTCTACTAGAAGAATTGTGTGTCATATCAGTGTTATCCAATGCATTAGGCCTAGTCCATGTATGATATTTCTTAGCTAGGTCATCTAAAGACTCGAGTGCCTCATCAGGGTCCTTTCGGATGAACTCACCATTACACATTGTCTCAACGAATTGGCGCTCCCTAGGGGTCAGTCCATCATAGCAATAACTTACTAAACACCAACTCTCATATTTATGGTGAGGGTAACTAGCTAACAACTCCTTATACATCTCCCACGTTTGATAAAGGGTCTCACTATCTCTCTGGGAAAAGGTGGAGATTTGTCTTTTCAAGGCATTAGTCTTATGGTGTGGGAAGTATTTGTCAAAAAATGCTTGGGTCATCTCGCCCCACGATCCTATTGACCTAGGTCTCAAAGAATACAACAAGCTCTTAGCTCTATCCTTAAGAGCAAAGAGAAAGAACTTAAGTCTAATTGTGTCGGTAGTCCCAAAACGGTCATGGAAGGTTGCTACTACCTCTTCAAACTCGCTAACATACATGGTATGTGCGCTAGACGCGGATAGTGTAGAAAAAGGATTTTCAAATGTTTTCTTAGAATCTGAGCTTTTTTCTTCATTCCTAACAAATCTACCAAATCTATCCCTACGTCTAGACATGCAATTTAAGTTCAAATAATATGAGAAATGAAATAAAATAAAAATAAATAAATAAAAAAAAAAGAATAAACTAAAACTTAAAATCTAAATAAAACAAAAACAAAAATAAAATAACTAAAATAAATACTAAAATAAAAGATTAGAAACAAAAATAAATAGAACTAATTAAAAATCAAAACTAAAATATTAAAAAGAAAATAATGAATAATAAATGAAGAAAATAAAATAAAATACTAATAAAAAAATGGAACGAAGTTACCGCTTCGTTGTTGACTAAGCAAACCTGCTCCTTTTGGTTGTAAACCGTCTCCCCGGAAGCGACGACAAATTTTGATTACGCCCAAAAATAACTTGCGGTTATCGCAGTATAGTTGGGGTGTCGATTCCTAAGAGAGATGGTTACATGAACTAGTTTACTTAAACAAAAACGTTAAAGGTAACTTAATAAATAAAACGATAAAATTTGTAATTAAATTAAAGATAAATAAAACAATGAAAAGATAATAAAAGATAATGGCAGAGAAAAACAGCAAAGCATCAGGAATCCCTCTTGCATCAAACTCCTATATTTAGTTATTAATTCCTGTTACTACTCAGTTGAGGGTTTCACATCCCAAACCAACAACCGAAAAATATTAAATTCTACGCATGTTAAAATCTAAGGTAATTAATGATTATTTTCTCTATATTAACAGCACACGAAAGTCATCGTTACGAGTTATCTAACGTCGACAATATACCCTTAGGCCATACTGCAGTAGAAGAATAACACACAAAACAATTTTTACCAGTCATAATTAAACCACACATAGAAGAAGCATGATTGGATCTATATGGGATTTGACAAAACATAATTTATGGGCTAAATAATCGAAAGAGAATAAAGAACAATAACATCGATTTTATTAAACGATTAAAATTCACTCGTAGGAATTAAAAACATAAATAATAAAAATCAAACACAAGAGTTCATCTCTAGTTTTGCCTAGGGGATTAGTTCCTTATAAAAGAAATAAAAATAGCCTGTGATTGGAGAGAATTATCGCTCTGATTCATTGAGGCTCCGCGTCCCGGCTTCTGGGCTCTGATTTCTTCTCTGATCTCTCGGCACTGCCCCTGTTTCTTATTCTCTCAGAAGTAATTTTTTTTTTCTTGCGCATTGCTTCCTTTTTTTATTTGTGTTTTCGCGCTGCCTGCGCTGGTTTTGCTTGGAGCCTCACGTATGGAGCTTTGCATATATTTATAATGAGACAATTTGAAACACTATACAATATGGGCCCCACCAACTTTCTTCTTTTACTTGACTTCATGAAATTGCCCTTATAAGTGGGGCCATTTTGGTAATTTTTGGAGATGATATTTGTATTACCATTCTTATTTCAAATATAAAAATAAGAAGAAAAACAGAATACAAAAAACGTGAAAGAAAGAACGAACAGGGGAAATACACGAGTGGAGAAGAAAGTGGCACCGGCGGTGATCTGGATGGAGGTACGTCAACGTACCGGTGGGGATGGGATCGTTCGGTGAAGGGGGAGAAGCCAATGGCCGGCGATCGGCCAAACAATGTATGAATTGGCGAGAAAATGGAGGAAACAGCGGCGCGAATGGGTTTCGCAATTTTGGCTCGTCGGTTCATTTCACGACCCGAGCCACCCAACAAATCAAAGCCATCGACGAGTACTACGAGTATGCGGAGTCGATTTCACCGAACAGCGACCGGTTACACGTAAAACGAGGAGAGATGCGTGCGTGAATATTGAAACCCAGATGAACAATAACTCCGATTGGAATTCTGACGACATCAGTACGTTCATATTGTCGTTGGGAGTCCGAATATGCCATCGGAATTTCGGTACGACTCTCCGTTAAAAATGCGTTATTTTAAAGTTTTCAATTATATATTCGGATGTTTCCGGTAGTTTCGTAGTGTAGTGAATTAACATTAAATGAATTGTATGTGATATAATATGTTAAAACAATGCTTGTCGTAGAATTCGAGTTAGAACGAATTAGATTTGATCAATCTGATAGATAGAGCGGGTTTCTCGCTCGACTGACTGTAAATGATCGTAACTATGGATAAGACATAAATTTGATATTGCGAGAGTAATTGAGTAAGTCCAGATTGTTCGAGAGGTCCAAGATCCTTCCGCAGCGTTTGCGAAAAGTTTTCCGCAAGATTTACCTCAAACGTGTAAAATAAGAGTTTAAGTCATCTGGCTAGTTCTGAATAGTATATAAGGATATATTAGAGTAATGAAGCTTAAACCGTTGGAACGGAGAGGATTCGTGTATTTCGGGAAGGTCCGGAGGTTTATTATAGATGAGTAGAAAGTTCCACAAATAGCGGTTCTGACCATGTTTGTTATTTGTTTTGACAGATCGGACCGAGATTATGAGTGTCTGCCTAGCCAGGTAAGTAATCCATGCGATGATTACTTGTGACGTGTTCTGATTGAATGTAAATAATAAATAAACTTTATAGACATATGTGTAAATATAAAACAGGAAATGTGTGTGTGTGTATATATACACACACTTGAAAGTATAAGAATGATAAGTATATGTATTTGTAATATGGGAACATATACACATGATTAAAATATAGGATACTTGGGATTAGGGGTTGTAGAAACTACACCCTAGGGAATGGGATCAAAGTTTAAAGAATGACAAATTGTAAGAAAGTAACTATATATGTTCAGTGTATGTAGAAGGATACAAAAATAAGATCACGAGCACATATATAGCTAAGTATAAGTATTTATGATTAAATAGGCACTAAAGTAGGCAGAAATGGTGTATGTATGTATAAGCAAGAGGTTGTGTGTTTTAAAGTACAAAAAGTAAGTAAGTTGCATAGAAAAATAAATAAGCATGTATCTTATATGTATGTAATCTGTATACAAGTATTTTGAGGCATGACTAAGTGAGCACAGAGTATATGTGGGTATGAACATATGTAAATGAGATCTTCGAGCATGTTGTTTTAAATATATGAAAGTATGTAAATAAATATGATTATATCAATATATGTTTTGTGTGAGCATAGAGGGTGCATGTAAATGAATAGTCTCAATGTATCATAAATATGCAAGAATGAATGCATGTACATGTATGATAGTATAAGAAATGCATATGCATACCTATATGTTATGGTGTTCAGAAGTTAAGTTAAAGCTAAGAATGTTTTTAAGTTTCAAAGTATTACAAGAATAGTTTTCAAATATTTTTGAAAGAGATGTATTTCAGAAGATGTTCTTTACAGTTTGGGGTTTGATTTAAGTTTTTAAAAGTTGATCAGCAGTTTTTACATGATTTTTGAGGCATTAGGTAAAACCTCACCCCCAGTATGTAACTTGAGATATAGTTGGAATTGATGGATACAGATAACATGTGCACATGTTGGGCCAAGATGGCGGCTTAGGATTGTGTACCTGGTCCCTAGTCTAGAGCTTGGGCGGTAGCATTGATCAGATCATCAGTATATAGTTTTCAAAAGTCAGATTTTAGTAGATAGTTTTCAAAAAATAGATTTTAGAAATAGTTTCCAGAAACAACAGTTTTATAAGAGATTCATAATTTTAAAGCAAAAACCAGTTTTCAAGTAAAGTTTTCAACAAAGAGTTTTCAGAAAGAAAATTTTGGTAAAAGTTCTTTAGAAAGGGTTTTCAGAAAGCATTTTCTAAAAGCATACCATGTTGAGTAGAGTAAAGTTTACAAGTCATGCAAATAAATCATACATTTTGGTTATCATTTGAAAATGCATATAGTTGATATTATGCATGAAAGCATTAGTACATTCATATGTAAGTTTTTTCAGAAAAATGTTTTAATGTAATAGTTTATAAAGCATGGCATATTAAAGCAAGATATAATTCAAAAGTTATGAATATAAACCATATATATATATATTACAGAAACCATTTGAGTTGCATATAATTGGCATTTATGCATAATAGTATTAGTGTGTGTGTGTATATATATATATATAACATTGTATGATGACTGTATGAGTTATATATATATTTACATAGAAGGAACACTTTCTGTGAATATTATTGTATGATAAGTGTGATGACATTTATTTATGTATACACGATTGATGATGGTAGGATAAATGTTTAAAATAAAGAATAGTTGATAATTTCGATTTGATGATATTTCAAGGAAATAAAAGAAAGAAAGCTGTAATAGATGCCTGAGCTGAACTTGCAGAGAGTATACAAGGATATCATGAGATATCAGAGTAGAGCAGTGAAAACAGGGTTGAGTTTTGACAGTGATATAGAAACTTGATGTAATTAATTTGGATGTTTGTTAATGTAAGTGGTAAACAGGATTTAAAGTATGAGTAATCAGATAAAAGGATCAGTAACAAGTAATATATTTGCTCAGGTTAATACATAAAAGGAATTAAGACTTTCTGTGTGTTTGACGCTCAAATTATGAGCATGGTTACTGACTGAGTCTTATGACTCACACTACAACAGTTTGTTAGTTTTGCAGGTCAGTAGTAGTCATACTGAGCCAGCAGGATTTTGGTGAAGAATTTGAAGATAGTGGATCGCCCCAATTGCAGTCAAGGAAGTCATTGAGTCCTGGGTTGAGTTATGGGTCCTCACGGCCCTTGTATTTGTATTTGCATTTATATCTCATATGTAGAGTTATGTAATAGCATAGTTTTATTTTGAGTTCTGGCCGGAGGCCAATTTTTTATATTTTTAGGTCTGAGGCCTTGATGATGGTTGCATATGTTTTAGATTGCAAAGCAGATTGTCTCATGGTGCTGGCTATAAGCCAGATTGCATGATGTTCTGCATACATCATGCCGAAATTTCTACAGAATCATAGGCTTATGGAGGCAGGATTAGCCTGTCTCCTGCTAGTAACATCTTGGCTCAGGCGGGATGTTACATATATGAAAACTTTCACCTTCGTTTCTCTTTCTTTTTTTAAAATCAAACCCAGTATCACTAAGAGTATTAGTAAACATACTTTTCTTGGGGGTCAAATTTTCTAATCTTTTTTTAACTTCCTCCTCCAAACTTCTCATTTCCGACATATCACTATATTTTACCTTTTTACAAGATGCAATTCTTTTTTGAGGAATTTTCAACAAGTGAGCCCTTACTCTTGTATAAATATTTTTTTCTTTTCAAGAAAAAATTCATTCGCAACTCAAATTTCCTCCACATCACTTTTTCTATTAGCTTAACATACCTTCAATAAAAGATTATTTCAATCATCATCATTTGATAAAGTTACGACATCACTACCATTAACATTACTAGATGAAGAATTCATGGCAATAATTGAATTATCCATATGTTAAATTCACAAACTGTAAATATAAAATGAGATTAAGTCTTACACGTTAAACAAAAAATAATATATAAAGTAACAAAGGGGAACAAGACCCGTTCTTCTATTTTATTCATGTATCACCTGTCTGAATCTTGGAGATTTATTGAAAAAGATAACTGTCAGTGTGTTAACTAAATTGATTGGTTGCTTTGTTGTAACATCAATTAATATATTGAATTATTTTTTTTTACAGTTGATCATGGATTCAAAAATTATGGAAAACAACGATAGTAACAGCGATTTAGTAAAAGGACAAAAGTTTACCACATTGGATGAATTACATGAATTTTACAATACTTACGCTAGAGAAGCCGGTTTTAACAAGAGATGAGATAGTAAGGAGCTAGGTATAACAAGAGATGGGTGTGGTGCGAATTTGGCAGTGGTTAAGTCTAAGGATGACAAATATGAGGTTCGTTTTTTTGTTGAGGCACAAAACCATTCTCTGCCAAAATACGAAAATTACATAAATCTGGAATTTCCAAAATTGTTAACTATTAGAACACCCTTTTAAGTTTTTTGCCTCCAAAATCCAAATATCACGTCCATTTTTCTAATTATGCATCCAAAGTATTATTTCACCTGCATATGAAATAAAAATTACAATAAAAATATATAAAACATAAATTTAATTATTATCTCATAAATGCGCAAAATTAAATGGATTAATGAAATTATAAGTGTAAAATGATTATTTTTTCTTTATTAAATATACACTTTTTAGTGTTCATCGCACACCCTAACCAGCTCGTTACTAGTATGTAACACCCCGCCAGAGGCAGTATGCTACCGGTAGAAGACATGATTGACCTATTTCCATAAGCCTCGAAATTTACAAAAATCTGGCATGATGTGTCCTAAATCTGGACAATCTGGATCACATTCCAGCATCAAACTGAAACCTGAAATAAACATCACATATCAAAAGGACCTTAGGTCCACACCTAATACGTCAAATCATATCATCACGGCTCCGTGCCCACATCATCTATCAATATTAAAGGGCTCTGCTCACTACATCATAAGAAATCAAAACTTTTACCCAATATTTACAAACAATGTGCTCAACACAACAAATAAAATATTACTCCCAAATCCCACACTTTCTAAAGCTTATCCCAGGACCCTTGCAAGGGTGACTGCCGCTTGGGTGATCCGGGACTTGAGCATGACTTCCAAAGCTGAAGTGGTTGACCCACTTGGTGTCAAACTTGCAAAACTAGCAAACTGGTTTGGTGTGAGTTATAAAAACTCCGTAAGTAACCATGCTGGTACTACAAACAGAATATTTAAATCAATTACATTAGATGTTTTTCAAATTTACTAAGTTACGACAAGTTCAAAGTTATCAACCTTTGTTATCCTTTATACTTTACTAATATCAAATTTTTCATATTTACAACTTTACATGTTGTCAATATCATTATCAGACATTTCACGCACACTAAGCATGGATTTGAAATCACAAAGTACGTCACATACATCGATACCATTTCAATGTTGAAATATAAAATCACATATTAATACTTTATTACGATTAAGCACATTTGAAATATCATCAATTCGATAAATCTAACAAGCTTTCTTCAGTTCAGTTACAAATTATCTTTAATACCAAAACCTCTTTCTTCAATACTAAAACAATCTTCTTATAACCTACATTAACCATGATAACCTTACAATAACTTAACACTTGGGGTTCATTTGCATTCACACATACCATAACACACTTCTCTTATATACATGCAAATATAATTTCATAATTCTTACACATATATGAAATACCAATACAACTTAGAAAACAAGCTTTATAACCTCTGATATTCACATCGGTTTCAAATCATCCATTCATTTCACAGAAGCATACACGGTCCATACATATCATGAGTTCTATCATACACATACATACAGTCATACATATTTACAAACACCATGCAACCAACCACGAAGAACACATAACAATCGATACATCAAAGATCAAATCATTCAACAACACAAAAATACAGCTGGCTTACACACAGAATGCTCGTACGTGACTTATTACCTATTTTAGGATAGTTATGAGATGAATTTCGTCTGAACGGATCCCTAACCAGTTCGACTACGTCACCACAGGATTATCAACCAATTAAACATACACACATGCACAAATATAACGTGACACAAACTCATCACACGATCTCACATACATTTCAAACATTGCTTATCACATGTATCATCGTACAGACAAATATATACATCATACATATGAATATACTCGTTATTTAGAATTTCTGATACCATAGCCTTTTACTTTCCTAATACCATTTACCTATCGATTAAACATACACTGTTTTCAAAATTATTTCTGAAACATTGATACAATATCTTACCCATTATATATTTTCATTCATATTCGAATCTTATCAATGACAAACTTTTATCAATCAGGAAAGGCGTAGCTTACACCATCTCAACCCTTATACAGTTAAATCGTATGCAATAATCATTAATAAACTTATTCAAATAACACACATCTATACATATAAATACAATTTATAAATCACGAATTACTTTATTTACCGATCTTACATACTCTAATTATCCATAGCTTACCATTACATACCAATACAAATATGTGTACCAATACTTATACATATACTTGTCTATATACATATACATATACATACCATTACAGGTTCATACACTTACATACATAAACACATGCATATAGACATTGAACTTGTCAATTACTTTACTTTATAGCATAGCAATAACCAAAAATCCATACTTGTGGCGGTCAATTACTTAACTATACACAGTCTCGCACTTCTTTCTCAATACCTGACCGGTATAATCAAAGTTGACTCTCCCATGTATTATATGGAGAATTTTATAGGAATGTTATTTCCAGCAAATGATATATCATCATTATATAGTACAATCACTGTCAGTGCGCTCCCACTAACCTCCTTATATACACAAGCATCATTTTCGTTTTGAATTAAATCATATACCATTATGATTACATCAAAACGCTGGTTCTAAGAACGGAATGCTTGCTTCAATCCATAAATGGATCGACTTAACTTGCAAACCTTGTTTGTATGTTTTGGCATGACAAAACCATCAGGATGTTGTAAACATCCTCCAAAAGATTTTCATTAAGGAAAGCAGTTTTGACATTTAGCTGCCATATTTCATAAATGAAATATGTAGCATTAGCAAGCATCATCCGAATGAATTTAATTATGGCAACGGTTAAAAGGTTTCGTCGTAATAGACACAATATTGATAACGATACCTTTTCGCTACAAGCCTAGCTTTGTACGTTTGTATGTTGCCATCCATATTTGTCTTCATTGAAGACTTATATAGTACCAATAGGCACAATGCCTTTCGGTACATTAACCAGTGTCCAAACTTGGTTGATATACATGGAATCTATTTCGGATTTCATGGCACTTTGCCATAATAGGGAGTCGATACCTTATATCACTTCCTCATACGTAGCCAGTTTGTATTCCTCGATAAGATTGACATCTTCACAAGGAGAGATAAGAAACCCATACCTCCCAGGTTTTTTTTTACTCTCTCCGACTTTATGCGGTTCTTGTGTATTTGAAGATTGTGGTACAGTTTCATCCCTGATGAACTGTTTGTATTCTGTTAAGGAGTCGGTGTCTAGAACAGTGTTACTCTGATTTTCATCGAGTTTTACTTTCCTCCCACTTGCCACTACATATACGTATTCCTCTTAAGAGAACCGCATGGAGAACAACAATTACATTGTTCTCTTGTGAGTTGTATAAGTACTATATTTTGGTTTCCCTAGGATAACCAACAAATAGGCACTTATCCGATTTGGGTTCTAGTTTGGTATCATCCAAACATATGCCCAGCATTCCCAAATCTTCAAGAATAAGAAAACCCAGTTTCTTACTATGTCCGAGACAAAGTTCGATTTCTCCGTTCAGACACAACGTCAAATTGAGGTGTTCCGGGAGGAGTCCACTATGAAAGAATACCATACTCTTTCAAATAATCGAGAAACCTATTACTTAAGTATTTTCCACCACGGTCTAACTGTGATGGTTTAGTACTTTAGCTAGTCTGTGTATCTACTTCATGTCGAAACTCTTTGAATTACCCAAAAGTTTCCGATTTGTATTTCATTTGAAACACATAACCGTAACGCGATGCTACATCCGTAAAGGTTGCAAAGTATTCATATCCTCTTCTAGCCTAGCTAGATATGGGCCCCACTTACGTCACTGTGAACAAGGGCTAACAGATCGGTGGCACTTGCACTTTTACCAAGTAAAAGATGTTTTAGGCACTTTACCTGATTAAACTAGATTCGTAGACATCATTTGAATTAGAATCAAATCTGTACTAGTAGCCACTCTTTGAAAGTGTGGATATATGAGTCTTGTTAATGTGTCATAGACAACAATGCCTCAAATATGCCTTATCTAATTTATTCAGTTTGAGCTATTTCTCTGTCATGTTATATGTATGAGATTTATTTATATTCAAAATATAAATACTATTATTCATATCTAATGCGCTTATCTCAATATCATCTTTATAAACAAAACACTTAGTGTTCCAGAATATAAAGGTATTCCCGCAACGGGTTAAACTAGATATAGAGATAATGTTTCTAGTCAAACTTGGCACATTATAACAGTTTCCAAATTTAAATACATGGCCAGAGGGTAGTTCTAAAACTTAGGTTTCTACGATTAAAACAATGACTCTCGTCCCGTTTTTGACTCACAGGGCGATCTCAACTGAAGCTAGTCTCCTACAAATCAGTAGATTCTGCACATCAGTACATATTTATATACAACACTTAGTATCAAAAATCCAATTTTGAAATCAGTAGTGAACATGTTTATGACAAACATACTTGAAGTCGGAGCCTTGCCCCGTCTTCACTTCCTTCATGTCTGCCTCATCCATACAGCAATCACGCTTCCAGTGACTCCGTTTGTCACAGTTTAGGTAGACATCTTGGGATATGTCATTTATCTTCCTAGAAGACTGTAACGATTTTGCCTTTTCCCTTTTTCCACATCCCAGTAACCTTCAGATAAGCCTTGGCCATCTGGGATGTCGAAGTAAGATGCGTCTTGCACTTCTTGCCCTTTTGCAAACTATGGCTTTGTCTCCTAGAGCATAACCATTAACTCTCCAAGAGTTTTCTATTGCAATTAGTACTTCTAAGATCTAAGAATAGATCCATGAAGATCCTTCAATTTCAACATCATGGTTTACGGATCTAATCCTTAATTCTGACGAAGAAATTAAGGAGTTATTGCGGCAAGCATAAAGAATTGAGCACTAAAGTTTTCGTCACCATGAGTCTTCCAAAGCTCATGCTCTACTATTTGCTCAAATTCGGGCTAAGGCAAAAGAGGTTGCCATATCAAGTAGAGTAACTTCTTAGTTCCCAGGACTATCCTGAGGTTCTATTTTCAATCTGAAAATTAGAGCCGTTTAAAGAGATTTTCACCCATAATTATGATTTAAACGTTAATCTTTCAATTATCTTGATTCCAATAGTCTAACTATCCAATCAATGATTTCAGGTACAATTGAATATAATGATTACTATAGTCTAACTATATAATCAACTATAATTTGATTGGTTAAATTCAAATATATTGATTACTATGATCCAATTATATATTAAATTATAAATTAAGTAGTTTGAATACAGTCTAACTGTTTAATTTAAAACAACAATTATATATTAGTCCAACTAATATATATATATATATATATATATATTCAAATAATGATGAAAAATGAAATGAGCGCATTTTGGCAAGCATCTAAATGAAATTACAAATTTAATACTTGCCTCCCACTATTTTTCGGCGAGCCTCTAACCCTCTTTGGAGTACTCGAGAACCTAGTTTTCTAGTGGTCTAGGATCCCGTTAAATAACACATAATCTTGACTATGGCCAACAAATTATATGATATTTAACTATGTAGATCTCATCCCAATTCCTAAATCTAGTAGGTGGACCTCCAAGCCCGAAACGTATATCTAATATATGTCAATATATCCAATATATTGCCTAACCTTTTCCTCTAACTCAACTAAGTCTTGGCTTTGGCACAACAAGCTTAATGATTCTAGTCAAGCGTGTTGGACAAAATGACCATAGCGTCACTATTTGCACAGATCATTGTGTTGTTGTAGCAAATTAACTATGTGACAAGGAAATTGCACTCTCATCATTTGTGATTAGATCACCATAGATATATAAATGAAGAGAGGTCCCTATGATTAGTACCTGGACTGAGAATGATATGAGACAGTATCAGTCCCCGAAGGTTTAATCATTAAATATCCCTAGCCGTAGTATTATCGAGACTGGACATCGATAATGCGGAATAGGCTAGTATTGCACTTGTGCGCGTTTGTGAGGGCACAGCGGCATAGTTCTCATATATATAAGTATTAGATACTTATGCAAGTGCGATAGGAGGTCGTGTTTCACCGATGGTACGGGAAACAGCTTCGCTCTGGATAGACCCCTCGAAATCCCATTGGTATTATGACTATGTGTCTATGGGAGGCCGAAATCAAGGTAGGTGTGTATGGTCTTAACCTGAGACTTACATCGCTAATACTTACGATAATCGATAGACTTTGGTCTTGGTGGTAGGGGACTTTAAACGGGTTCTGTGTACACCATTTCTGTGTTTATATCAGAGAGTCGTAGTGTATTGGGTGTGATGTCAAGACGGAAGTATCACTTCAGTCATATTGGAGTTGATGTCACGCAGGATACGGTACTAGTGCTCTTGAGTGTTGCGCAACCAATCGGGATATTGTGACCAGGTCATGTATATCCGATTATAGAGACTATGTTACCAGACATCCGATATGTGCTTCGGACGGGGGAGACACTTATCCACCCCCAGCCCTAGCACGTGATTATCCGATACTGGGCCGATATACACAATACTACGGTATACTACGCTTGATACAGATCTATATATTCCTGTAAGAATATTTCTGGAGAATTGGGTAGGCATGGCGCTTTGCTAGAAGCCAACCTTGTCTTGTAAATCGATATAAACGTAGTACGAGGTACTTACGTGTTCGGATAGTCCGACGATCGTATTTACTGCCAACATATCCGGAGATCTCATGGGTCGCTTCCTGAAGATTCACACGATGATGTATGACTCGCACTTTGATTAATCTGGGATTAATTAGAAAATAGAGATAGAATTAATCTGGGATTAATTCGATGAGAGAGAAAATTAATCTGGGATTAATTACGGAGATATTTTATCTCGGATAAAATATCGTTAAAGAGAGAGAACGATTAATTTGGAATTAATCGATAAAATTAATATATTCGATATATTAATCGAAATTGGATTTCGACGCGGAATTAAAATTAGATTTTAATTCGGGCGAACGAATTAATTTAGAATTAATTCGTTAGCGACGTGAATAGTGAATTCGCTAGGCGTAATCTTAATTAATTACGACGCGACGGAAAATTCGTTAATTTGGAATTAGCGAACCCGAGCCCGAGAGTGATTGCGAGCGCATTCGCATTTCGAATTCGAGCGCGGCACGCGAGTCACATCAAGCGTCAAATCGTTTGTCACATCAATCGTCAAATCAATTGTCACTTAAAATGATGTGACTTGACAACATGTCACTTTATTAAAGTGATGTGATATGACTTATAGTAAAGTAGATATGATGTGTGAAAAGTAGAAAAGCATTATTAGACTTTTGCTTTTTACTTTTAAAATATATGATAATGATTTATATATTTATTTTGTTTTTTGAAAATAAAATTAAAATATATAAAGTTATCACTCTATCTCTCCAACATGCAAGGCATACGGTTTCTCTTTTCCCTCTCATTTTTCTTCTCCTCTTCTTCACGGCATGGTGCCGATTTCTTCTCAATTTTTCTGGTTAGACCGATTTTGAGAAGCAAACGAAGAAGGATGGTGCTAGCACACACACATGGGTTATACTTAGGTGATAGGGAAACGAATTCATGTGCTTGGATTTATTTTGGAGCTTGAAGCTTTGAGCTTCCATGGAGACCACTCATGGCCGATTTTTGGAGATGTAAAGAAGATCAAAACCGAGCAGCCCCTGCTGTTTTTGGAGTCAAAACCGAGCACCTACAAGAAGATAAATCGCATCTTGTTCTTCCTAGCATCAAACCCATCAATGTGAGTATGAATTCCGCCTTACTCCTTTGTGTATTCAACTCGTTTTTATGCATGTTTGTGATCCTTGGGACCTTGATTGAACTCTTACAATGGTATCTAGAGCTAATTGATGCATAAAACCGAATTAGGGTTCTTGAGCAAATTTGGGGCTTTTTGATTTTAGCTTGATTCTGTCTAATTGATTGTTTGAGAATGATTATATATGATTGAATTTGAGTTGTATGTAATCAATTTGATAAAAAAATTGATTGGATTGATTTTCCCCAATTTGCTTATTTTTGTCAAAACTTTAATTTGGGTAAACTCGATTTAGGCATGATTTGGTTGAATTGTTTGATGCATTATGCTTGAATGAGGTTGAATTGAAGTTGTGCATGATCAATTTCAAGAAAATTGGATTAGATCAATTTTCCCCAATTCTTTAGGTTGAAATGAAACTTGAAATTGGGTAAAATGTGTTTAAGCATGTTTTAATTGAATTGGATGTTTAAGTATGCTTAGAACATGTTTAATTGAGATTGTGTGTGATCAATTTCATGAAATTGAATTGGATTCAATTTTCACCAAATTGGATGCTTGGCCGAAAATTGGAAGAACCTAATGTCTTGGTAATTTTGTTTTGTTTGATCATTGGATGACTTAAAACAATTGGTTAATGTTGTTTTGAAGTTCAATTGGATTGAATTTTGATTTGGAACATTTTTCCCTTTTAAAGTGGCTTGGCCGAATCTTAGGAACATGAATTTATTGTGATTTTTTGTTTTAATTCATTGGATGAATTGTATTTATTTGGGAAATTAAGATTGTGGACTCAATTGGATTGAAACCGAATCGAATTGAAAAACCCCTAATTGCCGAGACTTAATAGCATGTTAATTGGGTTTGATTTTAATTGAATTGTGTTGGACACTATTTGGTTGTTAAAAGTGCATGATTAATTAGGCTAATTGATATTTTAGAAATGTTAATTGGGTAATTGATTGTGTATTACACTTAGGTTAATTAATTGTGAAATTTGGAATTTTATAAGTTAATTAATTGGGCTTGATTTTGGAAATTGGGCTTGTTAGGTTGTAATTGGGCTTTTGGGCTTTGTTGTAACAAAGTTGGGTTTAGGCAAAATTGGTTGGATCCAATTAGGCCCAAAACCGAATCCAAAAGGTCCAATTATGATTTAATGGACCTTAATTATTTAATTGGGCCTAATGGGCCAAAATAATTTAAAGGCTTATGGGGTAACTCCCGGATTGGATTTTGGTTGTTCGGTTTGACCCGAGTTGACCAAAAGTCCACGCCTATAGAAATTAATTAAAAGCCCATTGGACTTTAATTAAATAAAACATTAGATGTTAATCGGGCTTTGAGACCCGTTGCGATTAAATTTGGAATTTAAGTCGTAAAGGTTCGTTAATAAAGGTGTAATATTTAATTTGGAATTAAATAATGAATTAGAATTAAATACGTATTAAATTGGATTTAATTATGTAATTTAATTTAATTCGTAGAAATTGTACTTTGAGTACGTGTTTGCAATACGAGTTTGACTCGAACAAAAATCAAATCTTTGTTTGAACATTGGATGATCACTAATAATCAAGATTAATTAATTTGATTGATTGATTGATAACATGCTTGTATGAATACATGGTTATGATGTTTGAATAATGTATATCGGATGGATATAAGTCGGGTTGGGCGATTTTGGAAATTGTAATAAATTTGATTTATTAAATTGGACCTGCGTGTCCAGCCTTATCTCTTATTTCTTTGTATTCTCTTCTCACATATTCCCCTCCATGTAAAAGAGGTTTCTTTAGAAGTGTAGTGTAACGGGTAGTAGTAATACAAGTGCTAGCGGGAGAGAGAAAGTGAGAGATTTGATCTAGGATCAATGTAAAATATCCATCCGCATATCATTATTATTTTATTTCATACTCGCTTTATTATGTGTTTAGAATGCATGCTTAAGGGTGTATGATGATGAGACCTTAACAAAGATAATTAAATTGGTAGCCAATTTGCACGCGAAAAACCCTCGTTTTATATTAAGCAAAATATCCTTCCATTGAATGATTCTTGTTCAAGATCCGAAGTTGGCATTGGTTTTTATTGACCAAAGTCAAGACCTTTGTCAATCAAGGATGTACTTGAATCATGAGAGTTTTGTTGCATATCGGTGTCTTGTCCAAATCGTGATTTTTATTGGCCAAAGTCAGATCACTTTTTTCCAATGACATTGATTACAAAACTTTCCTCGTCAATGGGTCCAGCTTAACTGGAATCATTAGGTTTGTTTTGGCCAAAGCCAAGGCCTAGATGATTCAGAGGATAGGGTTAGGAAAATGTAATGGATACATTGACATTATACATATGTTTCGGACTTGGATGTCCACCTAACCGGATCTAGGAATTGGATGAGATCCAATTGATCTGTGAGATCTACCTAGTTAAATAGCATACAGCTTTTTATTGGCCAAAGTCAGGGTTGTGTGTTATTTAATAGGATCCTAGCCCACTAGGAAACACGGTTTCCCGAGTACTCCACAGAGGGTTAGAGGCTCGACGAAAAATAGTGGGAGGCAAGTATTGAATTTGCAACATTCGTTCGAATACTCGCTAAACACGCTCATTTTATTTTATTTCGTCATTAGATTAAATATTAGTTAGACTAATATTTAAATTGTTGTTTTAATAAACAGTTGGACTGTATTATACTTGATTATATATAATTGGATTATATTAATCAATATATTTGAATTAATAATTTCAGTTTACAGTTGATTTTATAATTGGATTATAGTAATCAATGTAATTGAGGTTAATTAATTTGGATTATATTTGATTATATAGTTGGACTATTATAATCATTATAATATATAAAGTACCACTAATCGTTGATTAAATAGTTGGACTATTGTAATCAAGATAAAATTGAAAAGTTGAATATTTAAAATATAATCTAGGATTAAAATATTTTAAATGATTTAATTTACAAATTGGGAATAAATAATAGGTTACTTTATTTGATAAAATAACTTATTATACGTTGCGCCCAAAATTAAGCAAATAGTAGAGCATAAAATCTTTGAAAGATTTATGTGATGATGACTTTAATGCTTAATTAATATACTTATAATAAATCTATCTTTAGATTTAAAAGTATTAAAATTGCAATTAATAATTCTTGGAGAATTAATTGACTATTCTAGTGGAGAAAAGTCAAAGTTTGCAATTGGGCATGTAGCACAAGGTGCATATCGTTTCGATATTCCGAAACCCAGGCTTGGCCAAATGTTCCTAAAATATTGAAAAGGATAATTGACATATCCCAAAGGGACTACCATTTGGATATGGAAGACACGAAGGAATTAAAGAAAGGGCGAGGCTCTAACTTTAAATATATTTGTCTAAGTTATGATCACTACTAGTATTGAATTAGATTTTAAATACTTAGTGTGGTACATAAAATGTATATGATACCGAGATAAACACATTAGATGTGAATAACAGAATTTATATTTTGAATATAAATAAAATCTCAAACATATAAAATGACAAATAAATAAGCTCATATTGATTTGATCAATAGAGACTTATTTGTGGCATTGTTGTCTGGGACACAATTAAACAAGACTCGTATATCCACACTTTTGAAGAGTGGGTACCAGGACTGATTTGACTATTCAAATAAGGTCTGCGAATCTAGTTTATTAGGTAAAGTACTTAAAATACTATTTACTTGGTAATAGTGTAAGTGCCACCGATCTGTTAACCCTATTCATGGTGAAGTTAGTGGGCCCATATCTAGCTTGGCTAGATGTGTACATGAATATTTCGTGACCTTAACGGATGTGGCATCACGTTATGGTTATGTGTTTCTTTTGAAGAACACAAATACGAAACTTTGAGTTTCGACACGAAGTATACAAACAGATCGGCTGTAGTATTATGCCGCTACGGTAAGACCGTATTGGTAAATACTTAAGCAGTAAGTTTCATACGTACATGAAAGAGTACGGTATTCTTTCATTTGAGGACTCCTCCCGAGACACGTCAATTGACGGTGTGTCTGAACTAAAAAACCAAGTTTTGTTGGACATGATTAGGTTTTTCGTGAGTCGCTCTGAGCTACTGTTTCCTTCAACAGGATATGTATTAACAGTGCAAAACTTATTTAGAATAAGGTTCCATGTAAATCTGTTTGACAGATATCATATAGGATATGAACAGGAAAGAAACGAGGTTTCTCATTCCTGATAATTTGGGTATGCCAGACATAAAGTTTGGATGATACCAAACTAAGAACCCAATTGGATTAGTGCCAATATAGGTTATCCTAAGGGAAACCATAAGTATAGTACTTATAAATCCCACATGAGAACAATGTGATTGTTGCTCACCATGCGGTTTTCCTGAGAGGAATACCGATATGCAGTGGTCAGTGGGAGGATAGTGATACTCGATGAAAATCGGAGTAATACTATTCAAGGCACAAGGTCCGTAATGGAACACAAACAATTCATCTATGATGAATCTGTACCATTAATCTTCAAATACACAAGAATCGGGTAGATCGGATAGAGTCAGAAAACAACCTAGGGTATGGGTTTCTGATCTAACCTCATTAAGATGTCAATCTTATGAAGGTATATCCACCGACTACGTTTTGAGGAAGTGATACGAGGTATCGACTCCCTGTTATGGCAAAGTTCCATGAGTCCGAAATGGATTCCATGTATAACGACTATTATGGATACTAGTTGTTGTACCACAAAGCATTGTGCCTATTGGTACTTTATACGTCTTCAAGGAAGACATACATGGATGGCAACACACCAACGTACAAAGCAGGGCTTTTGACGGAAAGGTATCGTTATCAACATTATGTTAATAACGGTTCAACCTTTTACCTGTTGCCATGGTAAATCCATTTTGAAGATGCTTGTTGATAACTGTATATTTCATTTATGAAATATGTCAGTTACAAATCAAAATCGCTTTCCTGAAAAGGAAACCTTTTGGAGAATGTTTATAACATTCTGACGATTTTGTATAACCGACAAACAAGGTTTGCGGATTATTCAATCCATGTTTGGATTGAAGCAAGCATAGGGTTCTTGGAACTGACGTTTTGAAATAATCATAATGGTTTATGATTTAACTCAAAACGAAATAATTCTTGTGTATATAAGGAGGTTAGTGGGAGGGCGCACTGACAGTGAAAATTCCCATAAAGCTATTGTTGAAAGCTTGGCTTTCATAAGAAATTCTCCGTAGAATTCTGGGGAGTAACAACCTTTATTCAAGGAATAAAGATCTACTGGGCTAGATTTGGAGTTGGTAACACTCTCTGAGAAATTGTACATTTAAAATGTACTTATATTGGTGTCTCATACGCTTTGAGCATATGGAGTCACAATCAGGTCAATCCAAGTGATAGTCACTGGATTGAATTTAAGGACATCTGTTAGTATCTTAGAGAACTAAAGATGTTGTCTTAAACTATGGAGATGGAGAACTTGAAGTGACTGGGATCACTGCTGCAAGTTTCCAAACCGGTAAATATTGCGGTACTATAAAGTTTGAACACTGGGACAGTGAGCTGGAAATCTTCCGAGCAAGATAACTGTTGCCGATTAACAACAAATGCGGATTATTGCTGCAGCTGAGGCAGTAATAGAAGCCATTTGGATCGATAATAAATCTAATTAGATTAGATATAGTTCTGTTAGCAGCTGAGCTAGGCGTCAGCACAGGCTAAAGAATTAAAGGTCTCATCGACGATCCAGATATATACTTCTATATCATCTGATTCGTTCGGATCATACATCGTGGCGATGTGATGATCGTGTAAATCGCATCAGACGATAATTAAGCAAATCCGCTGACGAAAACCTTTCCTCAGCAATTTGAGCGAACCATACATAGTTCAGGTGTGGGACACTTGAGTGACTGGCTATGTGCCAAGTGGGAGATTGTTGGACAAAAGACCCATAGCGTCACTATTTGCACAGATCATTGTGTTGTTGTAGCAAATTAACTATGTGACAAGGAAATTGCACTCTCATCATTTGTGATTAGATCACCATAGATATATAAATGAAGAGAGGTCCCTATGATTAGTACCTGGACTGAGAATGATATGAGACAGTATCAGTCCCCGAAGGTTTAATCATTAAATATCCCTAGCCGTAGTATTATCGAGACTGGACATCGATAATGCGGAATAGGCTAGTATTGCACTTGTGCGCGTTTGTGAGGGCACAATGGCATAGTTCTCATATATATAAGTATTGGATACTTATGCAAGTGCGATAGGAGGTCGTGTTTCACCGATGGTACTGGAAACAGCTTCGCTCTGGATAGACCCCTCGGAATCCCATTGGTATTATGACTATGTGTCTATGGGAGGCCGAAATCAAGGTAGGTGTGTATGGTCTTAACCTGAGACTTACATCGCTAATACTTACGATAATCGATAGACTTTGTTCTTGGTGGTAGGGGACTTTAAACGGGTTCTGTGTACACCATTTCTGGGTTTATCAGAGAGTCGTAGTGTATTGGGTGTGATGTCAAGACGGAAGTATCACTTCAGTCATATTGGAGTTGATGTCACGCAGGATACGGTACTAGTGCTCTTGAGTGTTGCGCAACCAATCGGGATATTGTGACCAGGTCATGTATATCCGATTATAGAGACTATGTTACCAGACATCCGATATGTGCTTCGGACGGGGGAGACACTTATCCACCCCCAGCCCTAGCACGTGATTATCCGATACTGGGCCGATATACACAATACTACGGTATACTACGCTTGATACAGATCTATATATTCCTGTAAGAATATTTCTGGAGAATTGGGTAGGCATGGCGCTTTGCTAGAAGCCAACCTTGTCTTGTAAATCGATATAAACGTAGTACGAGGTACTTACGTGTTCGGATAGTCCGACGATCGTATTTACTGCCAACATATCCGGAGATCTCATGGGTCGCTTCCTGAAGATTCACCGATGATGTATGACTCGCACTTTGATTAATCTGGGATTAATTAGAAAAGAGAGATAGAATTAATCTGGGATTAATTCGATGAGAGAGAAAATTAATCTGGGATTAATTACGGAGATATTTTATCTCGGATAAAATATCGTTAAAGAGAGAGAACGATTAATTTGGAATTAATCGATAAAATTAATATATTCGATATATTAATCGAAATTGGATTTCGACGCGGAATTAAAATTAGATTTTAATTCGGGCGAACGAATTAATTTAGAATTAATTCGTTAGCGACGTGAATAGTGAATTCGCTAGGCGTAATCACTTAATTACGACGCGACGGAAAATTCGTTAATTTGGAATTAGCGAACCCGAGCCCGAGAGTGATTGCGAGCGCATTCGCATTTCGAATTCGAGCGCGGCACGCGAGTCACATCAAGCGTCAAATCGTTTGTCACATCAATCGTCAAATCAATTGTCACTTAAAATGATGTGACTTGACAACATGTCACTTTATTAAAGTGATGTGATATGACTTATAGTAAAGTAGATATGATGTGTGAAAAGTAGAAAAGCATTATTAGACTTTTGCTTTTTACTTTTAAAATATATGATAATGATTTATATATTTATTTTGTTTTTTGAAAATAAAATTAAAATATATAAAGTTATCACTCTATCTCTCCAACATGCAAGGCATACGGTTTCTCTTTTCCCTCTCATTTTTCTTCTCCTCTTCTTCACGGCATGGTGCCGATTTCTTCTCAATTTTTCTGGTTAGACCGATTTTGAGAAGCAAACGAAGAAGGATGGTGCTAGCACACACACATGGGTTATACTTAGGTGATAGGGAAACGAATTCATGTGCTTGGATTTATTTTGGAGCTTGAAGCTTTGAGCTTCCATGGAGACCACTCATGGCCGATTTTGGAGATGTAAAGAAGATCAAAACCGAGCAGCCCCTGCTGTTTTTGGAGTCAAAACCGAGCACCTACAAGAAGATAAATCGCATCTTGTTCTTCCTAGCATCAAACCCATCAATGTGAGTATGAATTCCGCCTTACTCCTTTGTGTATTCAACTCGTTTTTATGCATGTTTGTGATCCTTGGGACCTTGATTGAACTCTTACAAAGCGTGACCCATTGACTTTGGAAAACTTCGTAATCAATGTCAATGGACAAGAAGTGATCTTGACTTTGGCCAACAAATCACAACTTGGACAAGACATAAGATATGGAACAAAACCTTCATGATTCAAACACATCTGCGATGGACAAAGGTCTTGACTTTGGCCAACAAACCAGTGCCAATCTTGGATCTTGAGAATGAATCACTCAATGGAAGGAAAACTTTTAATATTTATTGAGGGTTTTTCGTGTAATTAGCAACCACTTAATTATCTTTGATTAGGTATCATCATACACCCTTAAGCATGCATTCTAAAAGAATAATAAGGCACATTAAATAAAATAATAATGATATGCGGATGGATATATAATACATTTTGTTCTTAGAACAAATCTCTCCCTTTCCTCTCTCCCGCTAGCATTATTCTTACTTCTACCCAATTACATAATACTTCTAATGAAACGTCATTTACATTTAGGGGAATATATGAGAAGAGAATTACAAAGAGTCAAGAGATAAAGGCTGGACACGCAGGTCCAATTTAATAAATTCAAAGTTTATTACAATAATTTCCAAAATTACCCTTACCCATCTAATATCCATCCGATATACATTATTCATACAATACATCCATGTATTCACACAAAGCATGTTATCAATCAATCTAATCCAATTAATTAATCTTTGTTTAATGACCATCCAATGTTCAAACAACGATTTGATTTGCGCGATTCCAACTCATTTAAGAAAAATACTCAAAGTAAGTATTCTTGAATTATATCGAACTATAATTCTAAATCCAATTTAAATTATATTCAATACTAATTCATATTTAATTCCAAATTAAATAATTACATTTTAAATGTGCCTTTAGACTTGGATTCCAAATCCAATCTTAACGGGTCTCAAAGACCCAATTAGTATCCAATACTATTCAATTAAAGTTCAATGGGCTTTTAATTAATTCTTTAGGCATGGGCTTTGACAATTATAGGTCAAATCCAAGATGCTAGGCCCAATTAAGAATCACCCTATGTCAAAAATCAATTTAGGCCCATTAGGCCCAATTGAAACTTTAAAGGCCCAATTGAAACTTTAAAGGCCCAATTATCACATTTGGACTTTATGGAAATGGTTTTAGGCCCAATTGGATCCAACCAATTATCCTAAACCAAAATTGGTCCAACCAAGCCCATTAAGCCCAAATATAATATTAAAAGCCCAATTTCAAATTAAGCCTAATTAATTAAATTCCAATATTCATAATATCACAATTTAGTTAACTAGAGTGTATAGCCATAATTAATTATTCAAATTAACATTTCCAAAATACCAATTTACATAATTAATCATGCTTTAATTAATCAACTTATGTCCTACACAAATTGAAGCAAAATCAATCCCAACATGTTTCCATGGCTCACGACAATGGCATATAAATTCATTCAATTTGATTCCAATCTAATTAAATCAACATTCAATATTTCTATCATGACATCAACACATCCAATATGTCAAATTTCAAAAATTCCCATGAGCTTATTCTAGGGTCATATTCAGCCAACATAAGGATTTTGGGAAAATTATTATAGTCTCTTTACATAAATCCAATGATGCAAAACTCTAAGTAATCATCATCTAACATCAACCAAACACTCAATTTGAAGAAATCATGCTTAAATCACAAAAGCCCCAAATTAAAGTTTATGAACCCAAATTCATTTCATGCTTAATTTAGGCTATGATACTATTGTTGGGTTCATTAAGAACAACCTAAGATCAATTAAGCATAAATTATGTGTTAATAAAAAAAGTAAGTTGCAGAAAGATACTCACTTTGATTGGAAAATGGATGTAGAGAATAAAAAAATTCCAACATTTTTGTAGTTGCTCCAAGCTTTTCTTTGAATTGTATGTTGAGCTTCCAAGCTTGTTCTTGAATTCCAAACTCAAGGGTTAGTGACCCTAACACCTTTGGATGACCTTTGTGTGCTATCACTTGTGATTTTTGAATAAAAAATCAAAGGAAAATGAACCCTAGGTTCACGCCCAAGAAGAGAGGAAAAACATGATGTTCAAGCCCATTCAAGGAATAAGAGAGAGAGAGAAGCATTTTTGTGATTTGTTGACTTGTATTTGATTTTAAAAAAAACAAAAGACGAATGCCAAATCTTCCAAAGTTGGTAAAAGTCACTCAAGCCTTTCACACTTGTGTGTTTTACACACAATCAACTACTAACAACTTCCATCAACAAAAAGTGACAAAGTTGACAAGTGATGTGACTTGTGTGTGGGCCCCACTGTAGACAATAGGAGCTGGGCGACGAATGCTGTTCCCGGGCTCGCGGCCCGGTTGGGAGTACGGAGTAGCCCGTGGGGGACTAAACCGGAGAATAATGGAGTCGCCACCCGGTGTGAACCGGGAAAATGAGATTTAAGGCCGCACTCACCCCTCGCAAGGGAAGACCTCAAACCGTTGGGTTCGGAATGGTCCCTTACTTATGTCGTTTGTAATGAACGGATTTGTGCAATATTAACCAAGTCTACTCAACATTCGCATGCTTCAAAAGTAAACTTTTCATAACGGCAAGCATACAATATCACACATAACACATGCTACATACATAGTAATCTAAACATACCTTAACTTAAGTTCCTCGTACAAAAGGTAAATAAATAAAACATGCTTAAAGTAAAACAACATTCTAATGGTCTAATCATGCTCAAATACATGTTGGATGAAATGAAATACATGAATCCTTCTAGTGGTACGGGGCATTGTATCCTGAGTGCAAACCATAATACCGTCCATTCGGATTCGGCTATGGAATTTATGTCCGGGTTTCCATCCAATATACCACAAGAAAGAACACATATTCCATTCATCCGAAATCACATCACATACTAAGTCATTATTTCATGCGAACAAATTCCAAACAACATGCCAAACTAACTATTCAAGCTAAACACATTCCCTAAGTCATTATTTCATACGAATAAAATAAATTACATGCCTCTTAATTCACTAATCCATACAAATAAAACAAATTACATGCTTTCTAATTCATTAATTCATGCGAATAAAAATAACAAATTAACTAAAAAATAAATGATGATAAATAAAATAGGTGCCCTCAGGTCTCACCTTTTAGTCGCTTTCCGGGAGTGCGTTCCACGGTACCGGAAGGGTTATCATTCCACTGTTCTCACTGATCCGTTGTTTTCGCTGTTTTGTCCGGGTTCGCTGTTTTTGCTGTGTTCTCAGGTTCAATATTTTTGCTGTTTTCTCTGTTTCCACACTGTTTTAATTCGCCGTTTTCACCGTTTCACTTGCGATTTCGGGACGGTTTTTGGGGCGATTCTTGGACTGTTTGCGCGGTTTCTAGGGGCTGATTTGCGTGAGTGTTTTCAGGGATTTGAGGACTGTTTTCTATTGTCTGGTTCAGTACATTGACGAAGAGTGATTTGGCTGTGTTTTCTCACGGGTTAGGAGCTTTAGGATTCTAGTTTTCACGAGTCTGCATGTGTCTTTGGTCTTCACGTGATGGACTACATGCATGATATATTTCTACGTGAGGTTAAGGGTTGAGTGAGGGGAGGGAGCTGGTGTGTTGTTTAGGGTTCATATGTGGGTTGTTAACATGAAGCAAGGGGGCCTGTTACGTGAAGAAGGTAGAGGCTTATGTGTGAGGCAGTGGCGTGAGTGGAAGGAGGTAGGTGAGAGGGCTTATGGATTTGTGCGTAAAGGGGACTGTTCGTGCAGGATGAAGGGGCAGTGGCGTTAAGGAATTAGGACTATGTTGGAGTGTTTCGGGGTGTGTGGTTGTTTGAAGGCTGATGTGTTGAAGGGTTGATGTCGAGTCTATCTAGGGTTCTCTGGTGATTCTCATTGGTGGTCTGATTGAGGGAAGGGCTGCATAAAGAGAGGGATCTGCGTGAGTGTGGGCTGAACGTTCAGTGTGTGGTTTGATTGTGCTTAGTGCGTGAGTGTGCCGAGAAGGACTTTGGGCGTGGGGTTCTTTGACGTGAGCTTGTGACTAAGTGTAGGGCAGCATTGGGTGTCTGGTGCGTGTTGGCTAGAGTTGTTGTGGACGTGTGGAGCGTGTTTACAAGGGGCTGTTGAAGGCTTTGGAGACGTGTGGGTGGTTGCTAAGGGTGTGGTACAGTTGCGTGGCGAGAGGGTGCGTTGGCTAGGTGTGATGGTCGTTTGTGTGAGAGGCAGCAACGTGTGGTCAAGGTTTGTGGCTGATGTCTAATGGCGAGGGTTTGTGGGTTGTTTTCTTGTGATGTCTAGGGTTTGTGGAGAGGGTTGTGTTACTTGGCGGAGAGAGCCATGTGCATGTGTTTTGTCATGGAGTCAAGTACGTGGCCTGAGTGTGTGAAGGGTTGCCTGGCCGAGAAGGGTGCTGAGTTTGTGAGTCGTTGGGGGTTGAGCTTATGTGGCTAGTGAATTGAGTGGGCAGTTATAAGGGTTAGGGACGTTATGGCTGAAGCATGGTAAAAGGGTTTGTGGCGTGAATCCTATTTTTGGGTTGGGTTCTGCGCGTGAGAGAGGCAGTTTGTCGCTTGTGTGAGGGCTGATCGTTTATGGCGTGAAGGCTTGTGTGAAGAGACTCCAAGGATAGTCCTCCATTCTCTGCCGTGAAGATGATGATGCTTTTTTATGGTTCTTTTTGAGAGAGTCAGGGATCGCATGGTGGGAGTATGGGTTATGCATGGGGCGTGAAGGGTTTTTGTTGGTTTGTGTTTGTGAGGCTAGCGTGGTTTTTGAATAATGCATGTATGGGCTCATAGGTGGTATGGGTTTGGCATGAGTGCTTGTATGGAGGGTGGTTGCATGGCTTTTGTTTTTTTTGAAAATGAAAGATAAAAATGGGTTTTGGTTTATGGTTTCACGTGGGGTGATGGGCATAGGTTAAGGTTTTTTGTATTTTGGTGGTTTGTTTGTTGTTTGGTAAGTTTTGGGATTTGGAGAGAGAAAGAAAAAAGGTGGGTGAATATTTTATTGAGTTTGAAAGTGGGGGAATGGGTGGCTAACGTGGGATATTAGAAAATGGAGGGAAATTGTTTGTTTTGGCATGTAGTGAAAGGTGGCTGGACTTATTGGGTGAGATATATGGGTTGTTTTTGTCATGGGTAGTTAAGGGTGCATGGGTTGAAGGGGCACACGCATAGAAAGTTTAAGAGAGAGGATAGGCGTGAGAAAGAGCGAGGATAAGGTTCCGGGCGGAGGATGATTTTAAAACTGAGACCGAACGAGCGAACCCGAAGCTAAACGAGTGAACAAAAATCCAACAAAACGTCAATTCTTGACTTTTCCCTTCCGACGACCGCTTTCCGTGACTTCCGCAACTAAAAAAGGTAGTGCCTCCATTGGAGGCTCATCCTCGGGCTGGTATGCAAAAATGCAATGCCTACACCCACTTTAATTCAAAATCCAAGTAGGCTCGCAAACACGTTCCGGGCTCGGGTTCGTTAATTCTGAATTAACGAATTTTTCATTGCGATGTAATTAAATTAAATTAAATTAAAATAATTATGCCTAGCAAAATTACTATTTAAAGTCGCTCGCAAATTAATTCTAAATTAATTAGTTCGCCCGATTTAAAATTCAATTTTAATTCCATTATGAAATATAATTTCATTTAATTTATCAAATATATTATTTTAATCGATTAATTCTGAATTAATCATTCTCTCTCTTTAATTGAATTTTATCCGAGATAAAAATCTCAGTAATTAATCCTAGGTTAATTTTCACTCTCTCTTAATTTATTCCAGATTAATTATGTTCGAGTCATACGTCATCGGTGAATCTTCGGAAAGTGACCCATGAGATCCCTGGATATATTGGCAGTAAATCTGGTCGTCGGATTATCCAAACACATGCGAACCCGGTACCACGTTCTTATCGATTTACAAGATATAGTTCGCTTCTAGCAAAGCACCGTGCCTACCCAATTCTCCAGAAATATTCTTTTAAGGAATATGTAATCTTTTTCAGGTGTAGTATACGTAGTATTGTGTATTATGATCCAGTATCTGATGTCACATGCTAGGCCTAGGGCTGGAATTATGTCTGCCCCGTATGAAGCATATATCGGATCTCTTGTAACTAGTCTCTATAATCAGATAATCATGACCCAATCATATTATCCTGATGACTGTAGTACTTAAGAGTACTAGTTCCGCATCCTACGTGATCATTATCTCCATGTGATAGAAGCGATACATCCGTCTTGACATCACACCCAATACACTAAGATTCTCTGTATACCCAGAGGAGGCTTACACAGAACCTATTAAATCATTGGGCGACCAAAACTAAAGTATGCTGATTGTCGCAAGTATTAGGAATGCAAGTCCCAGGTTAAGACCAAATACACCTACCTTGATTCGGACTCTCATAGACACATAGTCATACTAACAATGAGATTCCAAATGGTCTATCCATAGCAAAGTTGTTTCCGTACAATCGGTAAACAGAATCTCCTATTACATTTGCATGAGTATCTTATACCTAAATATATGAGAACTATGCTGTTACTCTTCCATAACACGCACAAGTGTAATACTAGCCCAATCCGCATTAACGATATCCAATCTCGATAATACTACGACTATGGATATTTAATGATTAAACCTTAGTGGATTAATATTGTCTCATATCTTATTAATCCGATACTAATCATATGGACTTTTATCATTTATTTATCTCGGTAATCCAATTACAAATGATAAAGGGGCAATTTCCTTTATCACATAGTTAATTTGTACAACAACACCATGTTCTGTACAAATAGTGATGCTATGGGTTATAATTGTCCAATACATAATATTTCACCGGATTAAATGAATTAATTCGGATTGTTTAATCGGTTAAACGATAACAAATGTATTGGGGGATTTTATCCGATCGTTATTGTGTAATTGTATTTGATATATAATACGATTAGATACACATTAATTATTCGTCGAATGAGATTTTGCTAGTTTGATTGGTTTACATAAAGTTAATTAGTATTTAATTTGATTAAATTCTCAAAATCCCCATTTTACCCTTTATAGTCGTTCATGAAAGGTAGGGGTGGCAATTTGGGTCAGAATTCGTTTATTCGTTCGATTCGATTCGCTTTAAAGCGAATACGGATTTGGAAAAATGGATTCGTTTAATAAATGGGTCAATTCGATTCGATTCGTTTATTAAACGAATCGAATCCGAATTTGAGTTGCTCAATTCGTTTATTCGTTTAGGATTCGTTTATTAAACGAATCATAAACGAATCGAATCTGAATCGAATTCGTTTAGTACCCATTTAATTTTATTACAAATTTACCCTTAAATTTTTCGAATATGTGTTTAACACTAAGGATATTTGAGTAATTATCTGCGTCTAACCTAAAAACCTAAACCTAAACTTCATAAAATATTTCCTAGCCGCCTCTCTCAATCAATTCATCAAACTAATTACAAACCTAAAACTCTCTCAAATCTGAAATCATTTGGCTGGGCGTGCTTCATCTTCAAGAGGGTTATCAACTCATCATTATACTGGTAAGATTCTTCATGTTCTTCACTTCTAAGATGAAAGATAAATAATTGATTATTTCTTTTAATTTATTTTTTTTTGTATTTTCAGAATCTTAATTTATTTTTTTTTGTACTCTTCTGCGTACACCAGTAAAAAATTTTGGAAAAAAATTTGATTTGGTGCATAAAATCAAAGGCATCCCAGCTCCTGCTGGTGATAGGATTATTGAAGAAGTTCAAGAGAAGGTTCCTGTCAACACCAGCACAGTGGCAGTTGGAACATCGAGAGTGGTTCCTGCCAATGGATCTAGAGTTCAGCTTCAGCGAAAACCAGATACCAGGGTTCAAAAACATACTGATGATGGCTTGTTCACAATGGCTGCTGTGGGGCTTACTATAGCAATTTTGATTCTTTTATTGAAGAAAATCATAAAATCTAATGGTCATGATGCCGTTTTCATGGATCGATTCTAGGCAGATTAGAGGATAAAAAAATTTCCAAGCCATAGTAAATGGAGAAATTATCTTCAATGTTTAATCTTTGATTAAACCGATTTGTAGTAAAATAAATTTTTTTTGAAAAAATTAACTCAATAATATAATTTTATAAACGAATCGGATGTGAATAGTAAACGAATCGGATGCGAATAGTAAACGAATCAGATGCGAATAGTAAACGAATAATAAATCTGATTCGATTCATTTGATTTATATAAACGAATCGAATACGAATATTCGTTTATTAAACGAATCGAATCCGAATCCTAATATCAGGATTCGTTTAATAAACGAATCGAATTCGAATTTAGTGCATTACTATTCGATTCGTTTAGAATTCGTCACGAATTCGATTCGTTGATTCGTTTTGCCACCCCTAATGAAAGGTAATAAATTAAAAATTTAGTTTCATTTCTTTCATCATCCTTCAATGGCCAAAGAAGATAAAAATAAAAGCTCTTAAATATGGTTTCAAGAAATGATGAAGAAAATGAAGAAAAAAAAATCAAGAAAAGTTTAGGATAAATCAAAGATTATAGGTAATCTTCTATTTCCGTAAGCTTTGGAAACTTGTTTCTTGTTCTTGATTTTCTAGTTTGACTCTAGGGTTTCTTTCTTTTATAAATTTGGGGCTTTTGATGTTGGATGTTGAATTGGAAGTGTTTAAGCATGTGTGAATGTATATTGAACTTGATTATAGTAATTTGAGTTTAATTTGTTGTTGGACAACCTTGTTGTCATTCTAGAGTGTGATAACCACTCTTATTATGCCTAGAATTGTTCTAGAGTTCTTCATCTCTAATGGCTTTTAATGGGTGTTGGATTAATTAGATAAATCTTGCTAAAAATTGGATTTAAAGCATGAAAATTGTTATATTTATGTTCTGGATCAGATTTAGAAATTCAGTGCATATGTTGATGTATTTGATGTTATATTAACGTATTGGATGTATTTTTGGAGTTGGAACAATTGCCGAAAATTGCTTCCCAGTTGAAAAAAGCAAAAACGTCCAAAAATGATTTTACCGAGTGACTTTTAAGTCAACCCGGTGGCGGATGCCCAAACTGTGAATCTGTCACTGTTCGGTCAGCCCATGAACTTCCCTGACACTATTGGGGCTGACCCCTGACCTGGGTAGTCTCCATAAGTGCCGGGTGGTCGATTCGATCAAAAATATGTTTTGCGTCATTTTGCAAAAAAATAGTTTTCGTAAAAGTTACACGAAGTTTCAACCTAATTTATGTCAGTATTTGATATTGAATAAATACGTTTAGATATTGAATAATTTATTTGGTATTTTGAAAAAGTTTTAAAATAAAATTTTTCCCGAACCGCACTTTTGCTGTGCCCATCGCACAAAAACCTAACAAAAATGGTATCAGAGCGGGTCTGATGCTTCATCCATTACTTTATTCATGCTTGATATTTGATATTTAATCCAATTTTATTGTTCGCAAATGCTTGGAATCTACATATTTTTCTTCACTTTTCGGTCATACACTAACAAAAATGCAACTGAAATTTATTAGTTAATTTATGTTATGTTTTCTAAGGTGGAATTAAAATATTTAGAAAATGATTTAGATTAAAATTCTGCATTTGATGTAGATTGTAGCTTCTAGAGGAAAATCCCCGATTTTAAATGTGGTTGTAAAGTAACTTGTATTGGATACACTCTTAGTCCGTCTTGTCAATACGGTTTATTGTTATCTTTTTATAACTGCATCTGAGATCGTGCCAAAGCTGTGAGGGTGTAGGTTATAGGATTATTATCCATACTGGTTGTATATTGATACTGGAAAAATTCAAGTGAAATTGGAAATCCTGAATGTACCAAAGCTGTCAGAACTACATCAGTAGCTTGAGTTTGTCATTGACAAGTGAAGCCTTGATACGCCTTTTTGTGAATATGCCAAAGTTATCATAAAGAGAAACGGTCAGGACCAAAACCAGGAGTCACTGGTGAGTGGTTGGCAAAGAGTTGTCTACAAAATGAATATATGTAGGCGAGATCGTGCCAAAGCTGTGAGTCGAAATATATTCATGTGATCCTACACTCACTATGGAATTCGATTTAATTATTAAATTCCCATTGCGCATTGGGGATCACGGTATTACGTAAAGTAGTGAGAGATACTACTGGTTAAAAATCCATAACTTAGGCAGTATGTAATATTTTTGAAAATTCTGCTTTGTTTCCCTTTCATTCTATATTGTTTATAGATTTATACTTCTAATCCACTGCAAGTTTATTACTTGAATAGGTTTTCTGACTTTACTTATGGTTCCATAGTTCTAGAATAAATTTTAGAAAGACTATAGACTTAGATATCTGTTAGGATATAATAGTCTTGAAAAAATTGTTTCTTATGCAGTAAGAATTTGCTAGGGATATGCCTTATACCCAACTTGTGGATGGGCTATATGTATATGTATTTGTAATATTTTCATTAATTAATAAAAAGGCAATCTTTATTATACGTCTCTTACATAACTTATATGAATCATCAACATTATAATAAAGCCCTTGGAGTAATAAGACGATGGCTTCCACGCCTTATGAGAATCATTACTCTTAAATGACCCTAGTCATAATTTTGTGAATAATATGGGCGTTCACAAAGAGGAGAGACAAGCATGATGATATGATCCGCCCTTAAGCGGGATAGCCGATCTCATAGGCTACTAGCGGAGATCCGTCTGCTTGGTGTATCACATGGATGCATAAGTTGCTCGTGTCCATCGAACTGACCACCAAAACTTTTCATATGGAGTGTTTATCCTATGTGTTTGTGAGAAATTTCGTGTATCGATTATATGACTAGTCCTTTGACTTGAGGTCTTTACAATCTTATATATGGATCAAATAATTTTGACATTGTTCTTCCCCGGTTCAAAAGATCCGATCATAAGGGTATGATTGGGTCATTTGTTGAAACACGTGAAGTTTATAACGATACAACAGAGAATCGCCACTCTCGGATAATATTTTCTTATAAGAGTAGTATTACAGTTTGTAGGTTGATATGTGTGATCAATGCTTGAGACTGTGGCCACAGCGGAAGAATCATGTGAGATTCTTGGGCTAGCACGATTCATGATACTATCAACATCATACCTTTGACCATATAGGTAGATTGAGGTGAGAGACCGTATCATATGTAAATCGCATATAGAATGGGTATATATATATATTTCCTTCTCATTTGGGGGCCTTGGCATGTTGCTAGATGTCAACCTTGGTCATTGAAATCGAACGACCATCTAATCAGAGGATAATTTA